>OZ024731.1:26272775-26692775 GCA_964016875.1 Fallopia convolvulus | reverse complement strand
TTCGACACCCGCCACGTGCTACAACGGGGTCGGGTTATAAATTGTATCTCTAGACCCTCGCATTTGCCACCGATCAAAAGATTGGCGCCGTTGCCGGGGAATTCTAAGTGCATTGAGTGCCAATTTGGTAAGTTTCTTGTGTTTTGGTAGTGATTTGGGTGAGGGAATAGCCCAAACCCTTTGTTTGTTTTTGATTTGTTTTGGTTTGTGTTTTTGTTTCGTAGGTGTATGCGAGCTCGTTCCTCCCGAGGAACACTTGAGCTTGAGTTTGTGAGTGATCCGGAAAGTATTCTCAAAGAAGCCCGAAGAAGGAAAAGGATGGAGAATCAAGCTCTCCATGGTGATGAGGAGTTGGCTCGACTTAGGGCTGAAATGGCTAGATTGCAACTTGAGAAGGACAATCAAGAGGCGGTGGCAAGAAGAGAACGGGAGCAACGGATGAGGGACGAGGCTCAACTCAACACTCTACCCCGGAATGCACGCCAATACATGCATCCGGAGTTGAGGGTACCCGAACCGGTTATTGTGCTTCCCGAGGTTGCCAAGAATTTTGAGATCAAGACGCAATTCATCTCCCTCATCAAGCGTGATCAATTCGAGGGCCGTCCACATGAGTGTCCCATAGAGCACGTCAAATGCTTTGTGGACATGTGTGAGACGATCTCTACCGACGAGGAGACGATGGAGTATGTGCTTCTAAAGGCGTTCAAGTGGTCACTTGGGGGCAAGGCCACACATTGGCTCGAGAGCCAAGCCCCTAGGTCAATTACAACTTTGAAGGCACTCCATGATGCTTTCTTGATGAAGTTCTTCCCGCCCTCAAAGACAACCGAGCTAAGAAGGAAAATTGCAAGCTTTCAACAAGGTCCGAATGAGCCTCTCTTCGAAGCATGGGACCGTTTCAAGGAGATGTTGTGCCAATGTCCTACTCATGGCCAACAACCATATGTGCTCCAAGACATCTTTTTCCAAGGCATCAATCCGGAAACGAAGGACAAGCTTAATCTCCACACCGATTGTGGGTACATAGACTTGACACCGGATCAAGCTTGGGAGCTACTTGACAAGCTATCCGATTATGAGGCCATGTATGGGGTGAGTCAAGCTAGCAAAGAGGTGAAAGTTCAAGGTGAAGGTGCAAGGAAGTTATATGATCCAAAGGGAGAAGACATTGACAAGGATGTGAAGCTCCAATTCCTTGAAGGTGAAGTGAGCAAGCTTAAGAGGCAAGTCCACTACTACAAGCAAAATGCTAGAGCTTGTGAGGAGTGTGGATCCTTTGCACATGTTACACAAGTTTGTCCGAATGAGAGCCAAGTGCGCTTGGCCGAGCAAATTGAGGAGGCAAACTATGTTCGAGGAAATTTCGGTGGAAGAGGCAACTTCAACAATGGTGGTAATGGCCGGTGGAACAACGGTCAAGCTCAAGGCTACAACAACAACTTCAACCAAAACGAGCCAAGGGCGCCGCAACCACCGTCATATAGGCCACCAGGATTCAATGAGCTACAATCATTGGCTCAAGAGATGAGAGATGGGTTTAAGGAGATGAGGACCCAATTCAATGAGTTTGGTGCATGGAGGAGGCAAGTCGACAATCAATTTGCCCAAATTGCAACTCAAGCCCCGAGAGTGAATGGGAGACTTTCGGGCCGACCCGAGGAGAACCCCCGAGCTCAGAACAATCAAAATGAAGTCCGGGGAATTGGATTGAGAAGTGGCCGAAACCTACCCGAGCCACACATGCCTAAGAAGAATGAAGAGAGCCGGACCGACTTACCCATCAAGTCGGGTCCGAGGTTCCCTGAAGTCGACCCAGCAGGAAGATCGACTCCTCTGCCCCGGACCGAGGTTGAGGGTAAGTCGGACCCGACGTACCCAGATGTCGATCCGACTACTCTGCCTCAGCTCTGCCCCAGGACCGTGATACACGACATCGGGCCCGACGTGGTGCCTAAGTCGGTCCAACCAGGAAATGTTGCAAGTGAAGTGGGGAAGTCCAAGGAGGTTGATCCAAGCAAGATTCAAGGTGCAACAACTCTTCCATATCCCTCAAAGAAGCCGAAAGATGTTGTTGAGAACAAGTTCAAGAGGTTTCTCAAGCTTTTGCAAGGTTTGAACATCTCTATCCCGTTCACCGATGCATTGAGCGAGATGCCATCCTATGCCAAGTTTTTAAAGGAGATTTTGAGCAAGAAGAGGTCCATAGTTGAAACGAAAGATGAGGTCAAGACCTTGGAGTTACCGCAAAAGCTAGGAGATCCCGGTCGGTTTGCTATCACTATTGGTGTGGGGTCTTAAAACTTCCAAGCCTTATGTGACCTTGGGGCAAGTGTTTCGGTGATGCCCGCTAGTATTTGGAGAAGGGCAAATTTAGGTGAAATTGAGCCGGCCGATATGTCCCTAACTATGGCCGACGGTTCCATCATCAAGGCTAAGGGAATATTGGATGACGTGCCGGTGCGAGTTGGAAAGTACTTTGTTCCCGATGATTTCGTGATCTTGGACATGCACGAGGACCCCTTGGTCCCAATAATCTTAGGAAGACCATTCTTAGCTACGGCGGTGGCAAGGCTTGATGTCAAAAACGGCAAAGTTTCCTTTGAGATTGGTGAAGAAAAAGTCGATTTTCACTTCAACAAGGCTTTGAATGAGCCGGACGCCTTGGCTATCCTCAAACTTGAAGAGAGTGCCAAGAGAAAAAGAGAAGAAGTGGAAGTTGCTAGAGTGGTCACTGTGTTGAGAAGTAATGAAGGGTTCAATAAACAAGTACAAGCAAGGGAGTTGCTGGAGCAAGTTGAGGAACAAGATGAGTCAAGGATCAATGCTAGCCCAAGGAGAAATGAAGAGTATCCTTACTTATATCCTTTTGATGTTGGTGATGACCACAATTCTTTCCAAACTTTTGATTCCTATATTTGTTTAAGTGATTTGAAAGATGACTTAGGAGACTCCTACATTTGCCTTAGTGACTTGAAAGATGAATTGGTAGAATCTCCTAGGAATTCTTTGGATAGCTTTGGTGTAGGAAAAGAGGAACACGATGGAGCAAGTAAGGAGGAGAAATCTCATTCGTTGGAGGAGTATGATGAGAGAGGACCGAGATCGGACAGCCATGCCTATATAGACCATCATTGGTGGTTTTATGGGTATGAGGGCAATGGGAATGGGCACAACAATGGCGAGCAATTCACCGTGTTTCACCCGCCATGAGATTGAGGTTAGGAAGTCAAGCTAGTGACTCTAAACGAGCGCTTCTCGGGAGGGAACCCGAGCTAGTAGCTTTCTTTTCGTAATTTTAGTTTGATTTTTCTTAGTTTAGCCTAGCTTTTCTCTAACCAATCTCTATCTAGTGTTTTGTGGATTTTTGGTGTTGTGTATTCTTCAAGGTTGTGTAGGATTTGAGGTAAAAAAAAAATAAAAAAAAAATAAATGGAAATATGGAAAAAGAAGTTGCAAGAGGATGGAGTAAAATTGGTGACCCGAACACCCCACATCGAGCCCAGGTAAGTCGGGCCCGACACAGGGACGTCGGTCCATGACGTCGGTCCGACCCGATCGGACTGGGTGGAATGTCATTTTTGCCCTTGACCTAATTTGTCCCTTTCCCCCATTAAAAGCCATCCCCCACCTACCTACCATCTTCATATTAACCACCATTCCCAAAATACAACCCATCTCCCTCACACTCTCAAAATCGACCTCCCTCTCACCATACTCGATCCACACATCTCTCCCTTTCTTCATCTCGATCCAATCACAAAAAGGCCTCCCTAGCCCGATTCCAAAGAGAAATTTCGAGTTCAATCTCGTTCTTCATCCCCCATCTCGATCTAGGTTGAGAAAGTTTGAGTTCTAAGTAGATTGTTTGTTTAAAAGTTCAATACTCTTCAAATCCGGTATGTGTTACTCGATCTCTACCTATTTCCTTGGAGATTTTGTGCTTTCACTGCATAGATTGAGTAATGCCATGTTTGATTGAGAGTTTGAGCTTGAGCATCAATGGTGGATTTGCATGATTTGTGAAATTGAGCTTCAAAGTTGTTTATGCATGCTTGGATCCATTTAGAACTTCGATTAGGGATGTTTGATGGTTGAATTTGAAATTTAAGTGCATGATAGAGTGATTTGGGTTGATTTGAGGTTAGAGTCGAAGCATGAACTAGGTCGAGATCGACGTGCCCAGGTAAGTGGGGCCCGAGTTGTGGAAGTCGTTCCATCAAGTCGGACCGAGGTTGAGGATGTGTCGGGCCCGACATAGGTTGGAAGTCGATCCATGTTGCTTTTGCTCTCTTCTTGTGATATCATGTGGATTCATGTGTTTCATTGTTGGCTATAGCTTAATCATGATGTAGTATGATCATTTGCTTAGCCATTGTTAGAAGATATCCATGATGATTCATGTTGGATTGTGATGCATGTGTGTTTAGAGACTAAGTATGGGGTTCCCTTGTGTTGATGTGTTGATGTGTGTTGATGAGTGCTTTTGTTGAGTTGTATGGAGTTTATCTTGGACCCTTTTGTTTGGTTGGATGTGTGTAGGTACCATGGAGACTAGAGCTTCATCATCTCATGCGGAAAGGCCGAAGAAGAAGTCCAAGAAGTCAAGACAAGAGCAAAAGTTGGAGGATGTTTACTTGGAGGATGATGAGCAAGTTGAGAGTTATGCAAGGTATATGGCGCTTAAGCATCACACAAGGTGGCTTGATTGGGAAACCGTGAAGAAGATGGACATGGATCAAGCTCTTCCAAGGTGCTACTCCCACATCGGTCTCAATGGGATGCTAAGGTGGGACAACACCCACTATCCCGCCCTCACCTCGGAATTCATGGCCACTTTTGAATGCACTTATGATAATATGGAGGATGAGGAAGGGGCGATCACCTTCCAATTGGGCAATGAGGACCACAATCTCTCTCTTAGGGACTTGGCTACCTACTTCGGGTTTCCATGTCCAAAAGAAGAGACCGACGTCGACAACGAGAAGGTGAACCAAGTGTGGCGGCATGTGGCCGGGAAGAGCGAGATGAGAAAGGGTGCCACCACAACTGAGATTGCTAGCCCTCTTTTTCGGGTCATGGTGCGAGTTTTGGGATGTGCAATCTATGCTCGTCATGAGTTGAACAAGCCGATGAAGGAAGAGATTATGTTGCTACATGAGATGCTCTTCCACACCGAGAAGCCCATGAACCTTGCATGGGAGTGGGTCAAGATGGTGCGAGACTTCCAAAGCTCCTCTTGGATCTACTTCGGCGGGATGATAGCAAGGCTAGCCATGCGTCTAGGAGTCGACCTTAACAAGTATTCTCCGGCTCCGAATGGTGTTGAGTATATGAACATGAAGTATTTCAAGAAGGCCAACATCATCAAGGAGAAGCTTTACATGACTTCTTTGGCCCCTCACTCGAGCTATGATGGTGTGTCCATCCGGTTGATGCCCAACCTCTATGATCTTTCTCGGTATCACAATTGGTACCAAGTGTGGGCTGGCAAGCCACACTCATTTGGTGACCCCGAAGGTGCAAGAGAGGGGCGGCGACAACAACCTCAACACATTCGGTTTACTTCCCCTCCATCTTCACCGGATTTCGACCAAGATAACTTTGTGTTTGCACCTCGTGGGGAAGACATGGATGTCGATCAAGAGCAAAATGAAGAAGATGAGCGCTTCCAAGTCTTGATGGCCAAACTCCGAGCCACGCACCAAGCTCCAACATTGGCGGACCGAGGTACACATGACATCGGGCCCGACTTCCCTCAAAGTCGGTCTGGTGCCTTCTATGGTGATGAGGTCCCGATGCACTATGAGCATGGAGAGGGGAGTGGTGTAAGGCAAGAACAAGCTCAAGGTGGCGGTTATGAAGGCTATGCCCAATGGTATGGTCGGGGAATGGTGTTTCCCGAGCGACAACAAACGGTGGACATGTCCTTCTTGGCCAACCAAATGGCCCATCTTCAACTTCAACAAGAGAATGTTCTTCAAAAGGTCCATCAAGTGAATCTTCAACAACAATACATGTACCAACAACAACAACAATTGCTTCAACAACAAGGTGCTTTCCAAGCTAGCCAAGAAGAGATGAACCGAGCCCTCGGCTACACTAGGCGAGAGGTGGAGGAGCTTAGAGAGGTGGAGGACCAAAGGTGGCGAGTCCAAGATAGCTTCAACACATGGATGAGCGGGAACTTCCCTTCCCGTGAGGACTAATGGACGCGTCCGGATCCTCAACTCCAACCACCACCACAAGACTTCTACCAAGAGCAAGTGTACGAGAGGGAGCGGCAAGCGAGACTCCAAAGAGGACGTAGGCGTGACAACCCCTTCGAGTGATTCTAGACATGCCATTGAAGAACAAAGAAATTGTGAGCTCTTTGTACTCTTCTCTCTTGCTTTTAAGTTTTGGTTTCCTTGTTTGATGGGGACATCAAAATTTTAAGTATGGGGTGGGGGTAAGTGTACTCATGATTTCACTTGCTTGTGTGTTTTTGTTATTTTGATGATATTTGGTTTTCGGTTTCTAGTTTGTGTTTGGGATGTTTGTTTCTTGGTTTGTGGTTTGTGGAATGACATGGATGATTGATTTGGTTTAGAATGGATGAGTCTTTGTTTTTGGTTTTGTATAGAGAAATTTTTGCAAAAATCCATAAAAATTTGAAAACTTGTGTTGAAAACAACAAAAAGATTTTGTATTTTGTAGTTTTTGGACTAGAAATTCCCATCTTAGATCTCCAAATGTAAGCTAATGATCATGTGAGCATGTAAATTCCTTTGCATATTTTTGGATGGTTTAGCCTCTAAAAAGATGTTGTTTTTGATGTGATCATGATATCTTGCTTGTTTTATTGAACATGTGAGTTCTAGGATGAGTTCTTATGCAACTAAGTATGAGTGACCCTTGTGAGATTGATTTTTGGCCATTTTAGGGATGCTTGTTCATATTTGCATATCCCTCATGTTTCTTGTGTGATTAGCTCATGCATGCTTAGTAAAACTTGCTATTGCGGTGTTTATCTATTTTCCAAGACCGTCATGAGATTTGTCCTAGCATTGTCACATTGATTTTGAACTTTGTTCTTTTAGTCACATAAATGTTCCATATCCTACCATCAAGTGAATCCTTTGTTTGTAGCCCCGTTTTAGCCTAGGCCTTTGTTTGAAACTCCTCAAAAATATTATTCCTAACCTTATATGACTTGACCCTTATGGGATTGGACTTTAGAAGAGAGGTTTGGATTGTATTTGAAGAGTTGAGATTCTCTTTGGTTTAAGGGCAAAGAATGGTGTTATGAATCATGTGGGTAGTGCATCTTTGTTTTGCAAAAAGAAAATGAAGAAGAAGGAAAGAAAGAAAGAAAGAAAATGTTGGAAATGGAAAGTGGAATGAAGGTAAAGAGCTTAAGTGAAGAAAAAGGTTCCGACCGAGTTACACACCACATCGGGCCCGATGTCATAAGAAAGTCGGTCCAGTGTAGAAAGTGTGGAAAATCCAACAAAAAGCCTAAGAGCAAAGATGAAGTGGAATGTTAAGTGAAATTTTGGGTTGAAAGGAAAAATGTTAAGTCTTTTGGAAGAGTGTGAAATTGATTGTGGAATTTTGGTGAAGTTGGTGAGAGTTTAGGTTGTTCAATCCCCATTGTAAGCACCACAAGACCAAATAATTCCCACCTTGAGAAATACCAAAAGCCACATTACAACCCGGCCGAATGGAACCTCTTTGAGGACCTCCATTGAGCCAAGTTCGAATTCTTTGTGTACTTTGTATTAGGCATCTCTAGGTGGAGGATTTGGTGATATTAGCTTCAATAGTAAAGTCCTTACTTGCATGATTTTTGAGCTTGAGTGTTCATTGCTATACCCATACACACGATGAGTGATACACATTCACATATCCCTAAAGTGAGGCTTAGTTGCATTGACTATATTCCTTGGAACACTTAATCATGTGTGATGACGTAATCTTGCTTGAATATCAATCACTTGTGCTTAAATGTGTTTTCATACGAGGCTTTACTTGAAGATTATGTTTCGGTCTTGCTTACATTGTTATTGCTTGAGGACAAGCAAGTTTAAGTATGGGGTATTTTGATGTCTCTTTATTTGGTGGTGTTTTTATATATGATTTCCTTTGTAAATATGTTTCTTTTTCCCCTTTTCTTGTGTGTTTTGTTCCTTTTTAGCTTAGTTCCCGTATTTCTATGAAATTCGGAGACTATGCGCGTTTTATGTGTTTTGTAGGTGTTTTGGCATGGATCAAGGATCGTTTTGAAGGAGAATCGGAACATGGAGCAAGGCCCGAGCTTAAGAGGGAAAGAGAGGAGCAAGCCATGAAGAAGAACAAGAGAAAAGCCAACAAGAAGAAGGTGGAATGAGGTCCGGATCGAGTTAGAACTAACGCCGGACCCGAGATGATTTTTCGACCTCGGACCGACTTGCCCAGTAAGTCGGGCGCGAGGTGCTCCGTGTCGGTCCGAGTCGGTCGCTGGCTGGATTGGGCTCCAAGGCACGAAATTGTAAACTACCACTTTTGCCCCTCATATATAAAGGCTCTCTTATCTTCTAATTGTAAGAGGTTCCCACACACTAAGAAGGGACCAACTCTCAAAAACTCTCAAGAGGATACTTGGAGAGCAAGGAGGAAGGAGAGGAGAAGGAGAAGAGAGGGAATCGGCCTAGGAGAGGAGATTTCTAGGAGATTTGATAGGTTTGGTTGATAGATTAGCTTTGCCTTGTTTTGATTTTGTGGATTTGGAAACCTTGGATTGATGTTTGTGGATTGCTTTTGATTTGTGAATGAAATTTGGCTTTGGTTTGAGATTGATGATGTTGATTGCTTTGCTTTGTGATTTGTTTGCTTTCTTTGTTTGCCATATGGAGTATATCTCCTTGATCTTGGGTTATGGGGGAAAACTCTAGCTAGGTTGGGCTAGAAACCCCAATTCCATAAGCCTTGAGTGCTTGATCTAGGAACCCACTCTACATAGAGCTACAATTCCTTATGAAAGTAAGGAATCAAGGCTTGTGATTGGCAAAGTAAAGAAAGTGAACATTTGTCCATCTCAAGACCTTGCTTCGAAGGGGATTTCCCCAATGATCGATGTGTAGAAGTGGTTGGAACGAGGGCGAAAGCATCTCGATCCTATTCCGATCATCACTTATTGCTTGAATTGGGGTGGAAAAGCCTTAATCTACTAGAGAAGGAACCCAAAAGCCCAAGATCTACTTTCAATCTTTGAGTTCGACAAAACCCAGCTACATCGGGCCCGACTTGCTCTACGTCGGTCCCGACTTCCCTCTTCGTCGCCAACATCGGGCCCGACGTGACACTTGTGTCGGTCCCGACTGTTCTCTTTGTTTTCCTTTGTTTTAAGTTCTCCTTTCCAGCTTTCTAGTGTTTAGGCACCTCAATCGAGTAGATTTCCCGAGTGTTCGACACCCACCACGTGCTACAACGGGGTCGGGTTATAAATTGTATCTCTAGACCCTCGCATTTGCCACCGAACAACAACAACAACAACAACAATAGCTTAGTTGGTAGAGCTCCGCTCTTGCGAACTTGGACTCGGACCCGGAGTTGAGGTGTTAACCAGGCGACACCCAGATTTGAACCCGGAAGGGAAGGATCACGTTGAAATGCCTCTTCAACGGCAACCCCCGTGAACCACACTCGTTAGGGTCTACACGCGTACCTTCGTTAGGCCACACACGTGACTTCACTTTACAGACCGTTATCCATTCAGCATCTGCACGCCTCATCTTTGGGTAATCTAGGAAATAAACTTGAGTCGCTTGATGTGCTAAGATGTAACAGTCTTTTGTTCTCAACATTTTATGTCTATGAACACCCACAAGCTTTAGTTAAGGGTGAATGTGTGTTCCTCCACGACTTCGAGTGTCAAACCACGAACAATTGAAGACAATAGGGCGCTTGACGGTTGGAGATATGTAATTCAGCTCAATTATTTCCTCTAGAACCCCATAGAAGTCCTCCTCGTCAGTGTTGAAGCTTTGTTCTAGAACACAAACTCCACTACTGTCGGTAGCCCTAGTTGAGGCGTGTGCCTTCGTGTGGAATGAATAACCGTTGACAACATAAACAGGATATGTCTTCACTTTCTTAGAGGGTCCACGAGCTAATGTTGCAATGTTAGGATCTGTAATTTCCGAACTGTCAGCCTGCATGTACGTCGATCGAGAAAACAATTAACATTTTTGTACAATTTCAAATTAAACTGAAATTAATTGAAGAAATCCTTACATGGGAGTAGAACCAAAGGCAAAAGTGTCTTTCCAAAATCTTTTGCTCTTCAGCTTCGTTTATTGTTGGATTTGACTGTTGCATGAAGTTTGTCAAATAGTATCTATCAAAGAGAATAATTGAATCAAGTACTTATATTAAGCACATACTTTATTCAAATCAACACATATATATAATTAATAGAAACTTACTCAATATAGGGCTCCACTTCGACGCAGTTAATGAGTATGTAAGTTTGGATCACATGGAATTCATCATCTGTGAGCACACGACCACTTGATCTGCTACCCAATGTTCGCCCAGTTGTTGTGAAAATAGACAAATCACCCGGATCAACCCCAACTGGAAGTGTGCAACTAACTTTGTGGGAGACATCCATATGATTACTCGCGACATTCAAGTTAAAATAATACGAGCAAAAGGTGGACGTCTCTTGAACGATATAGGCACTACAAATTGAGCCCTCAACTTTAGCTTTATTGCCAACTGTGCTCTTCAACCTTTTTAAGAACCTACAATGTATAGATATATATATATATTGAAGACCATGTGTTATACAAGTTAATTACAGAAAACAAAATGCGAAATAAATTATACAATATATAATTGTACATACTTTTCTTCTGCATACATCCATCTATAATTGACACGGCCACAAATTGAAGCTTCCCGTGGCAAATGAACAGGCAAGTGCTCCATTGAATCAAATAACGCTAGGGGAAAGATACGCTCCAACTTGCACAAAATAATTGGTATTTCCTTGTGCAACTGCATAACCACCTCAGGCTTAAGCTCGTAACATGTTAGGTCCTTGAAGAACGCACTTAGCTGAGCAATAGGCTCACAGACTTTGTCATTAAGAAATACTCGAAAAGCAACAAGCATCAACCTTTGCATGAACACATGACAATCATGGCTCTTCATCCTAAAGAGTCTAAGCTTGTGCAAATCAATGCAGCGGCTCAAGTTGGACACGTAGCCATCCGAAAATTTTACGGATCTCAACCACTCAAGAAGCACTTGTTTTTCATGACGATCTAGTGCATAGCAAGCCTTTGGGTACCTATTGCCCTCCTTGTCGGTTTCCAACTCTGGACGCTTGCAAAATTCCTTTAGATCCTTTCTAGCCGACCACTTGTCTTTCGACTTCCCCGGAACATCGAGAATGGTGATGAAAAAATTATCAAAGAAATTCTTTTCAATTTGCATGACATCTAAATTATGCCTTACCAACAGATCGGGCCAATAAGGTAGGTCCGTGAAAATGCTTTTCTTCTTCCAACCCGAACCACTACTGACCATCTTATTATGCTGCTCGGCTCCCACTTCAAGTATCTTCATCAACCCCATATTGCTAATTTGGTCTAATATCTCGTATCCGTCATAGAGTACTGGGGGAGCACGACGTTCCCTTCTACCCTTCTTGAAATCGTTCTTATTGTTTCAAAAGCGATGATCATGTTCTTTAAACCTCCTGTGACAATCGAACCAGCACATTTTGTGTCCATGTGTTAGATAAAATGCATCGGTGTCTTCCATGCAATAAGAACACCCGTATTTCCCAAAAGTGCTCCAGCCTACACAAACATATATTTGGTACAACACATTAAATTTCATGCTTCATATATGCATGATTATGTATAATATATTCAATTTAATTAACCATATGTACAACAACATACCTGACAACATCGAATATGTCAACAAGTCACTAATAGTCCATATTACAGCCGCACGCAAGACAAAATTTTGCTTCCTCCAAGAATCGTATGTGCACACCCCATTAAGCCACAAATTCTTGAGCTCGGCTATCAACGGCTGCAAGTAGACATCCAACTTTTGCTTCGGACTCTTCGGTCTAGGAACAATAACCGTCAAAAACATAACCTCTTCTTGCATACACATCGACGGCGGAAGGTTGTAAGGTGTCATAATCACAAGCCAACATGAGTATTGGCGCCCGGACGCCCCGAACAGATTGAAACCATCTGTGCACAAGCCTAGTCTCACATTTCGTGTTTCTACTGCAAAATCTAGCCACGCAGCATTGAAGTGCCTCCATGCATCAACATTTGATGGATGTCTCATCACCCATCTTGTACGTGCTCTGCATGCCATCTCATGTGCTCCGCAGTCACCACCGATGCATACAACCTCTACAATCGTGAAGTTATTGGCAAGAAAAACATACGAGAATAGGGAATGAGCTTTGACTTGCCTTGCCTCCATCTAGGATACTCACATATCTTGCAAGCCACGTATTCTGCATCTGCACCTCAATATACCATGGAAGAGTTCGGGCAACAATCAATGGCCTCGTACGGAAGCCCAAGACCCTCGACCAGTTTTTTTTGTGTCGTAAAACAGGGCTAGTAATGTGGTAGCCGGGTGCGATACACGTCGATAGAAATCCGATATTGATGTAGTGAAGCCAGCCATGTCTCCTACCGACGTCGATGAGTTGATTCAAGTGCCTTCTGACGGACCAATCACTAGGAGTCGAGCTAAGAAGATTGCTCAAGGCACAACAACAATCTTGGTTCGATTGGCAACAATTCTTGAAGAGCCTAGCAAGACGAAGTGGATCTCGTGCATTCGACATCAATTGAGCCCGGATGCCATGGATTAATTCAAGAGGGCCGAAATTCCCATTATTTCTTTATTTAGAAACACTTATTAGCTTGTCTCACTTTAGGGCTGAATTTAGTAAGTGATCGGGTGAGATAAGTTGGTATGTGGGTCAAACTCAACCCTTTGACTTGACCATTCTAAGTAGAGAAAATAGTTATTATTATTATTTTATTATAGGCGTGTGATTTTAATTTAATAATGTAGAGAATTCAATCAATAGGCTTATGTTAGTTGGTTGATATTCTCTCTCCTGGTTGTTAGAGATATTTTTAGTTTGTTTTGGATATTTTATATTTTTTAGGATATTTTCCTTAACTAAATTAATCAGCCATGATTTATTTTATTTAAGGGGAATCTAGTTAGTTAGCTTTATAGATATTTTATTATATCTTGGGAAGCAAGAAGGGTAATTTGATCTCCCCTAGGGTCGTCCATATACTCTCCCTTGCTCCCCAAGTAATAGCTTTGTATTCTACTATTTAAACTCTTGTTTTTCATTAATAAAAATCAGCTTGAGATTAGATAAACCCAGAGAAGGTTTATCTAGTCCTTGGGATCAAAAACACACGTGTGATTCAGCATTCAAGTTCATTCAAATTCGAGCATCATCATCATCTCGAGATCTCTTCTCTCTCTCGTGTTCTACATCAGAATTGTGGTTTAAATCAACTAGATTGTTCTAGTTTCGATTGTTAAAGATCGAACTAGTTTATCATTCGGATTTAGCGTTAGAGTCAATCCGTTTGAACTATCAAAATTGATTAATTCTATAATTCTGATCGGTTCTCTAAGTTCATCAATTCAATTCGTTTTCTTTGCTTGTGCAACAAGTAATTCACTTTGAGAGCTTTTGTAGGATTGAATCAAGGTTACTAGGCAAGATCGGGATCGTGTGGGTCATATACGAGATTATCAAGGAGGATTCTGAGGCAATCACGTATCAAGTGGTATCATATTCCAGCGTCTCGCCAAGTAATTGTTTCTTTCCTTAATTTGCTTTCTAATCAGTTTTAATTCAGTTTTTGATCCCAAGGCTTGAACCTTTAGCCAAAGCTACAACGTTTGAGACCAAAACTGAATTTTTCCCACAACTACCACCTATTTCCGCCAACCACCACCTCGCACCACCACTCTAAACCACGAACTGGTGTCGCTCTTTGGAGTCGCACCAATCCCCACCACCGTCCGAACCTAACCCCACAAACCCCACCCAATTCGGACTAGCCAAACCCTAGATTTCCACCCTCCTTGTCGAAACCCTAACCCTAATTTTTCGAGAACCCTACCAAACCCTAACCCTAATTTGGTGAAACCCTAAAACCGAAACCCTAACCTACCTTTTCCGCTTCACCCTAGAGCCAAACACCACCCTTCTCCAAACCCTAACCCCAGCCGAGAACACTACAAACCCTAATTTCCTTTGTGTTACTTGCCCTCCAAGTAATTAATCTATTAGTAGATTTTTAAGGCTTTATGCATGTTTATTGGCTAAATTGGTTGAGTTGTGTTGCAATATAGATTACCAATTGTTTTCCTACAATTTTTATGAGTTTTTATTGCATGTTGCATGATCAATAGAGATTCATATTGCTTGTTGATATTTGCTGATTTTTTCTATTGCATCCCAAAAAATTCGACCAACCCTATCTTCTTTTAATTTGGCTTCTAGTTGGTGTCATTGTTAGTTTAAAGTCACTTAGTTAAAAAAAATCAGTTAACTTTTGTTTTTGCCCTTGCATTCAATTGTTGCATTGCTTTGTTTGTTTCTTCATTCTAGCACAAGAGTAGTTTGTGCATAAAGTCAAAAAAATCAGAAAAGAAAAGTGATCTACCCTAGCTAGTTTCAATCCACTTTCACCCCTAGTGATTGCTTGCTAGAAAAGTAGCTAAGTAAAAATCACTTTGAAGAAAAATAGTGACGAAATAAAAGTCACTTTATCCCACCATATTTTTGTCTTTGCATGCTTAAATTTGGCTTTATTAACTTGCAAAGAGTCAATTGAGAGATTGCATGTGTTTAGAAGCTCATAAAGGGATAAATTGCATTGCTTGTCTTATTGCATACTTGCCATTTGCTTAAACTGCATATTTCCTTTATTTATCATTAGTATACCATATCTACACTATATCTACCCCTTTACTACCTCAAATCAACCCAAAAACTGAATTAAGTTGATTGGATTGCCTTGAGGCAAGTTTTGGCTTGATTAAGGTGTGGTATTGCTTGTTGTGATTTACTTTAGAACACACTACTCTCTCTACTTTCTTGCTTGTTTCAGGAACAATGCTGATCTCAAACAAGCCTAACCCGGCTGAATTGAACCTCACTAAAGAGGCAATCGACTTCATTAGGTTGTCCATTAATGAGGGGATGAGGGAAGGGCAAGCAAAAGATGTAGAACTTGCAAATGTAGCTATGAATACAAGAATGCAGCGTATTGAGGAGCAACTTGCAACATTGATTGAATCATCTCAAGCAAGTCATAAGAGTACTCCTGCAATAGAGCTTTCAAGTGATCCAAATCATGCCTCAGCTAGCGACAAAGGCAAGCAACAAGTAGTTGATGAAGAGCATGATGTGCTTGCTAGCTACAATAAAGAACATGATCTCCCGGCTCACTACTCCCCCACGGCAGGCCGAGGTAGAGGCCGAGGTAGAGGATGAGGCATTGGATCGAGGACACCACCAATTACCCATCAACAACTCTATATTCAGCAGTCTAATTGGTTTCCTCAAGCCACTCATCATCAACAACAACAATACATTAATCCATTTGATGATGTGACTTATGGCTACCTCGGGGAAGAAAGGCGCCCATGGCATCCTCCCCTTGATGATTTCTATAACCAAGATGAGGTTGTAGAAGATATCCCACCAACTTATGGAGTACAAAGGCCAGCCAACAACAACAACGCTAACTAACACACAAATCAGATTGGTAAGCGTGATATTAAGATCAAGATAGAGCCATTCAGCGGAGAGCTCAATCCGGAGAAGTATCTAGAGTGGGAACAAGGTACAAACTTCATTCTAGATCACATGGGCTATGAAGAATGGGAGAAAGTTGTTGTTGTTGTTATCCACTTCATTGGGACCGCTAGAAATTGGTGGTTCTGAATGAAGGAAGATCGAATTAGAAAGGCCTTACCACCAATTGAAACTTGGGGTCAACTGAAGTTTGTCATGAGAAAGAAATATGTGCCTAAAGAGCATACCGAGCACATGAGGCTGAAAGTTGTCACATGCAAACAAGGTACCAAGTCTCCAACAGAGTACTTCAATGAGCTTGAGGATCTGAGTTTTAAAGCGGGAATTCATCATTCCCAATGGTCTCTAAGGACCCAATTCATGGCTGGACTGAATCAAAGCATCAAAGACACATTGGAGATTCAACAAATCAAGGATCTCAATGCATTAGTACATTCAGCCCAACTATTATATGAGCAGCAACAAAGGAAGAAGAAGGAAGCTTGGAATGCTCCAAAGAGGTATAATTCTAATCCTAGTTCAAATTCCACTTCTTATGCTTCTAACCCTTCTTTGCAGCAAAAGGGAGCTTTTAGCTCACCTAAACCAATAGGTTCTCAAGGCCAAAGACGTCCAATCAATGCACCACAAAACCAGCAAAGAACCCGTGATATTGTGTGCTAAGTGTCAAGGAAGAGGTCATTATGCTAAGGATTGTCCAAATCAGAAACAAGTGCTCCTTACCACTAATGGAGAATATGTTAGTGATGAAGATATACCTCCAAATCAAGTGGATCAGGAGAGCAATGGATAAGAAGAAGAGGACGTGGAGGCCATTGAACCGGATTGCACCGAACAGCCTTTAACCTTGGTAACAATGCGTACTCTTACTTTACAAGAAACACCTAGGCTAGATCAAAGGGAAAACATTTGTCATACTAGGTGTACTGTGAAGAATCAAGTGTTATGCATGATAATTGATAGTGGTAGCTGCAGTAACATTATTAATGCTAAGGTAGTTGATCACTTGCAATTGAAAACTCAACCTAGGGCTACTAGTTATGGTCTAAATGGAATTAATGATTTAGATGGTCCTAATTTAGTTACTCATCAGTGTTTAGTCCGTGTTTCCATAGGCAATTATGAAGATTATATCATGTGTGATATGGTAAACATGGAATGCACTCATATCTTGTTAGGTAGACCATGGTTATTCGATAGGAGAGTTATATATGATGGCATGCTTAATACCTATTCGTTTAACTATGATGGGAGGAGAGTTTCTCTTCTACCATTGTCGCCCCCAACAAGTTTTACAGGATCAGGTACGAAGAGACCAAGCTAGGGCACTTAGGTGGGGCAAGGAAGAGAAAGAAGAAGCTGAATCGGCGGCCAGGGCAGCGGCGCGCCAAGCGGCGTCCGACGCGCCTACAAACAACAAAGGCGTTTCCCAATCTCCACCTGGGCATTCTGTCTCAAATTTTAGAACAACATCAAGCACGAGTGGAGCTACTGTTTGGGACCAAGAACGCCGAGAGAAGTGCTCTAATTCGTCCAAAGTGTCGAGCAACACTTCCAGCAGTGCATCTGAGACAAAAACGGGGCTATCTCCCAAACCACTCGAGCGTTTTGGCTCAAATTTTGGGAGCAATTCAGAGACTCAGAGAGATACAAATCTGGAAAAAGAACGCCTACAAAAAGAGCCAAAAATCGGCTTAGAAGGCAGTGTAGAAAAGTGCTCTCTAGTAGCACAGTCTAGTGTTTCTTTCCCTACTTCTTTTTGCTTACTTTTAATGAGGAAAGAAATACTACTTATTAGTCAAGACATTTCACATCTTCCCAAGTGTATACAGGATTTATTACAAGAGTTTGAAGATGTGATGCCTGAAGAGTTGCCACAAGGCCTTCCGCCAATTAGAGGCATTGAGCATCAAATCGATTTGGTGTCCGACGCTTCTTTACCAAACCGTGCAGCTTATAGAGCAAGTCCAGAGGAGACCGTTGAACTTCAAAGACAAGTGCAAGACCTCATGGACAAAGTCTATGTGCGTGAATCCCTCAGCCCATGCGCGGTTCCGGTGATTTTGGTGCCAAAGAAGGATGGCACTTGGAGAATGTGTGTTGATTACAAGGCGATCAACCAAATAACAGTTAAGTATCGTCATCCCATCCCTAGATTAGATGATATGCTTGATGAATTGCATGGTGCTAATTTCTTTTCAAAGATTGATTTAAGAAGTGGGTACCATCAAATTAGGATGAGGGAAGGGGATGAATGGAAAACTGCATTTAAAACTAAGTATGGTTTATATGAATGGTTAGTAATGCCTTTTGGATTAACTAATGCACCTAGTACTTTCATGAGGCTTATTAACCATGTTTTAAGAAGATACTTAGGAAAATTTGTTGTAGTCTACTTTGATGATATCTTAGTCTATAGCAAAACCTTGCATGAACATGTAGATCATCTTAGGGCTGTTTTGGACACTTTAAGGTTAGAAAAGCTTTATTTTAATTTGAAAAAGTGTTCTTTCTGCTCGAAGTCTACCATTTTTCTTGGTTTTGTTGTGTCTAAAGGTGGATTGAAGGTAGATGAAGACAAGATCAAAGCAATCAAGGAGTGGCCACAGCCGACTACCACAACCATGGTGCACTCTTTTCTCGGCTCGGCTGGCTTCTACAGGAGATTTATGCGTGATTTTAGCACAATAGCAGCCCCTCTCCACGAGCTTACAAAGAAGGATACAGCCTTTAAATGGAGAGAGCAACAAGAGAACGCCTTCAACACTTTGAAGGATAGGTTATGCAACGCCCCGGTGCTCCAACTCCCTGACTTCTCCAAAGCTTTTGAGATTGAAGTGGACGCATCTGGCCATGGCATAGGAGGCGTGCTCTTGCAAGACAAGAAACCCATAGCTTACTTCGTGAAAAGCTTAGTGGGGCTGAGTTGAGTTACCCTACTTATGATAAAGAATTGTATGCTTTAATTAGGATTTTGAAAACTTGGTCTCATTATTTGTGGCCTAAGGAGTTTGTAATCCATTCTGATCATGAGGCCTTGAAGTATTTGAAAGGCCAATCCAGACTCAGTAGGTGACATGCAAGATGGGTTGAGTTTATGGAGACCTTCCCTTATGTTGTAAAGCATAAGAAAGGCAAAGAGAATGTGGTAGTTGACGCCCTTTCTCGCAGGTATGTTCTCTTGAACCAATGTTAAGATCCTTGGATTTGCAATGATTAAGGAATTGTATGCTAGTGATCCCCACTTTGCTGAAATTTATAAGAATTGCATGTCTAGGGAAGAAATAGATTCCTACTTTATTGATGATGGTTACTTGTGTAAAACTGGTAAATTATGCATACCTTCATCTAGTATTCGTAGGCTTCTAACTAAAGAGGTTCATGAATCAAGAGGACATAGGGGTCTAGAAAAGACTTTAGAAGGCTTAAAAGAACACTACTATTGGCCTAAGATGAGTAATTATGTGATGAGATTTGTCAAAAGGTTTGTTGTTTGTGCCAAAGCTAAGTCTAGACTTCACCCCCATGGCTTGTACCAGCCCTTGCCTATTCCTAGTTCACCTTGGGAGGACATTTCTATGGACTTCATTGTTGGATTGCCTAGAACTAGGAAAGGTAGAGATTCTATCTTTGTAGTGGTAGATAGATTTTACAAAATGGCTCATTTTATTCCATGCCACACGACTGATGATGTTGTGCATATTGTTGATTTGTTCTTTAGGGAAATTGTTAGATTGCTTGGCATTACTTGTTCTATTGTTTTAGATCGTGATGATAAGTTTTTGAGTTATTTTTGGAAAAGTCTATGGTCTATGTTGGGAACTAAATTGTTGTTTTCTACCTCATGTCACCCACAAACTGATGGGTAAACTGAAGTTACTAATAGAACGTTAGGGGGTTTTACTTAGAACTATGCTTAAAGCGAACCTCAAACGTTGGGAAGATGTTTTCCCTTTTGTGGAGTTTGCTTATAACAGGTCAATCCATTCAGCTACAAAAATGAACCCATTTGAGGTTGTTTATAGGCTGAATCCGAGGACTCCGGTGGACTTGACGCCTCATCCATACAAGGGAAAAGAGAGCTTTGAAGCTGACAAGAGGGCTGAGTTTGTGAAGAAGCTACATGAGAGGACTAAGATGCACTTGGAGAGGAAATCCATGAAGTATAAGGCCCATGTTGACAAGGGGCGAAAGCAAGTGATCTTTAAAGAAGGTGATCTTGCTTGGGTGCATTTTAGGAAGGAAAGGTTCCCAAATCAAAGGAAGAATAAGCTAGATTAGCGGGGAGATGGACCATTCAGAATTCTCAAGAGAATCGGCCCTAATGCTTACCATGTCGACTTGCCTGGTGAGTATAATGTCCATCCAACGTTTAATGTGGTTGATCTATCTCTTTATGTGCCAGACTTTGATTCCGACGTCGAATCAGAGACGATTCGAGCTCAAGTGGAGGAGAATGATGCATTGAAGCCAGCCATGTCTCCTAATGACGTCGATGAGTTGATTCGAGTGCCTTCTGACGGACCAATCACTAGGAGTCGAGCTAAGAAGATTGCTCAAGGAACAACATCGATCTTGGTTCGATTGGCAGCAGTTCTTGAAGAGCCTAGCAAGAGGAAGTGGGTCTCGTGCATTCGACATCAATTGAGCCCGGATTTCATGGATTAATTCAAGAGGGCCGAAACTCCCATTATTTCTTTATTTAGAAACACTTATTAGCTTGTCTCACTTTAGGGCTGAATTTAGTAAGTGGCCGGGTGAGATAAGTTGGTATGTGGGTCAAACTCAACCCTTTGACTTGACCATTCTAAGTAGCTAAAATAGTTATTATTATTATTTTATTATAGGCATGTGATTTTAATTTAATAATGTAGAGAATTCAATCAATAGGCTTATGTTAGTTGGTTGATATTCTCTCTCCTGGTTATTAGAGATATTTTTAGTTTGTTTTGGATATTTTATATTTGTTAGGATATTTTCCTTAAACAAATAAATCAGCCATGATTTATTTTATTTAAGGGGAATCTAGTTAGTTATCTTTATAGATATTTTATTATATCTTGGGAAGCAAGAAGGGTAATTTGATCTCCCCTAGGGTCGGCCATATACTCTCCCTTGCTCCCCAAGTAATAGCTTTGTATTCTACTATTTAAACTCTTGTTTTTCATTAATAAAAATCAGCTTGAGATTAGATAAACCCAGAGAAGGTTTATCTAGTCCTTGGGATCAAAAACACACGTGTGATTCAGCATTCAAGTTCATTCAAATTCGAGCATCATCATCATCTCGAGATCTCTTCTCTCTCTCGTGTTCTACATCAGAATTGTGGTTTAAATCAACTAGATTGTTCTAGTTTCGATTGTTAAAGATCGAACTAGTTTATCATTCGGATTTAGCGTTAGAGCCAATCCGTTTGAACTATCAAAATTGATTAATTCTATAATTCTGATCGGTTCTCTAAGTTCATCAATTCAATTCGTTTTCTTTGCTTGTGCAACAAGTCATTCACTTTGAAAGCTTTTGTAGGATTAAATCAAGAATACTAGGCAAGATCGGGATCGTGTGGGTCATATACGAGATTATCAAGGAGGATTCCGAGGCAATCACGTATCAGATATCATGTCGTATCCGCGCTCTGTCATCCTTAGCTTTGACTTTAGGCTAAGTAGCTCAGTCACCGCCTCCAACTGGGTCATATCACATCCTGGCCACAACGACCTATTTCTGTTCGACAACATGTTGTACATACGTTGTGCATCGGGATTGGGCGCTTGATGTCTCTCTATTTGGTGGTGTTTTCATATGTGATTTCCTTTGTAAATATGTTTCTTTTTCCCCTTTTCTTGTGCGTTTTGTTCCTTTTTAGCTTAGTTCCCGTATTTCTATGAGATTCGGAGACTACGCACCTTTTAAGTGTTTTGTAGGTAATTTGGCATGAATCAAGGATCGATTTGAAGGAGGGTCGAGACATGGAGCAAAGGCCGAGCTAAAGCGGGAAAGAGAGAAGCAAGCCATGAAGAAGAACAAGAGAAGCCAACTAAGAAGAAGGTGGAACGAGGTCAAGACCGAGTTGCAACCACATCGGGCCCGACTTTGAAGTCTCCAACCTCGGACCGAGTTGCACAGTACCTCGGGTTCGAGGTTCCTCCGTGTCGGTCCGAGTCGGTCACCGAACTACTTGGGCTCCAAGGCACGAATTTGTGGACTTCCACTTTTGCCCTTCATCTAATCTATAAAAGGCCCTCTTGTCTTCTAAGAAAGGGTTCCCTCACACACACACAAAAAGGGGGGTTCCAAGGGAGCCAAGAGGATACTTGGAGAGCAAGGAGGAAGGAGAAGAGGAGGAAGAGAGAGAGAATCGGCCAAGAGAGAGGGAGGCTTGATAGGTTTTGTTGATTGTTTAGCTTTGATTTGCTTTGATCTTGTGGATTTGAAAACCCTTGATTTGAATTTGTGGATTGCTTTGGATTTGAATGAAACCTTGCTTTGTTTTGAGATTGATTATGATGATTGCTTTCTCTTTTGATTTGATTGCTTTCTTTTCTTGTCACATGGAGTAGATCTCCTTGATCTTGGGTTATGGGGGAAAACCCTAGCTAGGTTTAGGCTAGAAACCCCAATTCCATAGCCATGAGTGTTTGATCTAAGGAACCCACTCTACATAGAGCTACAATTCCTTGCGAAAGTTGGGAATCAAGGCTTGAGATTGGCAAAGTAGCGAAAGTGAACATGTGTCAATCTCAAGACCTTGCTTCGAAGGGGATTTCCCCATGGATCGAGGTGTAGATGTGGTTGGAACGAGGGCGAAAGCACTCGATCCTAGTCCGATCATCACTCATTGCCTGAATTGGGGTGGAAAAGCCTTAATCTACTAGGGAAGGAACCCAAAAGCCCAAGATCTACTTTTAAAATCTTTGAGTTCGACATCCCCAGCTACCTCGGGCCCGACTTACCCAGTGTCGGTCCCGACTTCCTCTTGTCACCAACCTCGGGCCCGACGTGACCTCAGTGTCGGTCCCGACTGTTTTCTTTGTTTTCCTTTGTTTTATGCTCTCCTTTCTAGCTTCCTAGTATCTAGGCACATCGATCGAGTAGACTTCCTGAGTGTTCGACACCCACCACGTACTACAACGGGGTCGGGTTATAAATTGTATCTCTTGACCCTCGCATCCGAGAGCGATCAAAAGATTGGCGCCGTTGCCGGGGAAGTCTAAGTGCATTGAGTGCCAATTTGGTGAGTTTCTTGTGTTTTTGTAGTGATTTGGGTGAGGGAATAGCCCAAACCCTTTGTTTGTTTTTGATTTGTTTTGGTTTGTGTTTTTGTTTCATAGGTGTATGCTAGCTCGTTCCTCCCGAGGAACACTTGAGCTTGAGTTTGTGAGTGATCCGGAAAGTATTCTCAAGGAAGCCCGAAGAAGGAAAAGGATGGCGAATCAAGCTCTCCATGTTAATGAGGAGTTGGCTCAACTTAGGGCCGAAATGGCTAGATTGCAACTTGAGAGGGACAATCGAGAGGAGGTGGCAAGAAGAGAACGGGAGCAACGGATGAGAGCCGAGGCTCAACTCAACGCTCTACCTCGGAATGCACGCCAATACATGCATCCGGAGTTGAGGGTACCCGAGCCGGCTATTGCGCTTCCCGAGGTTGCCAAGAATTTTGAGATCAAGACGCAATTCATCTCCCTCATCAAGCGTGATCAATTCGAGGGCCGTCCACATGAGTGTCCCATAGAGCATGTTAAACGATTTGTGGATATGTGTGAGACGATCTCTACCGATGAGGAGACATTGGAGTATGTGCTTCTAAAGGCGTTCAAATGGTCACTTGGGGGCAAGGCCGCACATTGGCTCGAGAGCCAAGCTCCTAGGTCAATCACAACTTGGAAGACACTCTATGACGCTTTCTTGATGAAGTTCTTCCCTCCCTCAAAGACAACCGAGCTAAGAAGGAAGATTGCAAGCTTTCAACAAGGTCCGAATGAGCCTCTCTTCGAAGCATGGGACCGTTTCAAGGAGATGTTGCGCCAATGTCCTATTCATGTCCAACAACCATATGTGCTTCAAGACATCTTTTTCCAAGGCATCAATCCGGTAACGAAGGACAAGCTCAATCTCCACACCGATTGTGGGTTCATAGACTTGACACCGGATCAAGCTTGGGAGCTACTTGACAAGCTATCCGATTATGAGGCCATGTATGGGGTGAGTCAAGCTAGCAAGGAGGTGAAGGTGCAAGGTGAAGGTGCAAGGAAGTTATATGATCCAAAGGGAGAAGACATTGATAGGGATGTGAAGCTCCAATTCCTTGAAGGTGAAGTGAGCAAGCTTAAGAGGCAAGTCCACTACTACAAGCAAAATACTAGAGCTTGGATAGGAGTGTGGATCCTTTGCACATGCTACACAAGTTTGTCCGAATGAGAGCCAAGTGCGCTTGGCCGAGCGAATTGTGGAGGCAAACTATGTTCGAGGAAATTTCGGTGGAAGAGGCAACTTCAACAATGGTGGCAATGGCCGGTGGAACAACGGTCAAGCTCAAAGCTACAACAACAACTTCAACCAAAACGAGCCGAGGGCGCCACCACCACCATATAGACCACCGGGATTCAATGAGTTACAAACATTTGCTCAAGAGATGAGAGATGGGTTCAAGGAGATGAGGACCCAATTCAATGAGTTTGGTGCATGGAGGAGGCAAGTCGACAATCAATTTGCTCAAATTGCGACTCAAGCCCCGAGAGAGAATGGGAGACTTCCGGGCCGACCCGAGGAGAATCCTCGAGCTCAAAACAATCAAAATGAAGTCCGGGCAATTGGATTGAGAAGTGGCCGAAACCTACCCGAGCCACACGTGCCTAAGAAGAATGAAGAGAGTCGGACCAACTTACCCAGCAAGTCGGGTCCGAAGTTCCCCGAAGTCGACCCAGCAAGAAGATCGACTCCTTCACCACGGACCGAGGTTGAGAGCAACTCGGGACCGACGTACACAGACCTCGATCCGACCCCTCTGCCCAGGACCGAGATTCACAACATCGGGCCCGACATGGTGCCCAAGTCGGTCCAACCAGGAAGTGTTGCAAATGAAGCGGGGAAGTCCAAAGAAGTTGATCCAAGCAAGATTCAAGGTGCAACAATTCTTCCATATCCCTCGAAGAAGCCGAAAGATGTTGTTGAGAACAAGTTCAAGAGGTTTCTCAAACTCTTGCAAGGCTTGAACATCTCCATCCCGTTCACCGACGCATTGAGTGAGATGCCATCTTATGCCAAGTTTTTAAGGGAGATTTTGAGCAAGAAGAGGTCCATAGTGGAAATGCAAGATGAAGTCAAGACCTTGGAGTTACCACAAAAGCTAGGAGATCCCGGTCGTTTTGCTATAACCATTGGTGTGGGGTCTCAAAATTTCCAAGCCTTGTGTGATCTTGGAGCAAGCACGAGCATCATTCCTTACACCATATGGAAATCCACATCTATGGGTCTCATAGCTCCGGTCAACATGAGGTTAACGATAGCGGCTGGGTCGTCCATCGAACCAATTGGTATCGTCGAGGATTATCCCGTTTGCATTGAAGGCCACTATGTCCCAATCGACTTTGTTGTAGTAGACATGATAGAAGTGCCGGGTGAACCGATCATACTAGGGAGACCTTTCCTTGCTACGGTTGGGGCAGTCATTGATGTAAAGAAGGGCCACTTGTCTCTTGACATTGGAGGAAGAGAAATTGAGTTTTTCTTTAGACCAACTTCAAAAGGGACCGTACATAAGGAAGCTAAGATGATCCAAGTTCCTCTTGGATTGCAATGGGAAGCCATTTCTAAGAAGTCAAGGCCAAGGGAGCTTAGGTTGAAAGCCACCCCACCACCTAGAGAAATTGAGATAGAGCGCCAAGGTCTAGCCCTCAATAGGATTGAGCATGAGCAATTGGAGGAAAGGATGTCTTACTTGGAGGTGTTCAAGTCCGAGAAAGAAGAAGTTCAAGCACCACCGGAACCATCTCAAGAACTCAAGGAGCTTCCAAAAGATTTGAGGTACGCATTTCTTGGTCCCAACTCTTCTTTACCCGTAATCATAAATGCCAACTTGAATGATGAGGAGGAGTCTAAGTTGTTGAAGGTTCTAAGAAAACATAGAGGAGCTTTAGGGTATTCACTAGAGGAACTAAAGGGAATCTCTCCCTCAATTTGCATGCATAGGATTTATATGGAGGATAACCATAAACCCACTATTGAACCCCAAAGAAGATTAAATCCTAACATGAAAGAAGTGGTAAAGAGTGAAATACTTAGGATGTTGGATGCGGGAATTATCTTCCCAATTTCCGATAGCAAGTATGTGAGTCCCGTGCATGTAGTTCCTAAGAAAGGAGGTCTCACCGTTGTGCAAAATGAAAAGGGAGAAATGATACCTATGAGAACCACAACAAAATGGCGTATGTGTATTGATTACCGTAAGCTTAATATCGGCACTCGCAAAGACCATTTTCCTCTTCCTTTCATAGACCAAGTCCTAGAGAGATTAGCACAACATGAATATTTTTGCTACCTTGACGGGTATAGCGGGTTTTGGCAAATCCCTATTCATCCCGATGATCAAGAGAAGACGACATTCACATGTCCTTATGGGACTTTTGCCTATAGACGCATGCCTTTTGGTTTATGCAAAGAATGGTGTTATGAATCATGTGGGTAGTGCATCTTTGTTGTACAAAAATGAAAAAAAAAAGAAAGAAAAGGAAGAAAGAAAATGTTGGAAATATAAAGTGGAATAAAGCAAAGAGCTTAAGTGAAGAAAATGGTCCGACCGAGTTACAAGCAACATCGGGCCCGATGTCATAAGAAAGTCGGTCCAAATGTAGAAAGTGTTGAAAATCCAACAAAATGCATAAGAGCAAAGATGAAGTGGAATGTTAAGTGAAATTTTGGGTTGAAAGGAAAATGTTAAGTCTTTTGGGTGGGTGTGAAAGTAATTGTGGGATTTGGTGAAGTTGGTGAGAGTTTAGGTTGTTCAATCCCCATTATAAGCACCACAAGACCAAATAATTCCCACCTTGAAAAATACCAAAAGCCCCATTACAACCCGGCCGAATGGAACCTCTTTGAGGACCTCCATTGAGCCAAGTTTGAAATTCTTTGTGTACTTTGCATTAGGCATCTCTAGGTGGAGGAATTGGTGATATTAGCTTCAATAGTAAAGTCCTTACTTGCATGATTTTTGAGCTTGAGTGTTCATTGCTAAACCCAAACACATGATGAGTGATACACATTCACATATCCCTAAAGTGAGGCTTAGTTGCATTGACTTTATTCCTTGGAACACTTAATCACGTGTGATGATGTAATCTTGCTTGAATGTCTATCACTTGTGCTTAAAATGTGTTTTCATACGAGGCTTTACTTGAAGATTATGTTTCGGTCTTGCTTACATTGTTATTGCTTGAGGACAAGCAAGTTTAAGTATGGGGTATTTTGATGTCTCTCTATTTGGTGGTGTTTTCATATGTGATTTCCTTTGTAAATATGTTTCTTTTTCCCCTTTTCTTGTGCGTTTTGTTCCTTTTTAGCTTAGTTCCCGTATTTCTATGAGATTCGGAGACTACGCACCTTTTATGTGTTTTGTAGGTAATTTGGCATGAATCAAGGATCGATTTGAAGGAGGGTCGAGACATGGAGCAAAGGCCGAGCTAAAGCGGGAAAGAGAGAAGCAAGCCATGAAGAAGAACAAGAGAAGCCAACTAAGAAGAAGGTGGAACGAGGTCAAGACCGAGTTGCAACCACATCGGGCCCGACTTTGAAGTCTCCAACCTCGGACCGAGTTGCACAGTACCTCGGGCCCGAGGTTCCTCCGTGTCGGTCCGAGTCGGTCACCGAACTACTTGGGCTCCAAGGCACGAATTTGTGGACTTCCACTTTTGCCCTTCATCTAATCTATAAAAGGCCCTCTTGTCTTCTAAGAAAGGGTTCCCTCACACACACACAAAAAGGGGGGTTCCAAGGGAGCCAAGAGGATACTTGGAGAGCAAGGAGGAAGGAGAAGAGGAGGAAGAGAGAGAGAATCGGCCAAGAGAGAGGGAGGCTTGATAGGTTTTGTTGATTGTTTAGCTTTGATTTGCTTTGATCTTGTGGATTTGCAAACCCTTGATTTGAATTTGTGGATTGCTTTGGATTTGAATGAAACCTTGCTTTGTTTTGAGATTGATTATGATGATTGCTTTCTCTTTTGATTTGATTGCTTTCTTTGCTTGTCACATGGAGTAGATCTCCTTGATCTTGGGTTATGGGGGAAAACCCTAGCTAGGTTTAGTCAAGAAACCCCAATTCCATAGCCTTGAGTGTTTGATCTAAGGAACCCACTCTACATAGAGCTACAATTCCTTGCGAAAGTTGGGAATCAAGGCTTGAGATTGGCAAAGTAGCGAAAGTGAACATGTGTCAATCTCAAGACCTTGCTTCGAAGGGGATTTCCCCATGGATCGAGGTGTAGATGTGGTTGGAACGAGGGCGAAAGCACTCGATCCTAGTCCGATCATCACTCATTGCCTGAATTGGGGTGGAAAAGCCTTAATCTACTAGGGAAGGAACCCAAAAGCCCAAGATCTACTTTTAAAATCTTTGAGTTCGACTTCCCCAGCTACCTCGGGCCCGACTTACCCAGTGTCGGTCCCGACTTCCTCTTGTCACCAACCTCGGGCCCGACGTGACCTCAGTGTCGGTCCTGACTGTTTTCTTTGTTTTCCTTTGTTTTATGCTCTCCTTTCTAGCTTCCTAGTATCTAGGCACATCGATCGAGTAGACTTCCCGAGTGTTCGACACCCACCACGTACTACAACGGGGTCGGGTTATAAATTGTATCTCTTGACCCTCGCATCCGAGAGCGATTAGCGCTTCATGATAATATTGCTCCCCCTACTCATGCCTTGTATCCTCATTCTAGACGGGATCATCAATAGTGTAATGACTTCGGTCATTAAAACCATCATAGACCATCTGCTCCATTCGATTATCATTCCTAAATAATGGTGGTACTGGATCAATACTGCTACAACCTTCATACTGTCTAGACTCGGCCAACAAGGCAGCGAAGGTTTCATCTGTCTCCCCATGCAAAACCCTATTAATAGTTCCGAACAAACCCATCCTTAACAATGTGATAATGCACATCATCTATAGGAATCAGTTTCCTATTCTTGCACCTCCGACACGGACACGTTAATTCGTATGGGTCATATGTCGGCATAGATTTGCAGAAGTCAATAAATTGCTTAACGCCAGCTAAAAACTCGTTGTTCAAAAACCATCAATATTACGCACATACATTCATTCACGCATTTTTCCTTCCTACAATTCAAAATAAGATTATAATTAATTTAATTCGGGTTCATATAATCCTGGATGTAAAACGAATACTTTCTACAAATAATATTTGTGTAAAACGATAGCATAACGGAATGAAATGTTGCGAATAAGTTTAATTACATACCTTTGATGAAACTGTCGAAAAAATTGACGTAATTCCTTCTATAAGCAACTTAGTTTTATGAATGATTGTTTCTTTTTTCTGTGATTTTGTTTTGAAAGAGCTATATATGTATGAGGTTGTGTGAAGGTGGCGGAATGAGAATGAAGTTTTTACACATCTAGGTATATATGTTGAATTGGCGGCAATTTTACCAAAATTGATGTTGTCCGCCAAAAAATATGATCCATGTCAGCGACCATATGGTCTCTATATGTAGGGACCATATGGTCGCCAAAGCACCAGCGACCATATGGTCGCTAAATATAGAGACCGTATGTTCGTTGACATATGTTTGGTCTCTCGCAACCGCTCAATTTAGCGACCATGTGGTCGCTATATTGAGCGGGAAAATTGTACGCGCATTTATTGCGACCAAATGGGGTTGGCGTCCACATGGTTGTTTTTATTTTTTTTCCCCGATTTTGACGTCCACATTAGCGACCATGAGCGACTATCTAGTCGCTAATTAGCGACCATATTAAGTGGTCGCGAAAATATGGTCGCTAAATCTGCAGAATGGTGTAGTGTAGTATATTTTAGAAGTTTATGGAATTAAAAAGTATTATTCTAAAATAAATTCTTGATGATTTTAATAAGTTTTCAAATTCTAAATAATAAAATATTGTTTTGTTTAAAATGATAGCATATCTTAAATTATTTTGGAATTTATAAGATTTTAATATATCTAAGATATTATCTTTCAAGAGAATAATTTTAATAATCAAATAAGATTTGAGAAGATAAGGGTGAGAATAAAATAAATAAAAAGGATTTCCATGAAAATTTATTTTTGGAAAAGTTTTTTTAAAAAATAGGATGGGGTGTTTTTTAGTTGTAAAGAATAAAATATAAAATCTCCAAATAAAATCAAATCAAATTTACCCTTCTTCCTTTCTTTTTTTTTCATTCTACTTATCTTAATGCTTTCAAAATCCGATTTCGGATCTTTCTAAGCCACGATTGTGGCCAATATCTGAAAGGAAGTTGGAGATCTTCCTTTGCTTGAGCCCTACGAATCAAAAGCCCTATATATAGAGGCTTATTTTGCACGAATTTTGTACACATTCAACCGAAACCCTAGAATGCGTCTTTCATGTTCAAACTTAGTTTTCTCTCAAACTGTGAATCAAAACCCGAAATTAAAGTCATATTCGGAATCCTCATGAAAATCCTTCGAAAACTCTATACACCCATTAATATTCCAGTATCCTAAGCCTTCCCAAATCCCGATTAAAAGTCGTGGATTTGCCCAAGAAAAACAGAGCACAACATTGCTCACGAGGTGCTGGTGTTCGCCTCTGTTCGCCGTGGTCGGACCACCTACGCCTCCGACACTGCCAACAGTAGAGAGAGGGAGTTGCAGCCTTCCAACTTTCACCGGTACCGTCCCGATCCGTTGCCAAAACCGCCCGCACCGAGCCTCCAAAAATCCGATTGAAAACGTCGGATCTGTCTAGTGGAAAACAAAGCATGACTCGTCTTAGTATTTCGGCGAAATCTCCCTTGTTCCTCCACCATTTTACGAGTCGTTTAAACCACCATATTCTAGATTTTGAGACGGTTCAAAAATTTCTTATATGCCTCGAATCAATTCATGACGACGGAGAACGAGGCACTTGAATCTCGCTTGACTGCACTCATCGTTCTGTCCGAACTGCCTCATTAATTTGGCTTCTTCTCTCTCCATTCAAAACGAAAAATTTCCCACTTTATATCATTAGAAAGCTCTCGAAGTCACGGTTCCAACGCCTCTGGACCCGCTCCATTTCGTGGTCTGTAACATCCTCGGCAAGCAGATTACTGAGGTGAAGTATGATTAGCCGTCAATAGTAACGTGCACAAGGTTGAAGATGACACTTCCGTTTCCGTCCCGTTCAGTATATTATCGACTCAATTAATTCAATAATTTTTTTATTAAAATTATTTAATAAAGATAAGGAATATATTTATTATGTCTTTATAATTTTAATTAATATGGTTTGTTTAATTAGTTTTTGCAAATTAATTAAACTTTTCCGTATTATTAGTGCATCGCCTTTCATTAACGAAGGCAATATCCATTCCACAGAGCCTTGCATCCATTTTCCAAACTTCTCGATGCATCTCATCAGATAAGGCAAGTTCTCATACTTGCTCGGCTAAGTCACTTCTTTGATTTGTGTGAAGAGTCTAATAACCATGTGTGTTTTCTTGATTGATGTGATTATGTTTAATATAAGTCATGCATAAACATATAATGTTTGTTAAAAATATAATCATGAATGAACTTGAATAAGCATTTAGTTATATTCTTTAATAAGAATAGGATTTAGAATAATAGTGATAGTAATAATAGTTACTATTGTGTTATTAATTGACTACGACTAAGTAAATCTTGCTCTCATATGAACTCATACTTGGGCTTGTCAAATGCGCCTGTAAAAATGGCAATGGGGGCTTGGGTTTGTCTATTGTGTGACTATCCTCCCCTTTCTTGGAGCTCCGAGTATGATATAGTGGGTCAAGACCAAAATCGTTGATTGAAAGACATAATGAATGAATATAGGTTCTTGATGTGGTGAAAATGATGACGTTGTTTTGTTTATAGGTCTTGATAATTGTAGATTTATGTGTTTATCGTCTTGTTTGAGACTTGTTTTGGATTAGCATAGGACCTAGGGGGTGAGCTATAGTTGCTCTGGACTCCTCTTTATAACATTTTCACACTAGATGGAATTATTCCTAGTGCTTGGTCATGACCCTGCCCGTCTCATTCGAATATGAGAGGTGTAGCACCTAGCTAGTGCTCTTTGAAAATCCGGAATTGATCTTTTGGGACGTGAGCTCACTCATCAGGACGTAAGAGCCTAGATGGTTTAAAAATCGCAACCCAATGTGTATATGTGTGGTCATTAACAAGATAAGTGCGAGTAAGCACCATAAAGAACCTAGCCTAGTGTTGACTATTGTTATTAATAACTTGGATTAAATCTTTGTGCTTGTTGTTATGTTTATTCTAGTCTTAGTTTAACAATTCATGGAGTTTGTATGATGTTGTCTAGGAAAGATTCGACGTAAGGTAAATTGCTTTAGATATTTAAAATGTGCATTTACAATAATAATAATAATCTTGATTTGATTATTTACTTTGACCTAATAAATATTGGAATCGACCTAGCAGACCCATTGAGGGCTGACCACTTGTGGTACCAGGTATTAGCAAGCAATTGGCATTAATCAGAGAGCACTCAAGGTGATGATGAATGGAGCCCATGATACTATACATGAAGGTTTTATATAAGTATTTTTGTTTCATTTCCATTAAAGGTGTTTGATTTTTATACAATAAAGTTTTAGTTAATATTCCGTTGAATTCGTCATATTCCTAAGAAAATTGTTATTTGTAAAGGAAAGTTTGAATACAAATTGAGTTTGCTATGAAAGTGTCTTTCGCTATTGGTTATTTATATGATTTCATACATATCTTTACAAAATTCAAAATGATGCAAATCCTTGGGTGGCTTCGGGCATTAAAATTTGAGGTCACTGGTGTGTGACATTCTCGAGATAATTTGGGAGTGTTACAATGGCATCATCAATTTAGCTCATTAGGAACAACAACTCTCAATTCCTAAACTCAAATTTCAGTTAGGGTCCTTCACTTGCTGTAATGTGAGCTGAACCCCCTGCTATCTCAGCCTTCAACGGTTGTTGCACCTTCCTCGACCTCTAGCGGCGCCGACCAAAATGCGCAGCTCGACCACTGCTTTGCTGCAAACTAATGGCGACCTCGAGGCTGAGATTGTAGGAGGTAATGGGAGCTGGAAAGTGGAAATCCTTTCACGAGAGAAGACAAGAATTTGGGGGTTGGGGGTCACGTGAGTTGCAATTCAACTACCAGTGAGGGCAAGTGAAGGGTATTATTTATTGGAACTTTGGGGGCAATTTCGTCATTTTTGAGTCTCCTTTTTTGCAATTCAGCTACGATGTTGCCAACCACCTTTTATCCATTCCGCTCATAAATTCAATTTCAGCTTCTATCAATAATCCCTCTACGAGTTCCAACTTCAGCTAGATTCCAGCTCCAGCTAGGTGTGCCAAACAGAGCCTAAATATATTATATAAACTTTACTTGAACCTCCTTCCAGCCTATCTTCAGAAATTATTTTTTTTCAAGCCAAACTAGTTGCCCCCGTCGTGCCATGCACGACTATGACTTGATATTTTTTAGATATACAATAAAAAAATCTATTAATAAATAAAAATATAATATAAAATTTAATGTAATTAATTTTTTGCCTGTAATATGTCTCAAAAATTATTTTTTTAAATGAAAGAAAACAAATTAAATTTAGATTATTAAGTTTAAATTGAGAATAAACATAAATTATTAATATAAAATAATCTACATTACTCATTTTTCTTGATAATATTTCATAAATAGGTTTAATTTTAAAGAAGGAGATAAAATATGAAGAAAATAAAGAAAAAAGGATGTATTTTGAAAATATGAAAGAGATGAGATTTTGAAAAATAATAATTAATTTAATAATAATATATGTAATTGAATATATTTATCTTTTAATATAAGAGAGAGGAACAACTAAAATGTTAAAAAGATTGAGCATATATATTTTATTGGCTTATAAGGAAAAAATTTAACCATTAGTTAAATTTTTGTAGTTAAGATATTATCTCCTAGATATTATCTAAATTTGGGAAATAAAAATAAATATTAATTATGTGGAATTTTTTTTTCATGTGGAATATTAAGTGGAAAGAATAATTAAGAAATAATTTTTATGGAGTACGGATTAAATGACATGTGGCAAATTCGTATGTGAATTAGTAATAAATGCCATGTGTCAAAAGCTGAGGTGGCGTAATGTGGTGACTCCAAACTTATATATATATGTATATATATTTTTAAGTTCTAGTGAGAAGGCTTCTTATTGTAAGAATTGATGGATAATTCTTGAGCGTAGGATTAGATTAGATTCAACGGTTCAGATGAAATGGGTAAAAAGGAGTGTTAGGGTGTGTACATTAGATTAAATCCCATTTCCTTAATTTAAGGGATTGATATGATTTGTTATATTTTTTTTCTAAAATTGATGAGATATTACCCAAAACCTAATTACGAAAAAGTCAGTTCACTTTCTAATCTCTTTCTTCTCCCCTTCAAAGTCGACGAACGTTCTGCTCCGGGCGATTGAAAATCTAGATCTTTGTTCTAAACCCAATTTCGATCCATTTGAAGTTCAATTGAAGTTAGCTTATTCCACGCTCATAATTTTTGGTAAGATTCAAAGCTTTTTTTAGTAAACATTTTCATATCTAAGAAGTGTAATTTTGCAGCGGGGGAAATTGGTGTTCACGAGTATTCGGTAGGGTAATCACCGAGAATCAATTCGAAAGACCGAATCTGAAAGGTAAGCTATATAATTAGAGTTTTGAATTAGTTATTTTCTATTAGGGATCGAAATCGGTATATGTTTAGATTCGAATTGATTTTAGGATTCCAAGTCTGGTCGACAATAACCATAGGATTTTTCATGTATTGAAGGTAATTGGAGGTGAGATTTTCGTGTAACAACAATGTCTCCCAAAAAGAGAAGACGCCTTTGTAAAGGTGAGATAGTTTATAGCATCATTTTCTACTACAACTGTAATAGAGTTTTAGAACTTTCCTTTGCTAAATTGTGTTTGTTGAATAGTCAAAAAATGGCTTACAAATGTCAGCTTACAAATTCTGAGTAGTTAAAAAATCAGCTTACAAATTCTGTAAAGTTGAATCGAATGTACCTTCATTAAATGAATTTTCAAATTCTCTAGTTTACAATGGCGCATTCATAAATTATCATTGCATATTCATTATAGTGTATGGTTATATTCATATATGTTTACATGGTTTTTGATTATTGCTAGTTCATGTTATATATTCATTAAGAATGGATATTATATGCATGATTTTTACCATTGTATACATGGTGTTGTTTACAATGTATCTCGCATTTTTTGCTTTCATTGTTGCTTATTCATTCATTAAATCTATAGTTATATTCATTCTTTTCTTTGACTATTTCAATAGCATCTTGTAAAAAAAAGCTCATGATTTGAAAACGCTTAATTCAATTATGCGCAATTGGTAATCACTATATTATATTATACTTTTTAATTTGTATATTCATATTTAATATGCTCATATTCATTTTTACCTATACTCTTGTATATATGGTTGTATTCAGGATTTTACGTAGTTATATTCATTGTTTCATTTGACTATATTCATGCTTTTTAGGTATGATGATCTGTGTCGGTCCTTCTATATTATAAGGATATTTGGATCTAGCAATTCATGGAAGGTATTTTCAAATATGGTTCGTATGTTTTGAATTTTGATATTCATGAACGCATTTATATGTATTCATGATTTTGATGTGATATATATATTCATGCTTTTTTATTAGCCGTAATCATGAATTTTAGTGAGTAATTATAAATGGATAAAGTATATTCATGAAATTCGTCAACTATATTCATGATTGTTATATCGTATATTCATCCATTTGATTGATTGTATTCATGGATTTAAATGTAACTAAATCTCGATAACATGTAATGGTATACATTATGTTCGATGATTGTATTAACATATTCAAGCTTTTCATTAGTTATATTCAATCGTTTAGCATACAACATTCAATTTTGCAGTTGACGACATTCATAATTTTAATTGGTTATAACTAAGTTGTTTATATTCATGCTTTTATATGTATAGTCATGTTTTATATGGTTATATTCATGGTTTGAATCATTATATTCATAATATTAGTTTTTTTCTTACACATGTGCCTTAAGAAGATTGGATCATGATCATCTTGCTGATCTAGATACTTCGGGAACTGACGCTAATGAGACCGAAAAAGGATGATGACAATATTAAGCATTGAATACCATGTTGTGCCAATACAATTGTACTTAGTTTCGTTAGTGCAATACTAGGTTGTGATATAGTCGGTGATATTCGTGTAACTTAGTGGTGATATATGTATCCTTATATTTAGTTAGTGACACAATTAAAATTCATTTTCTCATATTCGATATTCACAATTACATATTCATTATAAAACGAGTGCATATTCATTTTATAAATATCGTTACTAATAACAGGAGTGGAAGAGAAAATTAGACAATATAAATAAACATTATTATCGCAGGCAATGAATATCACTTATACAAAAAATGAATATATGTAATGTGTTGAATATGTAATATACACATGAATATGCATTGTATAAAAATGAATATCTGTACACAAAGATTTGAATATATGAATATTAGCTGTACAAAACGAGTTTGAATTATCCGATTCTGTTTCTCTCTCCTAATTATGGTTTTATAAGATCTCAAATCCGTATATTTCTCTATCCAAATTAATTAATTATTAAAAATTTCTTTTAATATTATTTTTAGAGTAAAAGGAAACAACCTTCTTATTTTTAGTCAAATTATCTCTTCATTTCTCTCTCCTATTGTAATCCCATAAATCAGCCCCACAAAATACTATATAGAGATGCAAGATCTCACCGTAAATAACATCTCATCTAATGTCCCACAATTATCCACTACTTCACACTATAATAACCTTCTTACTTGAACCCACCTCTCTCTCTCTCTCTCTCTCTATCTATCTATCTATCTATCTATCTATCTATCTATATATATATATATATATATATATATATATATATATATATATATATATTGGATTGAGATCAGGTGAGGAGAGCTCTTACCGTAGATAATTAGGATGTTCCTTCATCGTTAGATCTGGTTTTTTAAAGATTAGGATTAAGGGAGAAAAGTTGTTCATTGGGATATAATAAAAATCTAAAATTAATTAATTTTGGAAACAACGTAAATTACGGAATTTGCTTTTTATTATCTTTACCAGATATTCTAATAACTTAATATTCCCGATTTTTGAGAGACCCGTAGCCAAAATCGCTCTCTTGCTCTGGGGCTCCTCCATTGTAAACCAGCACTTTCTCAAACCTAATTTTTTTTCCATTACTGGTGTCATTCAAAGCTCGTAAGCACATTCTGATCTTGTGTTCTTTAAGCTCTCCTATTTGCGAAACGTGCGTTGATTTTTCTGTCGATATCTTTCGGTTGCAGGTTGGTTCAAGCGATATCTTCTTGTTGCTCGAATTGTTCAATTTTTTTAATTTGGTCCGGGTGAAAAATTACGTTCTTTCCCATGGAACTAGGCTGGTTATTCTTTCCCGTTGTTCATAGGCCAACATAATATCGTTCATTGAATTACAAACTATTGTTCGTAGGCCAATATATTGTTGTTCAAACTGACTTGTTCACTGATAATAAATTGTTGTTCATATGTCATCACAATATTGTTCAAGTATTATGGCATAGTAAAAAAATTACTTGCGTTTTTCATATACTGTTGTTCAAACCGGATTATGGACTGAATAATACATTGTTGTTCATATGTCATCACAATATTGTTCAAGTATTATGCCATAGTAAAAAAATTACTTGAGTTGTTAATATACTGTTGTTCAAAATGATAAGGTTCATCTAATAATGAATAGTTGTTCATATGCCCACAATTTTCGAAGAAATAAGATTACTGTATACTATTTTTTGCAAAATATGGAGAAATAAAAAGATATCAATAGTTATCAAGAGACTTATAAAGAAGAAGAATGAAAAAGTTAATTTTACATTTATTTGAATTCATAAATAAAACTGTCAAATCCTAGAATCATGTAACTTGATTTCTCTAATTTTTTTAAAATCATAACTATCAATTAATCTCATCCTTTTTAAAAAGTCGGATCTAATGATTAAGACCTAATTATCTACACCATTAAGAGTCTTTCTCATCTGATCTCAATTTTACATAATATATTAGATTTTGGAAATAAATGAATTTTCGAGCCGGAAAAAAATTCCAATTTGGATCCTGGAAATTTGTTTGGTGAAGGATGATGACTGCCACCAGTAGTAGCCTGAAGGCACACCGTGATTTGCACCGCAAAGGGGCAATCTTCGCTTCTGCTGACCTCATCTTGCCATGGTTAAACCCTCAGGAACTGGCCTCCGTCTCCGCCATTCGAGAACCTTCCCATCCCGTTCGTCAATGCCGTTGACTCCCATCCCTATGCTTACTTTCTCTACACCGATAGACAGGTCCTCCCCTCCTCCCAATTAGACCGCCAAATTTGGGGCTCCGGAATGAGTGATTTGGTTCCAGCAAATCATCCGCCGTGTTGGACAGTGATACGGAAGAAAGATCAAGTGTCAGGCCTTCTCGGATTCGTCGTCGTCCAAAACGATATGAGGATTAATATATCTAAGTATTTTTGATGAATAATAGTTATTTAGAACATTAATTTATAGTTTTGGTATTTTATTTATTTCATGTAATTTTTATAAACTAGAGCTTATCTCTCTTTCCGGGTTTTCTTTACGGTTCTTTCCCGGGACGCCTTTTTTGAACCGTTAGGGCTTAGGTATAAATACTCTTGGTGTAATTCTCATAATTTATCCAAGAATTAGATTTGCCCTAAATTTCTCTTAGTTATCAGTTTTTCGCCTGTGGCCACCAACCACGATATCCCGAGTCGGAATCCACACCGGGTTAGGCTCAACCCCTTGACCAACAAGGGTTCGATACGCTGATCCACACCGGGTCCGTATCAACTGGTGCTTTCATCCTGAACACCATGTCGAAATCCATTGTCGATGATTCTTCCAACACCGCCGGTGATTCACCCGATCTCCGTACGTTGATTCTGCAATTGACGGATACAGTCGAGACGATGCGTTGTGAATTCGATTTGCACAAATCGTCCGTCAACAGTTTGGCAACACGGGTCGACCGGCTGGCAAACCCTAGCCCGAACCCTACCGCCGCCGCGATCGTGTCGGACCCGATCGACCGCACGCACCACACGTCGGGTCTGCCGCCGCCACAAAAGCCTAACCCTGCGCTGTCGTTTTCGACGGGATGGATCCAGCCGTACGCCGTCCCGAGCGAAGGCGCGTTCCAGAACGCGGGTTGGCCGACGCACACTCTCGGTCCCAGCAATGCCACCGCGCCGTTCACGGACTGGACTTCGCCCCAACCGCTCGGCCTTCGCTTCGCCCAATCCAGCGCCGGCCCCAGCCCGGGTTTCGGCTACCAAAGCGCGGGCCCGTCTAACGTCGTGCCCTATACTCATGCTCCGCAACTTGAGGCTCATCCGATGCACCAATTTCCGCCTTATGTCCAGCGAGAAGGGCTGCGCGCTCCACCCGCCCCGGACCCTAATCTAAAAATACGGGTCGATCCCCCTCGCTTTAATGGGACGGATCCGAATGGTTGGATTTTCAAGGTTCAAGCATACTTCGATTATTTCCGAACATCAGAGGATGATCGCTTGCGATTAGTAGGCATCCTATTTGATCATCCGGCTTCAGATTGGTTCCGTTATCAACGTCGGAACAATTGTGGGGAAACATGGGCAGCCTTTCTGCTTTCTGTACAACAACGTTTTGATCCTACGTATTACGAGGATTATACAGGGCTCCTTGCCAACTTGAAACAGAAATCTTCGGTACTTGACTATCAAACCGAATTCGAAGCTCTATTGAATAAAGTTACCGGACTTTCAGAAGCCACCCTGATTTCTCTATTTAAAGCGGGACTGAAACAACCTGTACGCCGGGAATTGAATCTTCCGAATCCGACTACATTGGCGCAGGCTTTTGCTTTAGCCCGCGAATTGGCGGCAACTTATGCCGACACTACAGCGCAGTGGATCTCGAACCGACGGCCATGGCCGACACAGGGACCACGCCAAGGCCAGCCGCCGCCGAAGACACCCACCACCGTGCCAACCGGTTCGGCCGAGAATCCACCGCAAAACTCGACACCTAACGGTAATTTCTCATCTCTTCCAATCCGACGTCTTTCTCGTGCTGAACGTGATGAACGAACTAACAAAGGCTTATGTTGGAATTGTGATGAGAGGTACACTCGGGGCCATCGCTGTACGCCCCGTTTCTTGGCATTATTGAGCTGTGATGATAGCGATGATGAGGAGGAAGACAATTCGGAGGAACTTATCGTTCAGGGTGATATTTCTAGCCTTAACTCCATGGAAGGCCTCCCTAATCCGCGCTCGTTACGCCTCTCTGGATTGATTCAGGATGTTCAGATTCAGGTTCTGATTGATGGAGGTAGTACCCACAACTTTATTCACCCGGCTTTGGCTGAAAATTTACAATTAACTGTAGTTCAAATTTCGCCTTTTCGCGTTTTTGTTGGGAACGGAGCTTACTTACTATGTGCATATCAGTGTCCGGCAACTAGCATTATTCTGCAGGGATACACTTTTTCTATTGATCTTTTTGTGCTTGCGGTGCATGGACCACAAGTGGTTCTGGGTGTACAGTGGTTACAGACATTGGGCACAGTCGCACATGATTACGCTAAACTCACTATGCAGTTCATCTGGAATGAGAAATCTGTGTTTTTGAAAGGCGACACGAACTTACCGAAGCCAATATCGAGCGCCGAACTTCACACTCTTTGTGTCTCTGATAATATTTTGGACTGTTTTGAGATCCTCAGTCTCACGCCGGACGCCCCGTCGCCAGAGGTTGATTGGCCGACCGATCTGACGCCGGATATTCGCGCAGTTCTCGAGCGGCGCCGGGCGGTCTTCCAGATCCCGACGGGCCTTCCTCCGCGTCGCCCGTGGGACCATCATATCCATTTACATGCGGATTCCAAACCGATCAACGTCCGTCCGTATCGTTACCCATATTTTCAGAAAGCTGAAATTGAGCGACAGGTTAAATCCATGCTCGATCAGGGCATCATTCAGCACAGTACTAGTCCATTTTCTTCTCCTGCTTTCCTAGTCAAGAAAAAAGATGGTAGCTTCCGTTTCTGCATCGACTACAGAGCTCTGAATGGCATCACAGTTGCAGATAAGTTCCCTATTCCTACTGCTGATGAATTATTTGATGAATTAGGGAGCGCAACTATTTTTACTAAGCTTGATCTGCGTTCAGGTTATCATCAGATTCGAATGCATTCGTCTGACATCTATAAAACGGCCTTTCGGACACATGACGGTCACTATGAATTTCTGGTTATGCCTTTCGGCTTGACTAATGCACCGTCAACTTTTCAGGTTGCTATGAATAGTATATTTGCTCCGTATCTGCGCCGATTCGTTATTGTCTTGTTTGATGATATTTTGATATATAGTCCATCAGTTTCAGCTCATGCCTCGCATCTAGACACTGTTTTGCAGACTCTTCAGGACCATCATTTTTATGTCAAAGGCTCGAAATGTTCTTTTGGAACTTCAACGGTGGAATATCTCGGACATATTGTCACAGCCGGACAACTGATCGCCGATCCCGCTAAGCTTTCAGCTATGGCCGATTGGCCTCCGCCCAAATCCGTGAAACAGTTGAGAGGATTCTTGGGTCTGACAGGCTATTACAGGAAATTTATTCGCCATTATGCATTGCTTGTTGCGCCTCTGACTAATCTGCTACAGAAAGACAAGTTTGAGTGGTCCGCGGATGCCGGAGACGCATTTCAGAAATTGAAATCAGCCATGATGCAACCTCCGATTTTACAGCTTCCCGATTTCTCTAAACAATTTATTGTTGAAACTGACGCGTCTGATGAAGGCGTCGGCGCGGTATTACTACAAGAGGAACGACCCCTCTCATTTTTCAGCAAGAAACTCGGCATTCGCCGGCGCGGGTCGTCCGCATATCACCGGGAACTATTTGCTATCGTCTCCGCAGTTCAGAAATGGCGTCAATACTTGCTAGGACGCGAATTTGTAATCCGTAGTGATCAAAAGAGTTTGAAGGAACTCCTGACACAGGTTATTCAGAGGCCCGATCAACAGTTCTTCATCCGAAAACTCATGGGCTACAAATTTCGCATTGAGTATAAACCTGGCGCTAGCAACCGAGTCGCAGATGCCCTCTCCCGCTGTATGATCGATACCGAGGCTACTCTGCAGCAATTCATGTCTTTTGCGGCTCCTTTGCCGGATATACTGGCACGTCTCCGAGCTGAAAATTCCACTTTGGCCGATTTACAAGCATTGCACGCGGCAGCCGCGACAGGCTCGTTAGCCGCGCCGTTCAGAATCTGTGATGGAATTCTGTATTTGGGCCATCGCTTGATGGTGGGTTCGGCATCACCACTTAAAGTCGAAATATTGGCTGAGTTTCACTCGTCTCCCAGCGCCGGCCATCCCGGTATTGATCGGACATTTCGTCGAGTCGCTGAGGTGTTTTATTGGAAGGGCATGCGCTCCGATGTTAAACGCTTTGTGGACTCCTGTTTGATTTGCCAATCCACAAAATATAGCACTGCCAAGCCTGCGGGCTTAATTCAGCCTTTGCCGGTTCCTCAGCAGGTTTGGGATGATGTCTCTATGGATTTCATTACAGGATTACCGCCTTCTCGCGGCAACACCGCAATTCTAGTTGTCGTCGACAGATTGTCTAAATACGCGCATTTCGGCGCACTTGGGCCTTCGTTCGACGCCCCTAAAGTCGCTTCGCTGTTCATTGAGTTAGTTGTGAAGCTTCATGGTATTCCGGCTACTATTGTATCCGATCGTGATCCTATTTTCCGCAGTACTTTCTGGTCCGAGTTGCATCGTTTAAGTGGTACTAAATTGCATCATAGCACAGCCTATCATCCGTAATCTGATGGCCAGACTGAGGTCAAAAATCGGAGCCTTGAACAATACTTGCGCGCTTTTACGCAGGGGCGACCACGTCGTTGGGTTGATTTTTTGCCGTGGGCTGAATTGGCATTAAATTCGATGTATCATGACGGCCTTGGGATGTCGTCGTTCAAAGCGTTGTATGGTCGAGAGGCTCCGCCGATCGCTCGAGTTACTATTCCGACGGGTCCGCCAACCCCGGCGTCGGAAGCCATCCGAGATCGTGCCCAAGTGTTGGACCTCATTCACACTAATTTGTCCAAGATGCAACAGCGCATGGTTCGTCAGGCTAATAAACACATGAAGGATGTCACTTTCAGTGTTGGTGATCAGGTTCTCCTAAAATTACAGCCTTATCGTCAGCATTCGGTTAGCCGCTCTCTCTCGGCTAAATTAGCTCGCCGCTTTTATGGACCCTTTACTATTACTGAGTGCATCGGGCCGGTTGCTTATCGGCTCGAACTTCCGGCAACAGCGCGTATTCACAATGTGTTTCATGTTTTGTTGCTTCCGCCCTTTATTCCGGATGGTTCGCCGATCGTACCCGCCTCCTTACCGGCAGAATTTCTGTATGACCGACCAATTTCACGACCGGTGCGCGCTACTCAGACGCGTGAGGTGTTCGTGGATGGCGTTCCGCGGGCTGAATGGCTCGTTGAATGGTCCGATGGAGCGCCGAATGAGTTTACTTGGGAGCCTGTTGAGGTGATTTCCCGTGCCTTCCCTGATTTACGGCTCGAGGACAAGCCGATTCTCAACGGGGGAGAGAATGATACGGAAGAAAGATCAAGTGTCAGGCCTTCTCGGATTCGTCGTCGTCCAAGACGATATGAGGATTAATATATCTAAGTATTTTTGATGAATAATAGTTATTTAGAACATTAATTTATAGTTTTGGTATTTTATTTATTTCATGTAATTTTTATAAACTAGAGCTTGTCTCTCTTTCCGGGTTTTCTTTACGGTTCTTTCCCGGGACGCCTTTTTTGAACCGTTAGGGCTTAGGTATAAATACTCTTGGTGTAATTCTCATAATTTATCCAAGAATTAGATTTGCCCTAAATTTCTCTTAGTTATCAGTTTTTCGCCTGTGGCCACCAACCACGATATCCCGAGTCGGAATCCACACCGGGTTAGGCTCAACCCCTTGACCAACAAGGGTTCGATACGCTGATCCACACCGGGTCCGTATCAGACAGTGGCGGAATCGTGTGCTTGCGATGGCGGCGGCAAATGTGGTGGCAATGACTGTCCTTGTTCGGCGCCGGAATGAGTGATTTGGTTCCAGCAAATCATCCGCCGTGTTGGACAGTGGCGGAATCGTGTGGGTGCGATGGCGGCGGCAAATGTGGTGACAATGACTGTCCTTGTTCGGCGCTGAGGTCCGGCGAGGTGATGAAGGAGTGCGGACCGAGTTGCAAGTGCGGGTCGGAACTCGGAATGCGGAAGGCGGCAGACGCAGAAGGGCGTATCAGTGATGGTGAAGGTCGTTAGGGTGCAGGACAAGGGCTGGGGGTTGTTCGCTGCTCAGTTCATTCCATCAGGACAGTTCGTTTGCGAGTACGCTAGTGAGTTTAATTTTACACAGTCCCATGGAGTTATGTATGATGAACTAATTGTCTAATTGTTATGGGATGGATGGATGTAGGTGAGCTATTAACTACTATCAACTTTCAGCAAATGGCTTGTTTTCCTCGGCGCTATTGGTAGTGAGAGAGATTCCGCCCTCCGGAAAGGCTTGTTTCAGAATCAACATCGATGCCACAAGAATTGGTAATGTTGGGAGATCCATAAACCATTCTTGTGATGGTGGGAATTTGTCGACGGTAATTGTCAGAGACTCAGGAGCCTGGCTACCGAGGGTTTGTTTCTACACTTGCAGGGATGTAAACAAGGACGAAGAGCTTTGTACCAGAGGGCTTGAGGTGTTTGTGCGCAAGCTCTAATTGCTTCGGTGTGATGCCCTCCGAAAATATACATGATTCACATTAATCGCTCGCTAGGTAATTAATTTTCAAAATCCATTTTTAACTTTATAACCCAGTGAGTGACAGGCATATCCTCTCTCTATAATGGAAACTTCATGAAGCTGAGCTTCTGCAGGGGCTCAGAGGCGACTGTTGAAGACCTACCTACCTGGTGCCGAGTGATTCAGATATGCAGGGAAATGAAAGCACCAGATCGGAGGAATTTTGGTCGACCAATTTAGTTTTCTTGATGGATCTTTTCATGGGCATTGTGTTGTTCTTGATCGTTCTTGATATACAAGTATACTTTTTTCTTGAAATCCTGTTACGATAGCACTTGTTGGTGGAACTAGTTGTCCACCAAAAATCCAACTGTTCATTGTCTTGGAAGTTTTGTTCATATATTTCGTTTAAAAAACAGCATTTCACTACATCTTGTTTTATCAACTTCTTTCAACGAGAATTTGTGTATCTCTGGTTCTCAAGCAAGAAATAATTATCTTGTAACTAAATTGGCATTCTAAATAGCCCTATGGTTCCCCAAAACAAAGTTATATGCAATGTTCTTCATTTGGCTACTGTTCAAAACTCACGTGATTAGTTCATCTATAGGTGATAGGCCAGTTAGGAAAACTTTATCTTCCCACTTGATGTGTGATGAATTTTAAACCTACTAGTTTCCAAATGTAATGTATCATGTAGAGAGGGCCTTTGCCAAATGTATGTTAATGGTTTCCAAATTGAATTATAAAGCTCTTCCTCTGATAGAGTAGAAAATCAGGAACCACAAAACAACCACAATTACTTTGATTAAACTAAGAAAACAAGGTAAATCTCAATGGAACAAGGTTCCAAAGAGCCAATCTCAAGGAGAAAATCTCCAAGAGCCCAAGGCACTAATGCCCGATCCTTACTTCTCAATTTCTGGATACCCCCTCTCTGATCCTTACACCCTTATTTATACTAGTACTAGTGCACTCTAGGCAGCACGCAGGTTGCTGACTCCTCTAACTGCCATATAACAAAAAGACCTAATTACCCCTCTCATAACAAACTTCTGTCTAAGCTGGCCTATTCCCCAAATGGGGCTTGTTTCCCTTTCTAGAATATACTATGTATGGGCCAACTTGCTGGGCTCGAGTGCTATCAATACCACCCCCTAACGAACAAACCTTGTCCTCAAGGTTGGAGTAAGGAAAAAGATCTTGAACTAACAATGCACATTCTTGTAATTGAGTCTGTCCAGTGACTGTCGACACCTTCTACAAAGTCTTCTTGAATTCTTCCAACTCCAGGATTTATCTTGCTCAAACTCAGGAATGTGCAAGTTCCTTTTTGTATTGGCTGATCATATATCTTGAATTCTGCCTGAGCCTTCACCACGTTCAACTTGAGGTCACATCTCTCTTTCTGATCACTTGAAATCAAGTGCCACAATTCGGTAGAGAGCTGGAAATCTATTTCCACTTGAGCTTGTATGTAATTATCCTTATCAGCCAATTTCCCACCTTTTCTGTTATTTAGAACAACCTCCTCACTATTTTCATACTCTGGAGGACGAGGGGAATGCCCGAAGAATATGCCCATAATGAAGATAATATGTTGCCTGTGTCTCTTCATACTAAGCTCCCCATCGGTTGGTGAATTTGGAGGAGGCTCCGCTGGTGGCCGTGGATCCAAGCTCTTGTCCTCGGCCTGCATATCTTTCCTAAGTATAAGTACCCTTGCCAACCTGTTCAAACCAGCCTTGCCCTCAAGGTTATGTTTGAGATTTGATAAAATTGCCCAACAAGCTGGAATTTGGTGACATCGAGAGTCACCGGGATCGTCGCCGGCAACATCAACCTTGCCGCTTATACATCCAGAAATTGGATTCGAAACAGCAGGACTAACAGAAAGGGTAGAGTCGAGCTTAGACCTTAAGAGTTTCGAAAGGTGGTCGGGTGGGTCTGGTGGTGGTCTTGCCGTTGGCGATGGTTCGAAACTCAGATGTAGAACTTGGGAAGCGAATGGTTCTAGACGGAGACGACCGATGCCTTGTCGTTCATGTATTTCTCCATACCCATGACTAATTGGGAGAGGGTTAGGCCCAATTGTTTTAAATGACATGTTGGGCCATGAGAGTGGGCCTAATACTTCAATACTCGGCCCAAGTGTATAACCTGAAATCCATTCTTCTCCAAATTGAAGCGATCCGGTTTTTAGAACCAAATCCGAACAACTTCTCCTTCCGTCAACCTCTAGCAGCAATTCCAGATTCTTCCACGACTCTTTCTCGTCCGCCATGGTTGACACCTGGAAAGCTCGATTTCTGTCTCTTGCATCGATTTCATCCCCTCTTCGTCTCGCCCAAGGGGGTGGCCCGAGATGTTCCATTTCTGGTTCGATCCCAAATTCACTCGTTTCCCTCACTAGGAGAAAAACTGACTCGAATTCCCGATCAACTCTCAACCCTAAAATCCAAACAGCATCGTTCGACTGCACTTTACGGGCTTCTGACGTCATAATCTTCTCAAACTCCTCTACGAGTTCCTCCCTGCGCCCCCTCCAGTCAATAGCGGCGTGACTTACCATCACCGGAACATCAGGATCTACCACAACTTTTTCCTGAATCGCTCTCGCCTTCTTTTCCTCCTCGCTGGCTTGGAGAGCCTCCATCTTTCCGAGTTCAATTTCCACTCCAGAATCGCCTCCAATTTCCTTCTTCTTTTCCCCGTCCTTCTCTCGATTTTCATCAGGAAGTTCATCAGCGCCAACATCGCCGTTAAGATCGGATTTCTTCTGGCGACTTCGATCGGAATTGATGAAGGGCCTCCCCTGGAGATCGCCAGACCCATTCTCCATGAACTCCCTCTCCTCCTTATCGTCCGACTTGAAATCTGAAATCACGACGACCGTGGAATCGTCTCCGTCAAGCCTCCGCAACTCCACTTTGAGCAGTTGAGGCGACTCATCTTCAATCTAATAAACCGTCGTTCCCTGAGTGCTCAGTGGTGACACCTTCTTCATGGCAAGTAATTCCGATTCCTCCTCCATCTCCCTCAAATAGTCTCTCACATAGGAGGTCCATCGCTCCACTTTAATCTCGTGGCTAGCAATTTCACTTCTACGTTGTTCATATTTATCACTTGCTTCTTCCTGAATTTCCTCCATCACTACTTCCAAACATGACCCTAACACCCCCAGCTTGATTTCAATGTCATTGCCTGCAGACCTTGATCTGCTTTTCCCCTCAAAAATCCATGAAAAAACTAACTCCCTTACTTCTTCAACCCAGCTACGTATGAAAGCCAATGTCTCTTCCCGATTTTCCTCTATCTCCATTGTTGAATCTCTCAACAAGAGCACCAATTGATAGAGTAGAAAATCAGGAACCACAATTACTTTGATTAAACTAAGAAAACAAGGTAAATCTCAATGGAACAAGGTTCCAAAGAGCCAATCTCAAGGAGAAAATCTCCAAGAGCCCAAGGCACTAATGCCCGATCCTTACTTCTCAATTTCTGGATACCCCCTCTCTGATCCTTACACCCTTATTTATACTAGTACTAGTGCACTCTAGGCAGCACGCAGGTTGCTGACTCCTCTAACTGCCATATAACAAAAAGACCTAATTACCCCTCTCATTACAAACTTCTGTCTAAGCTGGCCTATTCCCCACATGGGGCTTGTTTCCCTTTCTAGAATATACTATGTATGGGCCAACTTGTTGGGCTCGAGTGCTATCATCCTCCAATCACTTGGAACTTAATCTTCCCACTTGATGAGTGATGAATAAAACATGCAAATTTTTTGTGATGACAGATAGGGATTTTGGAACTTAATCTTCCCACATGTTATTGGATATGGTGACGAATAATTGCTGAATTTCATGTTAGTTCACTAGTTACCAGTACAAGTAAGCTGTTGTAGACTACTGTTCTGAATTTGATTGGTTTCAGAGTTAAAAATTTGATTCCACTGCCAAATTGATCATGGAATCACTCGAACGTGCTTCTAGTTCTGTAGTTGCAGCGTAATTTCAGTGATCATGTCATACTCATTTGAAATTTGCAAATCATTTAGGCTGTTTCTGATGGAGTGGATGTTATATCGCTATCAGTTGGTGCAAATGGCTATGCTCCATGTTATCTGTGCTCATTGCTCTTTTGAAAACCTTTGATGATATCTTGTCTCTTAGTCTTCTTAGTTCTTATGATTAAATTTCATTACCCTATTTCTTATGTGTTGCCAGTACATTTTTGTTCAATGCACTAACTGTGATGGACTTGAGGTAGGAATTAACAGCACATCTATATGTTGCTGCTTGATCGATATGAATCCTACCCATATATAGGTACTCATTAAAAGAGAAAAGTGAATGCTATTCTACCAAAAAAAACACTAACATGAAGCCTAACTGATGTACAAAAGCTTTTCTGTTTTTTTTTTTAATGTAATTTGTAGGTTATCCTAGTCATGGGTAAACGGATAGGGGATCTAAGGGATTCCTTGAAGTACATATTCAATTTATATGTTGAATATATGGTCAAGAATCCTATTTTATACTTTGGGATCTTTCATCAGGTAACTTCTTATCATTCATCTTTATTAGATATTTTAATTTTAAAGTTGTGATTTAATTTTTTTTTGTCTTCTAATTATATAGATAGATGATGGTGCTGCTTGATGACATTTTGAGTGACATCAACCATCAATGATGGTTGATGTCATTTAGGTTTTTTTGATGATATTAAATTGTTTGTCGTTTATGTTTTTAATGATACTAAATTTTTCATCATCAAGGTCTTATGATGACAAACAAATGAATGTCATCAAAGTTTTTGTAAATGATTTTCATCAATTTGATGACAAAAAATAATTTTGTAAATGATAAATTATTGTCTATAATAAAGCTCTTTAATAACAGAATAATTTGATGATAGTCTTTTGATGCAGTCCGGATCATCTGCTACTTATGCTACTACAAATGCTGTTGCACCAATAGTAAGGATCCATGTGTCAATTCATTTAATTATTTCTAATTTAACTAAATTACCAAAAATTAAATGAAAGAGATAAGTAATTAAATACTCCGTATCCTCTTTCTCAATTCATTTAAAAGCGTTTTCTGACCGAGTCTCCAGCACTCCTCCCTCCGTCGAGTCATCAACCACGCTACAGATCTCCTCCTCTCCGGCGCCATTTCCCTCCGCCGCCTCTCCCTCCCCCCTCCGCTCCAACTCCTCCTCCGCCCCCTACCTCCCCTCTTCAACCTCACCTCCCTCCAATCCCTAACCCTTGCCTCCAAATCCTTCTCCGGCCCCATTCCTGTCGCCGACCTCCCTCTCAAGCGAACTCTCCACAAACTTCTGAAACCTCTCCCGTCTTCTTGAACCTCTCCAATTCCTCAATCTCTCTTTCCTATAGTTCATTGCTTAATTTTGAGGGTGTTAATCTGTAATTGCAGAAACTAATATCTCCTAATTTGTGTTGATGTTGAACGATAGAATCTAGTGAGTCTATAGCACCATACACAAAAAATAATAAAATTGATGGGGGCTTAATCTGACATTATTGAAGGCCGGTTGAACTAATATTTGGGAAAGAATAAAGCAATAAAATTAATGGAGGCTTAATTAGAAATTATTGAATGTTGAAGGCATGTTTGGGCAAGAATAAATCAAATCTCGCTCGCCGGCAAATTGAATCGTGTATTTTAATTGGTACAAAGCCCTTTTCTTCTTGTTCAGTACGAAATTGAATCATGTATTTCAATGGGTACAAATCCCTTCTCTTCTTGTTTAGTACTCCATACAAAAGAATACCCTACAAATCTGCTTTTGGATGGAGAATAATAATACTAGTGTAATTACTCATCTCTATCATTTAATTTTTGGTAATTTAATTAAATTTAAAAATAATTAAAAGAATTTGACACATGTACACTTACTATTGGTGTAGTAGCATTTGTAGCAGCATATGAAGTAGAGGATCCGGACTGCTTTTGATGACAGTAATTCGATGAAAGATTATTGTCATTAGCAGTTGGTCAACGGTCAGTACATAACGGTCAAACAATCCGTTAATGCTGGTCAACATCGATCAACAACGGTCAACAGTCGGTCAAAAGTGGAGGGAAGGAGGGGTCTACCCATCTAATTAAAAAATGGTTGTGAGCTAGCTCTTTATAATATTTTCTTAAGAGAATATTTAACCCAATCATCCAATATGAAATTAATAAGTATGATAAATATAATATTTACCTATGCAGGTAGAGCATTATTTTTATTATTTTATTGAATGTCACTTATGCAGATGAAGGATGTGATATGATTTGAACTATCGAGAGAGCAATTTCAGGCAGCAAGATTCTTTACTTGTATGTAATTGATACAGGCAGTGACGTGACCTACATGTGTAGGCCCTTGAGAATCTCGTTCATGATGATACCTACAACTCATATACACGGACTATTATTTTAATATTAAAGAGCACATCCAGATGAAAGTTATGGATGCTGATTAATTCAGTAAATTTATTGCTCTACTAGATTTTGGACTGAGGATGTTTATCAGTATGCATGCACCTGTACTAATTAAACTGTTGACACTTGTCCGTTTACAGTGAGAATATTCCCTTTGTATTATATGAACCGCTTGAAGAGATAGGGGTGTTTCTACAAAATCCAATATTGTAACACCTCATTTTGATATGTATCTAGGAACACAAAGTGGTAGGCCTTACAATGAGCCTATCAAAACAAGCTGACAATAATAAAATGTAATGGAATTTGCAATAAAAGTACTGCGAGTAAATTCAAATAAATCATCCAATTTAGATATTTAAAAATTCATGTCATAAACCATATGCATGCAAGAGCCCAAAAATCTGTAAGACGTAACAACAAGACGTCAAAGCTAGTCTAAGATCCAAACCCTCAACACACATACTCCCATAAAGACTCATAGTTCAAGCATCACGCCCAATCTAAGAAAAACCAAAAGACTAGAGTACTAAAGCCAAGCGTCTAAGACTCAACACATCAAGACCGAGCACCACCATCCGGTATGCAATCTCCTGGCACATTTTCCATGTCGAAATCCTTACCTAAAAACGCCACAATTGATCACATTAGTCTACGGTCCCGTTATGGGCCAAACAAGTAAATCAAACATGTAACAAAACATTTTTAGTAAACTAAACTTGCATATATCCATATACTTAAAAATACACACACAATTACAGTCACAATAGAAATATAGTAGTAGGTCAAACAAGTATGGCCAAATGTGGAATCATCCATACAATGTCAATAAAGATATCAACAAGTAGAAGTATATTGTCCATACACACATAACCATAAAATACATTCTCTAAGGTCATCACTCAAGTATTTTAGACATTTCAAACAAAATTCGTCAAATACAATAGCAATCCAACGCCATCCTCAATATATGGCATGCTCCGGCCTTTCATCTATGGCGCACGGTCAGGGCGCATAACTCAACCGTGCCCATTTTCTCCGTTCATTCTTCTTTCCCCGGCTAAACCTCTACTAGGGCGTTTGCCAAAACAAGTTAGTTTATTTTTAGAAGGGGGTTCCTTCCAGCCGCATGACCATGCCCGGGGGCCACTTCATCTCCAACTTGTCCCGTGCTCCATGATCATACCAGTGGAACCCAGTGCATGCATAACGAAAACATTTCAAAGCGATTTCTATAATTCAAATATATATATATATAAGCACGTAATATGGAATCATTCCAAAATAAGGGCTACACATTCAATTTACTCGTTCAACGCATAACGAGTCGTAAACTAAGTAAGTCGGCGAGCGACTTACCTCGAAGGCGAGACACAAACACGTAACGGGAGAAAGGAAGCTCGAACAAGTCACACACGAACGTTATCGAATCCTAACAAAGCAATAACGAAAACTATAACATTCGAAGAGGAGAGAGACACAAACTTAACGCCCCAAAAGCTAAGAGTTCCTTCGAAGCGATGCTCATTCTCGTGTAACGATTTTAGCTTATCCATTCCAAATCCAAACCTACCCATCCTTGTTTTCCGTTCGATTCCAACCTAGGGTACTAGTTACTAGCTTTCTTCAAATAAGTGACATTCTTACAATAATGATCTACTTAATCAATATAGTAGTATTTTAACCTACTACTCTAATTCAACATTCAATCAAACCACAATAATTCAATAACCTCTACTAGGTAACTAATTACACAATTTTATGGTCAAACATTACAATTGAAATTTCTGAAGTAACCTTGTATTAAATGCCATCAACTTTGGGTACCAAATTCTAAACCTATAAATCCAGTCAATTCCACGTATGGACAATTCAGACAACATCAATTTACAATTGTTCTTTCCACTATTAAAAGCCATAATTTAGCCAAAGCCTAAACAATTCGGTTGACTCTTCATCCATAACAAATATTCACTTACTCTTTCTATTAAAAGGCCATTCATGACCAACCCATTATTCGATTCAAACAGCTCCCCAAATACAACAATAAATTATGCACTTGTCCCAATTGACGTAATCACCAGCGTCAATCCCAACTATGTACAAAGATCAAACGGACGAACAAAACCCGCCCGCCCACTTAATTGTTCAATTCTTGCAGCAAAACAATAACAATCGCAAGCAATTGGGGTTGAACAAAAACGAGATTCAGACCAGAAGCACAACCTCTTGCCTCCACTGGTTGCAAGAAATAGAGTGCAGGTTGACTTTGCAGATATGGTGGTCGTTGAAGGCGACGACGACAGCTGCAGTGAACGGCGACGACGTTCTCGACTGGAAACGGCACGCGCGACCCACGACGACGACTCGATGCAGCAACTTGCGAGGTCGAGCTTGAACGGCAATCGAAAGCAGGGCATCGGTTGTAGAAGATGAAGCTTCCGAGGAAGGGACGAGGCTTGGTGTGGGAGCTCGCGAGCTTAGCGGCCTGCGGGGCGTCTCCTGGTTGACGACGATCGTCCCTTCTGAACGGAGATCGAGAGAAGATGAGATTGTTGATGAGGCAATGGTGAGGGCGAAGGATTGTAGTCGGGAACGAGAGGCGAGAAGGTGGAGGTTAGGACGAGGAATCGAGAGAGGAAATCGGGGGAGACGGAGTTGGGAACCAGAGAGTTTGGTGGAGCGGCGCACAAAGTGAACGAGGGAGATGACGATGAACAGTTGTCTCCAAAAATTAGGGTAGTTTGGTGGCAATTGATGGGCTTTGGCCCATCTAAATTTTTTTTTTGGCCCAACTTTATGATGTGAAAGAGAGAGGGTAGATTGGCCCAAAACTTAAATACCCGGGATAAAACGTACACCCTATAACGCTCGAAAATTATAATTTCACCAAAATAAAATCTCGGGTATTACATATACCCCCACTTCAAGAAAGTTTCGTCCTCGAAACTCAAGTAGAGACAAGTTGGAATCCAAATAGGATGGAAGATTGGTTAGAGTCTCGCAAATCCCCACACCTTAACGTAAGTTCGTCCTCGAACCATTTCCCAACGACCACTACAACGGAAGTAAAGTATTCATCAAATGAACGAGGCACTTTTCAAAACATATAGTCAACATAGTATCTACTCTAACATGTAAAAGGATCATTGAACCCACCTAATCAACCAAGTAATCAAGCACAAGTAAACGATCGCCCAAGCAATCCACAAGTAAGCAACATGAAACCAAGAATATTTAACAATCAAACAATTTAAGGTACTAGATATGGTGCAAGAAAACTCAAGGACTAACCGTTTCCCACGGACTCTATCAACTTAGAGTATAACTCGGGATAACTCTCTTGAATACTTGCCTCGGTCTCCCAAGTAGCCTCCTCAACTCCACTCCTAGACCATTGCACTAGGACTAAAGGAATTTCCTTGTTTCGTAGTTTCTTCATTCGACGATCCAGGATAGCTATCGGTTGTTCAATAAAAGTATGGTCTGGCTCAATTCTCAACTCTTCATAACTAAGCTTGTGGTTGGGATCGGGAATGTATTGCCTTAGCTGAGACACATGAAACACGGGATGAACTCCCTCCAAGGATGGAGGAAGTGCCAAGCGATAGGCCAATTCCCCGACCCTCTCTAAGATCTCAAAAGGTCCAACGTAGCGAGGACTCAACTTCCCTTTAATCCCAAATCTTCGCACCCCTCGAGTAGGTGACACTCTCAACCACACATGTACGCCAACATCAAATTCTAAGGGTCGCCTTCGTTTGTCAGCATAGGATTTCTGACGACTCTGAGCAGCTAACATGCATTCTCTTATCAAAGCAACTTTATCAACTGTCTCTTGGATCACTTGGGGTATCTCACCCACTCTGTCAGAGGGGTCATCCCAACAAAGTGGTGTTCGACACTTCCGACCATACAGCGCCTCATACGGGGCCATTTGAATCGAGGCGTGCCAACTGTTATTGTATGCAAATTCCACCAACTCTAAATTCTCTGACCAACCACCACCCCAGTCGAGGACACAAGCTCTTAGCATATCTTCAAGCGTTTGAATCGTCCTCTCTGACTGTCCATCTGCTTGCGGGTGGTAAGCTGTCGTGAAATGTAGTCTTGTACCCAACGCTTGGTGCACCTGATGCCAGAATTTCAATGTAAAACGACCATCTCGGTCGGATACTATTGTTTTTGGTACCCCATGTAGTCTCACTATCTGCTTTACAAACACATCCACTAGTTTAGGAACCGGCCATGTCTCCCTAATCGGTAGGAAACGTGTCGTTTTCGTTAGTCTGTCCACAACTACCCAGATGGCATCATGACCTCGACTGATGCGCAAACCTGTGACGAAGTCCATAGATATGTCTTCCCACTTCCATTCTGGAATGGAGAGGGGTTGGAGCATCCCTTCCGGTCTCTGGTGTTCTATCTTAACTTGTTGACAAATCTGGCATCGTGCTACAAACTTGGCCACATCAGGTTTCAGGCCACCCCACCAGTAATGTTGCTTGAGATCCTTGTACATCTTACTTGCTCCTGGATGTATTGAATAGAGCGTAGCATGTGCCTCTTGAAGGATTTTCTGTCTCAGCTCTTGATCACGGGGTTCGCATACTCTCCCATTCAACCTCAAAATCCCATCTCGTATTTCAAAACCGGGTGCTTCACCTTGACACACCTTTTGACACAAGTCCTGAATCATCGAGCAAGCCCCTTGCTTTTGACGGATCTCTTCTATCAGACTAGGTTGACAATCCAAGGAACACAACTGTCCTTGATATCTCTGAACCCATACCTCAATCCCGTTTCTTATCAAATCCCTTTGCAAAGCGGGTTGAGCAGTCAAGCGAGACAACATCTGCTTCTGGGATGATTTCCTACTGAGTGCGTCAGCGACGACATTTGCCTTGCCTGGGTGATAAAGGATCTCTAAATCATAATCCTTAATCAGTTCAAGCCATCTGCGTTGCCTCATATTGAGTTCTCGCTGAGTGAAAATGTACTCGAGACTCTTGTGGTCTGTCAAAATTTGGCAAGTCGTCCCATACAAATAGTGTCGCCAAATCTTCAAGGCGTGGATCACAGCCGCTAACTCTAGGTCGTGTGTCGGGTAATTTAGCTCATGAGTCTTAAGTTGTCTAGAAGCATAAGCAATCACCCGATCCTTCTGCATTAACACACAACCTAAGCCAAGTTTCGACGCATCACTCTAGACCACATACCCTTCTGAGCCTTGAGGAAGTGCTAAAATGGGCGCAGAAGTTAGCCTCCTTTTCAACTCTTCAAAGCTTCTTTGGCAAGCCTCTGTCCATGTAAACTTGGTAGTCTTCCGGAGTAAATTTGTCAAAGGTTGAGCTATCTTTGAGAAACCCTCGACAAACCTCCTGTAGTATCCTGCGAGTCCCAAGAAACTGCGCACTTCCTTTACATTCTTGGGAGGCTGCCAAGAGGCTACGGTTTCAATCTTCATTGGATCAACTTTCACTCCATCCGCAGAGACGACATGCCCTAGAAATGTGACCTCAGGCAACCAGAATTCGCACTTTGAAAGCTTGGCAAATAAACGGTGTTGTCTTAAAACTCCCAACACAACCCTTAGATGATTAGCATGCTCATCTTGGCTCCGAGAGTAAACCAAGATGTCATCGATGAACACTACCACAAACTGATCCAAGTATTCAATAAAGATCTTGTTCATTAACTCCATGAACACTGCTGGAGCATTTGTCAAACTGAACGACATCACTACAAACTCGTAGTGTCCATATCGTGTCCGAAATGCCGTCTTTGGGATGTCTTCATCTCGAATTCTCAATTGATGATAGCCAGACCTCAAGTCAATTTTAGAAAACATTACTGCTCCTTGCAATTGGTCTAGCAAATCATCGATACGGGGAAGTGGATACTTGTTCTTGATAGTTATTCGGTTGAGTTCTCTGTAATCAATGCACAACCTCATTGATCCATCCTTCTTTCTTACAAAAAGTACTAGAGCACCCCAAGGCGATGCACTCGGACGAATGAAACCTTTTTCCGCCAACTCTTCAAGTTGCTTTTTCAACTCTTGCATCTCTACCGGGGCCATACGATAAGGAGCCCGAGAGACAGGCCTTGTCCCCGGTTCTAACTCGATGTTGAAATCTACCTCTCTGTGAGGCGGAAGCCCCGACAACTCCTCAGGAAAAACATCCTTGAATTCTCGCACAATAGAAATGTCCTCGAGTCTCGGACTATCATTGGTTTCTTGAAGAGCATAGCACCAATATCCTACACAACCCTCATTCAGCAACTTGGCAGCTTTCATAGCACTAATCATAGTTCCAGACTTCTTGGGGTCATGCCCCCAAAACACATGTTGCGTTCCATCATTAGCAGTTACTGTCACTGTACGACTATGAATATCTAGAACAGCTTTGTATCTAGTCATCCAATCCATGCCTAGGATTACATCATCATTTGGCAAGGCCATGACGATGAAATCTGTAAGCCAGTCCTTATCCCCAATGCGAATTGGACATTGAAGGATCTCTTTATCCCCACTTATATTACTACCATCCGGCAAACCCACCATAAAAGGAGTACCCACAGAACATGACAAATGTAATCTATCTACGCATGCAGTTGCAATAAAAGAATGAGTAGCACCAGTATCAAAAAGAATCTTAACAGGCTCAGATCGAATCCAAATCGTACCTGTAGCTGTCGAAGCATTTGGATCTTCAGTTCTTCTCATCTCGAACACACGAGGTGGGTGGTTGCCTCTAGGGCCCCCAACTGTGCTACCACGACCTCTATCACGACCTTGACTTGGAGTAACATAAGTCTGAGGGGTAGGTTGTGATCGAATTCCTCCAGTTGGCCTAAAAGAAGGTGAGGATCCCTGAGATGGAGCAACACCTTTGTTGCGACAGAAGACAGCACGGTGACCCTTCTGTCCGCAAGTAAAGCAAGTTACCAATGGTCGAGTACAAGCATTCTTCAGATGATCATAGCCTCCGCAGTTGAAACACTGCTTCTGTCCCATTGCACCACTCGACCGTTGAGATTGGCCTTGTTGGTTTTGCCTCATGCCTGAGTTGTTACCTCCTTGAGGCATGAAACTCGACCTCCCGTCACCTTTGAATCCTTTTGCGGTCTTCTGCCTCTTGCCACTACCTTGAGTGACCTCAGATCGCTTGTAAGCTGGGTGTGCCATCTCGTAAGCCATTGCCTTGTTCTGGTAATCTCTCAAGGTAGAGCATTCGAACCCAGCTACATACTGCCTAATCTCCGGTCTCATCCTCTTAGCAAAAGCATGAATGCGTTGCTTCTCTGTGGTCACAGTGTCAGCCACATAAGTTAAATCTCTCTGAAACTTTAGGGCAGCTTCTGCCACTGGAATGTTCTCGGGCTTTGCATCAGCAAACTCTTGAGCTCGAGCGTCCCTTACAGCAGCAGGGCAGAATTCATCTATCAACATCTTAGAAAATTCTTCAAAGTTCACTTCATGGTCCAAAATCTGTAGAGACCACCAATCAAAAGCATTATCTCTTAGCAAACTCTGAACTAGCGACACCCTTCGATCCTCTGGTGCCTTGATCGTGTTCAGAGATGAAGTGACTTGCCTCAACCACAGCTCCACGTCCTTCTCATGAGCTCCATTGAAAAACGGAAGTTTCATATAACTGAACTCACGCAACCACTTGTCAGGTCCGGGGTCTTGACGACCCCTTTCAACCCGAAGTGACTCTTCAGATACTCCTTGAATGGGTTGGGGCGGTCTCTGAATATTTGACACCCTAACTGGGGGTGTTGGTGGAACTGACATTCTCGATTGGGGCGCTCTCACAGCGGACCCTTGGGGGTTTGGTACCCTTGAACCAAACAGATGGGAAGCGGCAGCGACGGAGTTTGGTACTTGACCACCCCCAAAAAGAACTTGCAAGAAGGACAGAACTTGTTCTTGGACCAAAGACTGTAGTGCAGGTGGACCAGCGGGAGGTGCCTCTGCAGCTGGAGCAACTGGCGGCTCTTGAACATTGACATTAGCTTCAGACCTAGGCCCTACAGGCTCTTGGCCTCCAAATCTAGCATTACTCAGCACGACATCGGGTCCATCAACACCTAGCCCCGGATTAGCATTTCTGACTGGTCCCAGACTCTCTACAGTTCCCTCAGCCAAAGGATTAACACGAGGCTCAACAGTAACTCCTCTTCCTCTACCTATAGGTCTTCCTCTACCTTGAGGCTCGACAGTAACTTCTCTCCCTCTACCTCTAGGCCTTCCTGTACCTCTACCTCTTGCCATTACTAAATGATACCTAAACATGATAAGTCACTTAGATTTTACAAGTAATAGCTATAATTAAACAAACAGAATGCTTACAGAGATTCTTCCCAGATGATGTAGCGGTCTCGACGTGTTTTCCTACCTAAAATGCATTATGCCTAAGAAAAATGGTTTTAAATTTTTCATAACTATAAATTGGACCTCACGAGCTCTTTTTTTAGGACCTAGTGCTCTTGTTGCCAACCTGGCTCTGATACCAATCTGTAACACCCCATTCTGGTATGTATCTAGGGACACAAGGTGGTAGGCCTCACAATGGGCCTACCAGAACAAGCTGACAACAATAGACTGTAATGGACCTTGCAACAAAAGCACTGCGAGTAAATTTAAATAAATCATCCAATTTAGATATTCAAAAATTCATGTCATAAACCATATGCATGCAAGAGCCCAAAAATCTGTAAGACGTAACAACAAGACGTCAAAGCTAGTCTAAGATCCAAACCCTCAACACACATACTCCCATAAAGACTCATAGTTCAAGCATCACTCCCAATCTAAGAAAAACCAAAAGACTAGAGTACTAAAGCCAAGCGTCTAAGACTCAACACATCAAGACCGAGCTCCACCATCCGGTATGCAATCTCCTGGCACATTTTCCATGTCGAAATCCTTACCTAAAAACACCACAATTGATCACATTAGTCTACGGTCCCATTATGGGCCAAACAAGTAAATCAAACATGTAACAAAACATTTTTAGTAAACTAAACTTGCATATATCCATATACTTAAAAATACACACACAATTACAGTCACAATAGAAATATAGTAGTAGGTCAAACAAGTATGGCCAAATGTGGAATCATCCATAACAATGTCAATAAAGATATCAACAAGTAGAAGTATATTGTCCATACACACATAACCATAACATACATTCTCTAAGGTCATCACTCAAGCATTTTAGACATTTCAAACAAAATTCGTCAAATACAATAGCAATCCAACGCCATCCTCAATATATGGCACCCTCCGGCCTTTCATCTATGGCGCACGGTCAGGGCGCATAACTAAACCGTGCCCATTTTCTCCGTTCATTCTTCTTTCCCCGGCTAAACCTCTACTAGAGCGTTTGCCAAAACAAGTTAGTTTATTTTTAGAAGGGGGTTCCTTCCAGCCGCATGACCATGCCCGGGGGCCACTTCATCTCCAACTTGTCCCGTGCCCCATGATCATACCGGTGGAACCCAGTGCATGCATAACGAAAACATTTAAAAGTGATTTCTATAATTCAAATATATATATATATATAAGCACGTAATATGGAATCATTCCAAAATAAGGGCTACACATTCAATTTACTCGTTCAACGCATAACGAGTCGTAAACTAAGTAAGTCGGCGAGCGACTTACCTCGAAGGCGAGACACAAACACGTAACGGGAGAAAGGAAGCTCGAACAAGTCACACACGCACGTTATCGAATCCTAACAAAGCAATAACGAAAACTATAACATTCGAAGAGGAGAGAAACACAAACTTAACGCCCCAAAAGCTAAGAGTTCCTTCGAAGCGATGCTCATTCTCGTGTAACGATTTTAGCTTATCCCTTCCAAATCCAAACCTACCCATCCTTGTTTCCCGTTCGATTCCAACCTAGGGTACTTGTTAGCTTTCTTCAAATAAGTGACACTCTTACAATAATGATCTACTTAATCAATATAGTAGTATTTTAACCTACTACTCTAGTTCAACATTCAATCAAACCACAATAATTCAATAACCTCTACTAGGTAACTAATTACACAATTTTATGGTCAAACATTACAATTGAAATTTCTGAAGTAACCTTGTATTAAATGCCATCAACTTTGGGTACCAAATTCTAAACCTATAAATCCAGTCAATTCCACGTATGGACAATTCAGACAACATCAATTTACAATTGTTCTTTCCACTAGTAAACGCCATAATTTAGCCAAAGCCTAAACAATTCGGTTGACTCTTCATCCATAACAAAAATTCACTTACTCTTTCTATTAAAAGGCCATTCATGACCAACCCATTATTCGATTCAAACAGCTCCCCAAATACAACAATAAATTATGCACTTCCCAATTGACGTAATCACCAGCGTCAATCCCAACTATGTACAAAGATCAAACGGACGAACACAACCCGCCCGCCCACTTAATTGTTCAATTCTTGCAGCAAAACAATAACAATCGCAAGCAATTGGGGTTGAACAAAAACGAGATTCAGACCAGAAGCACAACCTCTTACCTCCACTGGTTGCAAGAAATAGAGTGCAGGTTGACTTTGCAGATATGGTGGTCGTTGAAGGCGACGACGACAACGGCAGTGAACGGCGACGACGTTCTCGACTGGAAACGGCACGCTCGACCCACGACGACGACTCGATGCAGCAACTTGCGAGGTCGAGCTTGAACGGCAATCGAAAGCAGGACGTCGGTTGTAGAAGATGACGCTTCCGAGGAAGGGACGAGGCTTGGTGTGGGAGCTCGCGAGCTTAGCGGCCTGCGGGGCGTCTCCTAGTTGACGACGATCGTCCCTTCTGAACGGAGATCGAGAGAAGATGAGATTGTTGATGAGGCAATGGTGAGGGCGAAGGATTGTAGTCGGGAACGAGAGGCGAGAAGGTGGAGGTTAGGACGAGGAATCGAGAGAGGAAATCGGGGGAGACGGAGTTGGGAACCAGAGAGTTTGGTGGAGCGGCGCACAAAGTGAACGAGGGAGATGACGATGAACAGTTGTATCCAAAAATTAGGGTAGTTTGGTGGCAATTGATGGGCTTTGGCCCATCTAAATTTTTTTTTTGGCCCAACTTTATGATGTGAAAGAGAGAGGGTAGATTGGCCCAAAACTTAAATACCCGGGATAAAACGTACACCCTATAACGCTCGAAAATTATAATTTCACCAAAATAAAATCTCGGGTATTACATATACCCCCACTTCAAGAAAGTTTCGTCCTCGAAACTCAAGTAGAGACAAGTTGGAATCCAAATAGGATGGAAGATTGGTTAGAGTGGCAAATATGCTCAGTACGCCCCTGGTGTTGATAGTCCTCCACACCAACGATCGAATTGCAAGCACATGATTTTTGTTGGAAGGTATTCTCCTCTTAATTAACTTGAAATAAATTTCAATGAACAACTTGTTTAATTCATAGATCGAGCTGCTTGCATGTAATTCGGTTTCAACGGATTTTTTTTTTGGTTGCAAACAGAGCATTTTTGAAAGGGTATTGATAATTTGATACTCCATGTTCCAAGACATTATTATTCTGACAATTCATGAATTTTGGTTATGAGTATGGTAGATTTCTTAAATTGATAAGAATATTGGGCTCTGACTAGATCAACCCATGAACTGCAGATACAAGCAAAGTGAATGCCTTAATTTTGCAGAGGGTACTGATATGTTCAAGAAATCTATAATTCCTTGAAGCAAACAAGTAATTAGATATTTCCTCCTTGATTGTACACCAGTTCTGGGCTAGTTCCGCTCAAAAAAAAAAAGTTCTGGGTTAGTAATTTTTTTTTTTGATAAAGGTAAAAATTTGGAGGCCTCTCTTACGAGGGATGTCCTAGGGCATCCGATTGGATGAGAACAGATAGTTCTAGGTGGTTCATAATGTGTTCAATAGGGAGGTCGTGGCCCAACTTTGCAATTTTATTGGCCACATAATTACAATCCCTACCCACATGATTAATCCAAACGATCTCAAACTCTTGGAGCGAGACCAAAATGTCTGAAATAATGAGGTCAATTTCCCATGGGTTTTTTCCTATGCCTTTAGAAGCATTAATTACAAGGAGATTGTCTCCCTCAATTTCAATCTTCATGTATCCTAATTGTCTAGCTCTCATGATGCCATCCCTTAGGGACATAGCTTCAGTCTATAGTATCGAGTTGTAGCCATATCTTTTGGCTCCTATACTTAACATTGTAGCATCATGGTTTCTAATTAAAAATCCAGCTGCTGCTGACTCTGGTGCAAATTTTGATCCATCAAAGTTTAGCTTGATGAATCCATTCTCTGGTTTGGTCCACTTTTGTATTTTTGGGGTGCGTCTAATTTTAAGCTTTTTCATCTCATTGTCAGTATCGTCGCCTTCCGTCCATTTCTTTGCTTTTTTCCAAATCTCAATTTGTCTCTTTATGTGTCCAACTAGATCAACAATGAAATCGTTCGGAGTTTGCTGGAAGAATAGCTTGTTCCTTTGGTACCATATGACCCACAATATTACCGCTAGTTCCGTGAATTATTTTTTCCCGATTAGTTGGTATATTTCTGACAATATAGTTCTAGGGGCTTTGTTTGTTGTATCAAAATTTACAGTACATTTGCTGTTCCTGGGTTGATTTACCTAGTTATCCTAACGTCCTCATTCATGTTGTTGCACATAATACACTCTTGACTGACATGATCGTGTCTTTCCCGCAGCCTATCTTTTGTTGGTAAACTGTTCTTATCTATATTCTATAGAAAGTTTTTAACCTTCAGGAAGGTATCTAATTTCCATATCCAGTTGTTTTGAATTATATTAAAGTTCTCTAGATTCATAACCATTTCCACTGCAAATGACGTAGAGAAACACCCATTTCTACTCGGGGTCCAATATAACTGGTCTTTGATGTTCTTTTTCAGGGTTCGTATCAAGGTAATTTTGTGTACTACTTCTCTTGGAAGTATCCTTAGTAGTTCATTAACTTTCCATTCCTTTTCCTTCGTGAGGTAGACATTTACCCTGGCGTCATCATTAATCTGTGCTTGGTTAATAGCATACTGTTGTAATGGTTCTTTCATCACCCATCTGTCTTTCCAAAACTTGATTGTTTCTCTGGTTCCTAATTGCCAGGTTAAGCCTTTTTCAAATTCTTCCCTCAACTTCATCAGTTGTGACCATTGCCCCGAGGTATTCGTCTGTTAGTTCTGGGCTAGTAATTGGTACTTCCTCAGCTATCATTGATCCAATATCTAGGTATGTATTTCTAATACACACACACACATATGCAGGCTATCATAGATTATCTTGTATGCCTATTATATTGGAAAGTTACTAAGTTTGACATTGATACAAATTGATGATTCTTTTCTTTTAATGTGCTTCTTTTGTATCTAAGAATGGTGGATGACTGCAAAGCAGGAAGTTTTATCAAGGAAGCATGCATGGGAATTTCTTCAAGTATAAAATTAATTTTGGAGATATTAAAACACGAGTTTAGTGTCTCGGTTGAACCGGATCGGGGTTGTCTCAACACAACTTCAGTGTCTTAGATGGAATTGATCAAAGCATAAATTTGATAAAAAGAAAATAGAAGAAAATATTGCCTTAATTTGTAAGTGGATCGTGCGTTTCTCTTAGTCAAAATTCAGTTTTGTTCCTTCTACTCTTCAGTTCTATCTAAATGTTATTTGCCTTCTTTTTTGGATCATGTCTTTGTCCTTGTTTCTTTCAAAGTCTTGTATCCTGTAATCTTTGAATTAAGTTATTATGTGTCTTGAGTGTGCGAAAATTGAAAGTGTTAGGTGGTTGCATTCTATACTTTGACATTGCTCTGGCATATACATGACTCTTTATTTTTTACTGTGTACCGAATCAGCCCAGTTCTATACTCAGATAGGCATAACAAAAAAAGGGCTATTGATAATGGGCAGCATTTCTGCTTTGAGTCTAGTAGCAGGAAGGAAAAGGAGGAGGAATCGTATACCCATAGAGCCCACATATGTAGCACTCGGTATGGATCACATTCCGCCAGCTGCTCTCGCTTTGCCTGCCCCCACAATCCGTATCCATTGCGGAGCAAAAAAATTTGCCCATGAACGCCCAACATTCTGCTGTCATAATGGCCAAGTTCAGGTGGCTACAAATGAAACTCCCAAACAACTTGTTGCTCTTTTTACAGGAGACGATGATCGCAGTGAAAATTTCCATAAATACGCCAGGCTGTACAATAGTTTTTTTGCTTTTAGCTCCCTTGGTGGTAAACTCACAAAAGCAAAGGCAAAAGGAATATACACCCTGTCACTGCATGGACAAATCTATCACTATATTTCTGATCTTTTGCCCGATGGTGACGATCCGAAATTCTTGCAAAGGTATTTCTACAATGGCCCCGCTGAGCTTGATCAAAGGATAGGATGCTTTGATAAATTGAGACCAGATATCCTTTCAACTCTTATGACAGTGATGAATCAGAATCCGTATGCCTTTTTCTTCCGCTCCTTACGAGAAGTCGCAGTAACAGATGATCTGAAAATACTCATTTATCGTAACCCTGTTGTAGACCAGCGAGTGCATAATGCTCCGACGAGTGATGCGGTTGCCACGGTTTTTGTGGAGGATGCAAATTGCCAACAAGTACATGGTCACCACATTTTAGTCCATGGTAGATCTAATGAGTCACACAGAGTTAGGCATTACTATGGTTGCTATGACCCACTGCAATACCCTCTTCTATTTCCCAAAGGAGAATCGGGTTGGCATCAAGGTCTTAAGAGGGTTGGCTGTAGACAGAACCATCTACATGCTAATATCACAAATGATCTCTTTCTTAGAGAAGAAGCAGGTTAGTCTAATTTAATGATTTCTCTAGTCTAATCTTTTTAATAATGCTATTGAAACCCACATTTCTGATGGAAGTTCTTTTTCATTTCAGCTTCAAAGAAGGAAGATAAAGATATTTCTTGCAGGGAGTATTATGCTTATAAGTTGCAGATCCGACCTAATAATTTTCTGCTGAACTCAGGCCGAATTTTCTTGCAATACATAGTTGACATGTATGTGAAAATTGAGAATACTCGTCTGGATTTTCTGCGCACTAACCAAAAGAAAATCAGGAGTGAGCTGTATCAAGGTATTGTGGATAGTGTGAATGATGGTATCACAAGTGCTGCCTCTATAGGAAGGAGGGTTATACTGCCATCATCTTTCATGGGTGGCCCTAGAGACAAGAGGCTTAGATGCTTAAATGCAATGGCAATTGTTTACAGGTATGGGAGGCCTGACCTATTTATCACTATTACTTGTAACCCAAACTGGCCAGAGATAAAGGAGCAACTTCAACCTAGAGAAAGAATAGAAAACCGGCCAGATTTAGTTGCACGAGTCTTCCGAGCAAAGCTTATACTACTGAAGAAGCTAATAAAGGACAAACACATATTTGGCCCTGTTGCTGCAATGATTGAGGTTATTGAATTCCAGAAGCGAGGTCTGCCACATGCACATATCTTACTAATTCTGGCTGGAAAAAAGATGTGGAAGCCTGCAGATTTCGATGATTATGTTTGTGCTGAACTACCCTCGGAGGAACAACCATATCTGCGAAGTTTAGTTATACAACACATGCTTCATGGTCCTTGTGGAACGCTTGATCCGAAATGTTCATGCATGAAAAACCAAAGTTTCGACGGCAAATGCAGATTCAACTACCCCAAAGAGTACGCTGAATTTACAACATGGGATGATGAACCTTGTCCTCTTTATAGACGAAGGAAAAATGGGAACTCTGTTGTAGTTAGAGGCGTTGAGCTAGATAACAGATGGGTAATTCCATACAACCCATACCTTCTTGCTGCATTGGATTGTCATGTAAATGTTGAGATTTGTTCGACAACACAAGCAGTCAAATACTTGTACAAGCAAATATAACGAGGACATGACCGAGCCTGTTTTGATATCTCTGGAGGTGACTACGAAACTGAAGATGAGATCACAGCATTCCAGTCTGCAAGGTGGATCTCTCCTCCTGAATCTGCATGGCGAATATTTGGGTTTGAGTTGTATGACATGAGTCCAGCAGTGATTCCACTCCAAATACACTTGCCAAAAATGCAATTTGTAACTTTCAGCGAGTTTGAAAGCTTGCAGAACACCGTGGCAGATGAGGACAAACAAACAACGATGCTGACGGAATTTTTCAAAATTAACTATGACAATCCAGATGAAGGTCCCTATCTTTATATTGAATTTCCAGAGCATTATGTGTGGCATAAATCAGCTAAAAGGTGGAGCAAAAGGCAAACTACAGTGCCCGTGATTGGAAGGCTAAGCTTTGTAAATCCATCAGAAGGTGAGCGTTACTACCTCCGAGTTCTACTGGCAAATGTAAAGTCACCAAAATCATTCACAGACCTGAGGACAGTAGAGGGGCATCTATATGCCACCTTTCAGGAAGCAGCTGAGAAGTACGGTTTGATAGAACAAAGTGACTACGTTGATTCTTGTATTGAAGAAGCCACTAACATCCAAATGCCTGGCACTCTACTACGCAGACTATTTGCAACGCTGCTTGTTTATTTTGATAATGTCAATCCTCTTTCCCTATGGCAATGCTTTTACAAGGACATCTCGCAGGATTTTGCACATCGCTACAAGAGTGAGACAGCAAAGATTCTACAGTTGACATGTGTTGAGGTTGAGAAATATTTGGAATCTATGGGTAAAAGTATGAAATTCTTCAAGCTGGAATTTTTTCATGAGCTAGAGACAATATCTAGAGATATTAGTGATGCATTATATGCACCTGTTCCAGCTGAGTATGTCGATGCATCAAAGCGATTGAACCCGGAACAACGAGCTGCATATGATTGCATAATGCACCATGTAATAGCAAACAAACCGGGTGCATTTTTTGTCGAGGGTCCAGGAGGAACAGGGAAGACTTTCCTTTATTGTGCTCTATATGCAGAGACTCGAGCGCTTGGGAAGATTGTTTTGCCCACTGCCACATCTGGCATTGCAGCATCAAATATGGCCGCTGGCAGAACAGCGCATTCACAGTTTAAAATACCGATGGATGATATTGGATCTTTGATGTGCAATGTTTCAAAGCAAAGCAGCCTTGCGCATTTACTTAGAGAAGCATCCCTTATTATTTGGGATGAAGCATCAATGGCAAGAAAAGAAGGCATTGAAGCATTGAACTTGCTGTTGCAAGATATTTGTGACAAAGAAGATCTTTTTGGAGGGAAAGTAATAGTGTTTGGAGGAGATTTCCGGCAAGTGTTGCCAGTGTTACCGCGTAAAAAACAGGATGAAGTACTTGATGCTAGCTTGCTAAGCTCTTATTTGTGGCCGAAGCTCGTTAAATTCACACTGTCCCAAAATATAAGGGCAAGCGAAGATCTGCTGTTCTCACAATTCTTGCTAGAACTCGGAAATGGAGCACTGCAGGAAGAAGAAAAAGCTTATATAGAGGTGCCAACTGAAATGATCGATTGCTTCAACAACATCGATGACAACTTCTGTGACCTTTCAATCAGCTCGATCTTTCCGGAACTGAATAGCTGCTCACTGAGCAATACCACTTTTTGTAATAGAGCCATCTTAACTCCTACAAATGAAGATGTTGATCTAATAAATGCAGCACTGATTGAAAGATTTCCGAGAGAGCCTGTTACATATAAAAGCATTGATTCCATAATAGGCGATGGCTGCAATTTGTATCCGACTGAGTTTTTAAACACACTATGCCCTCCAGGAATGAGTCCACATAACTTGGTGTTGAAGGAAGATTGCCCGGTTATGCTGCTGCGGAATTTAGATCCATCGGGTGGGCTGTGCAACGGTACGAGGCTGATCTGTAAGCAATTACATCAGAATGTTATCCTTTGTGAAATTTCCTCAGGTTATTACAGAGGAGAAAAGGTGCTTTTACCAAGGATTCAACTCAGACCGCCACCATCAACAGAATACCCTTTTCACTTCCAAAGAAAGCAGTTTCCAATTAAGCTGTGTTTTGCAATGACAATCAACAAGGCTCAAGGGCAGACACTGGACCAAGTGGGTTTATACTTGAGACAGCCTTGTTTCGCGCATGGTCAATTCTACGTCGGGTGTTCACGAGCGAAAAGGAGGACAGACCTGAAAGTTTTCACAAAGGCTAATGTACAAGCATCTGACAGCAAACAAAGGGTTGAAAATGTGGTGTCTTTTGAAATATTGAAGAGAGCCAAGATCATATAAGTGGTATACTGGTATGTGTGTTTCACCTTAGTGAAAACTGCTTTAATTTCTGTACTAATAATATATGCTACTGTACTGACAACCTATGGTATATATTTTGCTTCTAATTGCAGCCGTTTGCTGGAAGCGTGAGCATAACTGTATTTGTAAGTATTTTGATAGAGTTCATAGAGCTGTTACCTGAGTTTTAAGCGTCTGGATATAAGTCCAATTAAACAAATGGCTTCCAATTCGTTGTAGGCTGATGCATTTGCCTTGTAACAGGCAGGCAGCCTGGTAGTGTACGTAAGGGGAACCCATAAATTTGGGCCATTTCAAGCAGCAGCTGAGAAGTACACTAGTAGATGATAGTGAGTGCAGGTGCTTTTGCTTGTGATTTTGGCCTAAGAACTAACTTCTGGAGGTTCCCAAAATGCTTATATATTTACTGTTAAACGCACTTTATTTGGTCTCCTGTGGAGTTCTATACATGTTTTTCTACACAGCATGTGAATTATCTGTGCAAGTATCCTGAGATGTCACATTACAAAAATAAGATAATTTCATGTTCGGTTAAAAAATGTAAATGCTTTTTCAACCCAAAAGAAATAACACAATTAATGTTTGTGTGTAAAATTGGGGCATATGTTTCAATAGATTTGCTGGGCAGCTATCTAGCAGGGTAAAGTTTTTGGAGAAGATTTATTACCGGAAGTGGAGTCATTGGGATATGGATAATCTTATATTATCAATATATCAATATATATTTTCTAAACATGAACCAGTTAAGGTAGTTTCGTTATTAAGTTCTAATATTTCATACATCCTATTTTTTAATGGCGGATTATTTTATATAAATTCTCTATCCATAAATATGATGAGTTAGGATTAAATGAGATTAATACTTCAGGTGTAAAATGAGAACAAATATTTGTCGTTAGGTTTGGGAAATCAATGATCTATATGAGATTAATTATTTTAAGTGATTTTTAATATTCAAGGGTATTTTTGTACTTGCACACATAAATTAAAATAAAAGTTGCAACTCACATATTTCATCTTTATGGAACACTCCATTGCTCCATTGCTCTCCGTTAGATTTGGGAACGCTCTTTTTTGTAAGGACTTCAAATCTCTTTCGATCGATCTCTTCGATCTCCATTGCTCTTCATCTCCCTTGTGCTTTTGATCGAAATTCTCTTTCAATTCCCTATTTATTAATGAATTTAGGTATGATTTTTGTTAATTTAGGTTTTTCATTCTATGTTTATGCATTTTCAGTTTTTATGGATTTATGTATGATTTTTCATCTTTGTTCTCCCTTGTGCTTGATCGAAATTCTCTTTCAATTTCCTATTTATTAATGAATTTAGGTATGATTTTTGTTGATTTAGGTTTTTCAATCTATGTTTATGCATTTTCAGTTTTTATGGATTTATGTATGATTTTTCATCTTTGTTCATGGATTTTGGTGAAGAGAGCCATAGAATTGATCGAGATTGCAAAATAAAGATTTCTTTGAATTGCAATTTGAACGATTTGATTATAAATAGAGGTTGATTTTGTATGCTTGCTTGATTGCCCACCAAGTGTTTGATAAAATGCCTAAACCTTTTTTCCCCTAAAGACCCAAACTCTTGCTTGATTGCTTGAATGTTGGATGGACTTATGGTTATTAGTTGTTTGATGCAAATTCATGAGCCGGATTTTGTTGATAAACCGTACCCTTTAGTGAATTCCCTTTTTGTTTTTTACATGAACCGCATTGTGATTTTCAATGAACCTTTTAGTATAATATCATGTACCATAATGACAACACTTGTGAACCAAAAGAAAAAAAAAATTCACATTTTTATTGTCCATTATGCGTTCCATTTTGCTTATAAATTAGCTTAATTTTTTCATTTTCTTATTGTAGGTTGTTCATCAAGTTCCAATCATCCTAACTTGTCTCAATCGGATAATAATGCAAGTATTAATGGAGTTTCATTGAAGGATCTTGATAATGATGAGAATGTTGTTGAAGTTCCATTGGATGATCATGATTAAGCTAGTGATGCCTACATTCTTCACTTATCATAAGATTGTTCTTATTTCATTCCCAAGATTAAACATTGAAGTTCCAGTTCTCTATTTGTCTTTTTAGTATGTGTTTTGGGGATTAAGTTGTCTCTATTTATATTACTTTATGTTTGACAAAATACTTTGCTACATTGTAATTGCTTTTAAGGTTCTTTTAGACTTCACGTCGAACCCAATGAGCTGAATACCTTCTTTACAAAATTTATGCATTTTATGTTAATGAACTGATTATTTAAAATTCATGCACCTTCTTGTTGAAGACTATGAACCTTCATGTTGAACACTATGAACTGCGTAATTGATACTCGTAAAACATATTTCAAAGTCTAAAATATTTTTACCCATCTGTGTAAAATACACAATTTAAGTTAACGTGACCTATTATGTCATTTATATCACCAAAAGATCAACATCGAGCAAAAACCATTAGATATTCATTTTATTTGTCAGTGAAATGAGATATGAAACGCCGACACATGTAATGTCATTGAAAAAACGTTCAATCCATTGAGCAAAATGAGCCTATGCATTCAACAAAATGCACCATATACAACAAGCAATCAAGGATCAATGTTTTACATTTGTTTGCTCAAAATGGACACTTTCCATTGTGTAGCACCTGTAGTGATTTCCACTGCTTCTAGTTAACTATTGTAATAACAATATAATTTAAAATCATAGTTAGTATTTAATCAACCTACATGTATAAATTCAAATAACAAGTACACTTAAAAACACACGAACCAAGCTGTTATATACTATGAACCAAAAGAACAAATGTCATGAACCGAAATTACAACTAGTATGTATGACTTAGACATGAACTGTAAAATGAACTATTATGAACCAAACTTTAATGTACTATGAACCAAAAGAACAAATTTCATGAACCAAAATTACAACTAGTATGACTTAAAAGACATGAACTGTAAGACGAACTATTATGAACCCGAGCTTATAAAATCATGAACTGAAAGAAGAGTTATAATGAACCAAAATATATAAAGCGTTTATAAAATTAGCCTATGTGGGATTTGAACCCACATCTATGTGCACATGCACATTGCTCTACCATTTGAGCTAATGGGCTACCCAAACACAAATACAAAGTTCAACCAAAATGGAGAATATGCAACTTTACAAAAGATGTAGTTTTTTTAGTTGCTAATTTGTATTAAATATCTTTATTAACCAAAACATATCTACAACTTATCTACATCTAATGACACCACCCTCACAACAACTTAAATTACTCATTAACCAAAACATGCATTGAGGATCAAATGAGAATTATTCTTATCCTATAAAATAAAAACAATTCTCAGCCTTTGATTCTATTAGATAAACGTTCCAAATGAATACATATAATATACACGCTCCTTTTAAAATTTTAGAGTTAGAGGGGCATTTGAGTTATTTTACTGCATTATATCTTCAACCTCTCTTTCTCCCTCTAGTGAAACACACACATTTCGAACAGCGTAAATCCTTTGTTCGTAGATTTCGATAAGCATAAATCCGTTCGTGATTTTCATTTGACAATCATCTATCTTTCTCAAACAAATTCACATTCAATTCCTCCTTATTAATGGATTTAGGTAAAGTTTTCGTTGATTTATATTTTCAATTTTTTTTCCATGGAATTAGATATGATTTTTCATCTTTGCTCATGGATTTTGATGAAGAGAACCATAGAATTGATAGAAATTGCAATATAAAGATTTGTGTATATTTTTTGCATTTCAATTTGAAGGATTTGGTTAGAAAAAGTGGTTGATTTTGTATGCTTGTTTGATTGCCCACCAAGTGTTTGATAAAATGTCTCTTGTGGACTAATGAAACTACACACATTCACTATCAGTTCATTATAGTTGTTTGGGTTGGATGAATGATTCCTTATGTGGGGAATTGGTCCTTTTTTTAGCCCCACACAACATCTTCTAATATTTCACACCTTGTGATGAAAATGAAAGACCCTAAATTCATGCATTGTGTCGTCAAATTTAGAGTGCTAGCACATTGCTGGATTTTGAAGTTTTTATTTCCGTGAAAAAACGCAACTGAGATTTTGACATGAACTATATTGTCATTTTCAATGAACCCTATTGTGTAATGTTATGAACCATGATGACAATATCTGTGAACCAAAAGAAAAACAATATTTTACACATTTTTATTGAATTGCAATGCGTAAATTCTGCAACAAAATCTTCCAGATTGTATTAACCCATGAGATCAACAAGGCATTTCTTAAGACACTGGATTCAGATGCTCAAACTGCTTGTGAATCACAACTTAGAGAAACGTTTATTGCACTGAAGAAGGCTGAGTAGCAAAATGCATTCTTCATTGGAGTTTCTAGTACCCTAAACCACAATTTTGGAAGTCTTTACTTGAGAAAACTGACTCTTTTTTCTTCTATTAAATTACTTCTTTGTACCTTAGTTTAATGCACTTGATTCATATGATAAGAGTTTGATATAGTTTTGTTTGAATGCTAATGTGCTAGAAAGTACAACATTTGTGTTGAAATTAAGCAAACATAGCTATTTAGCCTATTTTGGTGTCAGTCTATATTCTATCTTCTGCACGATCACATTATTGAAGTGGTAAAAACATGTTTCACCTTGCTTTATACTTTGTGGGGTTTATGTATGTTTCAATGAAAGCTTCCTTTTTTCTAATGTTTCCTCTTGTTGAAGGGTTTCTTGAACTAATAAATTTATATTCAAGACCCCGCTGAGTACTTGAGTCTAAGAAGCTTTCATTGAAACATACATAAACCCAACCAGGGAAGATAGCACTCAAGTATGAAGAGAAGATGAAGATTAAGTGCTCAAGTAAAGTCATTGAAGATCAAGTTTGAGCTTAGAAAGAGATAGAGAATTTCGTTACAAGAACATAGGAAAAAGAATCGAGTCAAATGGAGTTGTAACGAATCCGCTACACAAGTTTTACTCAAGGTTGTTCGTAGTGCCTATCAGGGTCGTGCTCGACCCAACCAGAGAACAAGCCCTCAGGAACGACCCTATCAGGGTCGTGCTCGACCCAAAAAAAAAAAATTGCACCCAGGACCGACCCTATGAGGGTCGTGGACGACCTATTTGGGTCGTGCGTGGCACCGACTTTGTCTTTAATTCGAGATCTTATGATATATTCTATCTTTGTATTTTAGGAAGGTTGTTTTATCTTGTTTCCTAGTTAATTTAGGGCTCCTTTTCCTCTATAAAAGGAGGTTAAACTCTTTAGTTCAAGGTTCCGGTTTTTAGTTTGCTTTTTATTCCGCTTTTTTGGCATTGGAGGAAGATTTGAGGAACAAGTTGGAGAAATTTGTAAGACTTCTTAGTTTTAATTTGAATTTCGGTTTGTCTATTTGATCATTTCTTCTTGTTTCTTTGCCATGAGTGAGTAGTTTTCTTAGATTCTAGGGTTGGGTGAAAACCCAACACAATCATGCATGTCTAAAATATGAATTCATGATTTGAATGCTTGAAGATCATATCTATCTATCTTGTGCTAAATTCCTTTGCGAAAGTTGCGGCATATCTTGCGATTAACCCAAAAGCAAAAGTGTAAGGTTGATTGTTTGAGTAGTTCTAATAGGATTATTTGCGAAAGTTGATATTCCTAGGTTGAAGGATAGATAGAAAGTTGTTTAATTTGCGAAAGTTGATTGAATAACTTGAATTGTTTGCGAAAGTTGACTCTTCTATGATCTAGATTGCATGATAGTTGTGAATTCTTGTTGGAAGCATGTATGATTGTTGTTGTGGTAGCCCTAGCCGTGGAATTCATCCTTTATATTGATTAAAAACTAGTGTCTTTGCTTCGATCTCGACCCATAAGTCGTGCTCGATCCTTTGCTTTTATTTGTGTTCGTTCGTGTGTGTTTGTGCTCAGGACCGACCCTCATAGGGTCGTGCACGACCCCCTTCAGTTCGGTCCTGACGTGTTTTGCTCGTTATTTCTTTGTTGTTCATAGGTTATCGATTAATCTTTAGCACTATTCTCATTCCCGTGGACGAACCTGACTTCGTTGTACTCAACGGGGTCTTGAATATAAATTTATTTGTTCAAGAAACCCTTCATCAAATTGGCGCCGTTGTTGGGGATTGAGCAATAGTGCCTAGTTTAGTTGATATTTGGGTTAGGGACTAACCCTTACCATTTTGTTGTATTTTAATTTTGTTTTCTTTGCCTTTGTTCGCAGTGTATGCCATCTCATTTTTCCCGGAGAGCTTTTGGGATTGATTACGACAACGAACCCGAAAGATCCTTCCATCGACGTTTGAGAGAACAACGAGCAATGACCGACGCTGAGACTCTTGCTCGACAAATGGAGGAACTCCGCACTCAGATGCGGTGCATGCAAGCGGAGCAAGACGCTTCGGCTGCAGCTGCGCTGCGATTCTAGGAGCAACTAGACGCTATCCCAAGGAATGCCAAGCAATACATGCACCCAGAACTGAGGGTGCCCGAATCGGCGATAGTGCTCTCGGAGATTGATCGCACTTTTGACATTAAATCTCATTTCATATCCTTAATTAAGCGTTCTCAATTTCAAGGGAAAACCACTGAATGTCACTTGGAGCATATTAAGAACTTTATTGATTTATGTGACACAATTGCTGCTGACAATGTCGCAGTTGAATATGTTCTCTTGATAAGTGGTCTCTTACAGGAAAAGCTTTAAGTTGGTTGGAAAGCCTGCCGCCGAGGTCTATTACATCGTGGAGAGAGTTGCATGATTTATTCATGACCAAGTTCTTTCCACCGGCAAAAACAACGGAGCTTAGGAAGCGCATCACCTCCTACCATCAACTTCCCAACGAGACGCTTGTGGAGACATGGGAACCATTCCAAGAGCTTCTACGCCAATTCCCTACTCATGGGCAACCTCCCTATGTTCTCCAAGAGATCTTCTTTCAAGGCATCAATGCGGCTACCAAGGATCGCATTAACCTTCACACTGATTGTTCATTGAGATGACTCCAGATGAGGCATGAGCGTTATTGAATAAACTAACCAACTATGATGACATGTACGGAACCCAACAAGCTAAGCCGACGCAGAAGAAGCTGTATGAACCACAATCCGATGTGGTTGATTGGGATGTGAAGTTCCAATTCATGCAAGACGAGATCAACCGTTTGAAAAAGCAAGTAAGCTACTTTAAATCTTCTCAATCTTGTCAAGAATGCGGGTCTTCTGCCCATACTACTTCCAATTGCACTAACTTGCAGCAAGTACGAGCCGCCGAGGCTTATGAGGAGGCAAACTACATGAGAGGTTCCAATAGGAACCAAAACAATTATTCAGGGAGGAACAATGCTCAACCATATTGGGGCAATTCCAATTATGACCAATACAAGCAACCCCCTCAACAAGAGCAACGTCCCCCTCCCTACCGTCCTCCAGGCTATCAAGAGCCACCATCATCGGTGCAAGGGCTGCAAGAAGGAATCAATGGCATCCGAGCCGAGATCAACGGAGTCCAGAACGGGATCAACGAAGTCCGAGCTGAGGTCAATGGAGTACGAGCCGAGATGAAAGGTGTTCATGCAAGGTTGGGATAATTTGACTCATGGAGAAAGAACGTCGATTCCCAACTTGGCCAGCTAGCTACTCAAATCCCGAGACCTCATGGACAACTCCCGGGCCGCACTGACGAGAATCCTAGAGGCCGAGCAAGCGATGGTGAAATCCGAGCCATGCATCTAAGGAGTGGCAAGGCGTTGCCCGAGCCAACCAAGCATAAGGAGGAGGAACAAGCCTCAGGACCGACCCATTTGGGGTCGCGCACGACCCATTTATGCTTGCGCATGACCCATCTAAGGTACTTCCTTTTCCTTCTAAGAAGCCCAAGGACTCGATGGAAGGAAAATTTAAGCGTTTCGTTAAGTTGCTTCAAGGCTTGAATCTTTCCATTCCTTTCGCCGAGGCCTTGAATGAAATGCCTGGTTATACTAAATTCTTGAAGGAGATTATATCTAGGAAGCGATCAATGTCAGAGCTAACGGAGGAGGTGAGGTCGTTGGTGCTCCCTGAGAATCTAGGCGATCCAGATAAGTTTGCTATTACTATAGGTATTGGAACTCACCGTTTTAAAGCTTCATGTGATTTAGGTGCCAGTGCCAATCTCCTACCACTCTCTATTTGGTCCAAAGCTAATATGGGACAGCTGGAACCTGTCAATATGAATCTCTACATGGCAAATGGATCACGCGTCAAAGCCACTGGAGTCGTAGAGGATGTCCCTGTACAAGTAGGCAAATTCTTTGTTCCCAACGACTTCATAGTGATGGAGATGCCAGAAGACCCTGTGGTACCAATCATTCTTGGAAGACCATTCTTAGCCACCGCAGGGGCAAGAGTTGATGTTAGAAAGGGATTACTCACATTTGAAATTGGGGAAGAGAAGGTCGAGTTTCGCTTCAATACTACTACGAATGAGGTTGTTAAAAGCATCAACGAGGAGCCTACCGACCCACCATGGGTCGGTACCGACCCTTCTCTGAAGAATCACTGTAACACCCCTATTTTGCAACATTGGATATTACCGCAAGTGACCTCGGATTTTACCGTCCAAAGTCACCCAAGGCTTTTAGAATGATATAGAACATAAAATGCGAAATAAACATAATTCATAATTAGAAAAGGGTGCTCCCGAGGGAGGCTTGGTTCTTACAAAATAACTTACATTGTCTTCACACTTAAAGTTACTTGAAAACAAACATCAAAACCACCATGTCCTTGAGATAAAGCGATATTTAAACCAAAATGAAAATATAAGTACATCTTGAACGATCTTGAACTTCCTTCACTCCACTTCACTTTACGCCTTGCTATGGTTTCCTGGATCTGACATAATTCGCGAGGGGCGATAGAATGTCAAGCAAACATGCGGAAAGAAGAATTAGTCTAGGAGACTAAGTAAGCGGGAATAGAACTTCCCGAGGGTATTTTGGTAATTTCAAATCATTGGAGAAGAAGATAATAGGGTTGTGTTTACGATGGGCTTGTTTATGTGGAGCTAAAAAGTACGAATACGAAAGAGAGAGCGAGAGCATATCCAAATGGGGATAGCTCGATAAGCAAGCGAAGTACTACTAAATTGTAGGCTTCTATGGAATAGAAAGTATGTTGGGAACGTTAATTAATTCATACAAGTCAAAAACCTCTCACGTCCTGAGCGGACCGAGAGCCGGATCGATCATTTGAGACCGGTCCGGTTTTGGTGTCTTAATTGTGCATTGGGCACTTATCTTATTTAGTGACAAAAAGACGTTCGATTTCATTTATGATTTATAAGAGAAAGTGGTGGGACACGGATAATCCGAGCCACCCAAGGGAAAAACTCAGTTTCTCGGCACTTAGCTAGAGTGCGCTCATCCCTCCTTGCAATCGGAGTGGATGGGATCATGATCCCGAAAGTCGTACTTCAAACGCCTAGGCACTTACGACTTAGTGGGGTTATATAGAGGCGTCGGCTATTCCGCGCCCCTCACTAGTTCGTTCGATGTTGATCTCTGAGCGAGACCGTAACAATCAAGATAATAACCATACTAGCATAATTAATCCTAACAAGGAATATATAAAGCGATCTAAGCTAACAATAGTCGTTATTTCTAGCAATCGATATTTCCTAGGTTCATTTTTATTTAAGCATACAAGTCGTTCCCAACATCGAGAAATATCATGTAGACGAATATAAAAGGGCACAAGGGGAAATTCCACTTGCCTTAGCGCAACGAGTTCTAACAAACGAGCTTTGACGAAACTTATGTGATTCCCTACTACGAGCGAAGATTCCGACCTATTGATACGGAAATTTACGAAAAGGCTCAAAATCATGATTTTCCTTCTAAAGTTCGGATTACCTCTTATAATATTTTATAAGAGGGTTTGAGATTCTAAATTATTATAATAATAATTTAGAAAGTTATTTTCCTTAAAATAATAATATTCCTTTATTATTATTTTGGTTTTGTAATATCCTTATTATTCCGTAAAACCTTTATTAAAATAATTATTAAAATAATCCTTTTTACTTATATATGTTAATTAAACTATTACTCTCAAATCTCCGATTATTCTTGGGTGAACCTTATAATATTGTCTCCCTTATCTAAAATACTTTGTTAATAATATTTTCTTAATGGAAAAGTATTTAACTACATAGTTCTTATTACATAAGGTTGTCATGCCTAAATTCTCTCTACAAGGAAGTTTCCATAAATAGAATTTTCTACTTTTCCTTATAAGGTAACTTGCCTAAAATTCTCTTAATTTAGATTAATCCTATTTATTTTATTCCTATAATCCCTTTTTTATTATAAGGCTTATAAAATATCTTTGATCATATTTATATATTATGATATTGTAGTTTATAACATAGAATCTTTTCTATATTTAAATGATTTCTTTCCATGCAAGTCAACTTTATGCTATATAATATCCTAGATTTAATATAATATCATACTTACTATATTTAATCTTGAACTTAGGTCTTTTAATAATTCTCTACACTAGAAGCTTACTAAATTAACTTTTTCCTCATGTGATGACCTTAGTATTATAACTATTATTGACTTATCCTTTTTGTAAAAATTCCATTTTAACTATAGTCCATGCCTACATTTATGTACCAATATTCTTATAAGGATTCTCTTTAATTTATTTAGAATAATTATTATACTATGTCCATAAGTATTTTATCACTACTACCATATTTTATAAAACTATATCCATTATAATTCTCTACACTTAGGGGTTATTAAAAAAATCCTATCTTTCTTATGGATGACTTTAGTAATATTTTCATTAATAATATTGTATTTTCATAAAATCAATGTCCAAGGTCAACTATGGTCTATGTCTACAAGTTTTGAAACAAAAAATATTTTTATAAGGTTTCTCTACAATTTTATTACTATAGTATTTCATCTAATATCTAAGACATGCAATAATCCAAATCTTCTAAAATTATTATTTTCTTCCTTTAAGAAGATGTTGGTAAAAACCTATGTTCATTGAGTAAAGATTTTATTTCCTACATCTATTTATTATAAACAACTTTTTATTATTAAGACTTCTATAAATTGGCCATGCAATAGTTTTATTTACTAGGGACTTTGTTATAAATTCATATTTGAAAGATAATAGTACTACTAATTTACTAGATAATGTTTTTATTTAATCCTCCTTTTATTTTTAAGGCCATATAATGTAATACTATCTTCTAGTCTAGGACATGCATAAAAATTTCTAAAGTTCTATTTGATCTTAGAGATGATCATATTCAATATAAATTTGGTATGCTACATTATTTTATAAAAATCTATTTATGCTTCTAATAATTACAACAAAATTTGATCTAATTGCTTATAGTCTTAAGTTACCAAGGTAAAACAATTTGTTTCTAGCTTTCAACTAACAAAATCTCCCTCACATATTTTTATTCCTTAAATTTACTTAAATATTTTCTAACAATTTATAAAAGCCTTATAATTAAAGAAAATACATAAATGGATAATTATAATTTAGGATAGAAATTTACTTTGAATATTCTGTAAATTACAGAACACTGGAGGAAGGCAGAGGAGGAGGTCCGGCGGGCAGGGGCGGCGCAACCAAGGGCGGCGGCGGCTCCGGCATGGCAGGCGGCGGTCGACGGTGGCTCGGCGGCAGCAGGCTGGTGGTGGTCGGCGGCTTCCAAGGGAGAGAAGGGGGAGATTTGTGGTGTTTTAGTGGAGAAAAATAACTTGGAGAGTGGCTGATTTTTGAAGATTAAGAGTGCAATTGCTAGGAGAGGTAGAAGAGAGTGGAGTGTGTGATGGAAGAGGGTGAATAGGAGCCTTTTTATAGGCAACTTGGGGAGAGCTTGCAATCCATGGATCAAGGTGTGGACCAATGGAGGAAGAGGCCAAGCTCCACCATAGGTCAAAGTTGTGCTTCTTGAGTGATGATGGTGGGGTGATGCAACCATGGTGAGTCTTGCAAGGAAGGAGAGGTGGAGAAGGCATGCATTGGCCTCCATCACTTCTACGTTAATTCAAGTCAGACATTAGTCTGATGTTCAATTTGGAATATTTGATATAAGAGGAAAGGGTTGGATTAAGTGAACAAGGAATTGCAATTGGTCTAGTGGAATTGGAGAGGGGGCGTGTGGGTTGAGTTTGCAAGAGGTCTCGGGTTCAAATCCCGGCTCTTGCATTCTTTTTACAAAGCTTTTAGATTGGATTCTTAGGCCTTTGTGTAATCTATTTTATGAAATAAATTCAATTTCTAAAGGACCTTATTTTTATCTAATGCTCTTTTTATTAATTTACCTCACTTTATTAATCTATGCCCCTCAAGTTATTTTATTGAACTTTTTAACTATTTTAATTTTCTTGATAAACTCATAATAGAAGTTAATTTGATTTCTAGAAATTAGAGAAAAATAATTGATAATAAATATTATATTATAAAAAGCTTGGAATATCGCGGGTATTACAAGCTTTTTATAATATAATATTTATATTTCGGATTTTACTAACCCTGTTGTAGGATTACCGAGCATACTTGTGGATGATCGAGGGCCAAATGTCTTGGAGAGAAGCTTTGAAACTTTTCCATCTAAGTATGGGTTTCCCATGATTCCGAAAAAGCTGGATGGAAGCCGCCCTGATGAGCTAAGGTAAGTTCGTCAAACTAATGACGTTAAACAAAGCGCTTACGGGAGGCAACCCGGATTTTATTTTATTTTTATTATGTTTTCGTTTTTGTTTTGTTTTTTGTTTTTTAGATTAGATTTTTCTAACCTTCTTTAGACGAGGATAGAATACATTTGTTTGGGATAGCATTTTTGCGAGATTTTTGCAGGGTCCTAAGCTTCAAATGCGGGCTCAAAAAGACGAGAAAAGACGACTTTACATGCGGTGCAACTTTGGGTATTTTTCGAACACTTGCAGGGGGGCGAGATCGACCCTATAAGGGTCGTGCACGACCCTATCTGGAAATTCCGAAAATACTCTTCTCCACCTTCACAATGATGAGCTCCACCACCTTTCCAAGCTTCAGGAGTTCTTTGTGAGTTTTCTTCTTCTTATCTCTTTACTTTTTCGTATCATTTTTTATGCATGAGGACATTGCATGATTTAAGTATGCGGTAGGGAAAGAAGAAATCTCACATGTTGTGTTTAATTGAGTCTTTGTGTTAGTTGTTTGCTTTGTTTGCTTGTTGTTGGTTTGTTTTGTTGAAAGAAAAATTAAAAATTAAAATTTTTTTTTTGAAAAATGTCAAAAAAATCAAAAAAATATTTCTTTGTTTGTTTTAGGATAGAAGAATGCTCCATCTTAGATGTCCTATAATGAGAACTAATTTCCATGCTTATCATATAATTCCTTTGGCATATTTGGATAGTATAGCCAAGTTTTGAGAAATTGCTTTTGATTGTGAAAATTGACTTGTGATGAAATTAAGCATATGTGTTTTAAGTAGAAGTAATTGCAATCCAACAAAAATTTTACCTAGTGAGGAATTTTGGCCAAAAAGGGAGAACATCAAAAATCCCTCCTCTTTTTCTTGTGTGATTTGCTCTCTTTATGCATATATATCTCTTGTCATTGATATGGTTATCTATTTCTTGAAGCCGCTATGAGTTTCATGCATGTTAATAATGATTAAAAACTTATTTTTCCATAAGCCACTTTTTATCCTCTCTTTTACCTACCTTTACATTATCCTCTTTTTGAAGCCAAGTTGAGCCTTAAGCCTTTTATTTTTAGCTCCACAAAATTATTCCCTAGCCAAGATAAGCTTGACCCTATCCGGGGATTAGGACTTAGTATTGGTTGTTGTGATGATCTTGTTGAGTGAGTTGTACTGGTTCAAGTGTGGGGTAATATTGGGTTGGGTGAAGTGAAAAGTAAGAATCTTACAATTTGTCATGTAAAAGGATTTTGGCTCCCTAAATGCACTTGTAAAGAAAAAAAAAGAAAGAAATCGGTACCGATCTCCCAAGAAAAAAAAATAAAAATAAAAAGGGAGGAAAAGAAAGCAAAGTAAAGAGTTGAAAGTGAAAAGTGTGCATGAGCCAAATTTCCTTAATAATTGTAAGCAAGATTAAGTTGGGATATCAAAGGGGTTGAAAGAAAAAGAGAGTGTACATAATGTTGAGAGAGTTTGGTATATGTTCTTTTTGAGAGTTTTGGTAATGTAAGATTTTTTAGGAGTCTTTGATTCCCGGATATTATTAGCACCACATGGTCAAAATATTTCCACGCCTTATTGTCTTTACCAAGCCACATTACAACCCGACCGAATGGAGTCTTCCATGAAGATTTCATTGAGCCTAAGTTCTTATGATGATTGATGTGTTTTGACTTCTCTAGGTAGAGAGATTGGTGATATAAGTCTCAATGATAAAAGTCGATGTTGCATAAAGATTGAGTTGAGAGTTGAATTAATAGCCTAAACACATGAGAGTTGAGAGAAACACATTAATATCCCTTGTGAGGTTGGATTGTGATTGCCTATGCTTGAGACTCATACATATGTGATGACGTTAAAATTGCTTGTCTACTTTTTCACTTGTGTTTAAAATGTTTTGACGAAGGCTATGCTTGAAGATTGTGTTATTGGTCTTGATTTTGCATGATTATTGCTTGAGGACAAGCAAGTCTAAGTATGGGGTATTTTGATGTCCGCCTTTTTAGTCATGTTTTTAGGGTGTGTTTTTGTGTGTTTGAGTCTTTTTCTTTAGTTTTGTGTTTTATTTTGAGTCGTTTTGTGTAGGTTTTCATGCTTGAGCACTTAATCGTTTGTGTAGATCTTCAATGACATCACCTCTCCTCTTTGATGAACACAAATTTGCTAATTATTGATAGAATTTTCTAAATACCAGCGAAAAAATTGTTCATTAAAAACCATCTGCATTTTACATTCCTAGAACTCCCAATTACTCAAGCTACGTGTATTTTTGGTCTATTGCAAGCCTGCAGTCTGACCTTTATATCAACATCCAAACCTTTCAATGACATATGACTCTACCGATACAACAACCTTGTAGGCAGTAGCGACTCAAGTGTATATAGCAGTGGTGAGTTTCCTACTTGAATCAGGAACATGATTGGCCACCATATGTCAGAGCAATGGAAAGAACACATTGTATTCTGGTGCAAGGAACTATCACTTGGACGTTGTCAAAGGACCCGAGATTATGAACCTAAACTCACAAAAACATGAACCATAAGAACAACCATTATGAACCAAAGTTATATAGGATTTTGTTTTTTTTGTTAAATTTATTTTTCTCTCTTGTTTACTTGTGGTGTTTGTGCAAAAAATCATCATTAAAGCCTATTAGCTCAAAAGGGAGAGCAATGTGTTCACTACACATGACGTGGGTTCGAATCCTACATAGGCGACGAGAGTAAAATATGTTTAAAAAATTATGAAACCAAATAACTAGTATGATATAACACATGAACCATAAGAATAACTATTATAAACCTAAGCTTAGAAAAACATGAACCGAAAGATGAATTGTCATGCACAAAAAAAAACATGCATTCAAATAGCTAGTATGAACCAAAAGGCATGGATCCTAAAATAAAGTAACCTATGTGAGATTTGAACTTACATCTATGTGCACAAGCACATTGCTCTACCATTTGAGCTAATAGGCTATCAAATGGCACGAACTATATTGACACTTATTATAAATTTAAGCATACAAAATCATGAACCAAATAAACTAATGTTATGAACCTAAAATCATTACACATTATTATAAACTATAATATCCACGGACCTTAAGAACACTTGTAATGAACCGTATCATACAAGATTATGAACTATGATAATACATAACATGAACTAGAATACATTGTGATTTGTGAATAAGTGAGCCATTCAAAAAAATTAGTTAAGAAATAAGTCAAAGCTTACAAGATGCCAAGGGTCAACAAGCATGAAAAATAGACCAATGACTATAATGTAAGTAATACTAGAATCAACACAAACCTGAAATCCAGATTTGAACTATTGAAAAAAACAGAAATCAAACAACTAGATGAGGAAAAAATACATGCTTGGCCTTTTTAGCCGAGACAATGAGCCTTGTAGGAGCGACTCAGATGGGTGACTTGAACAATGAAGGGAAGCTGACAATACTCCCAACATCTCACCCGAGCCACACATTGTCGAATAATAATATGATAGAGTATAAGCAATTTTAGGTTCAGATAAACTCAAAATGGCATCATATTCATGTTGTCATATGAATTAGCTTCCTATTTTTTATTCATTGGTGGTAGTCAGGAGAAGAAAATACAAAGCTTATGTCAATTGGTGAAGTAATCAACCACATTAATGAATATTCCTGACACCTCTTTAGCTATTTCCAGTCTTCTCCTATTATTAGTTAATTAGAAATTGAATACTCCCCTAAAAACTAAAGCCTAATCATCTATCATAAGATGGGTGCTTCAGAAGTTATTTAATTAATTTAGAATTTTCGAAAGAAAACAAGAAGATACCTGTTTGAGAATCAAAATTCGCTTCTTCCTCCATAGCTCCAAGATATAGTTGTATGCACCTGCATCAATTATTCACATTTCATAGTCAAATCAAGTTAAAATCACTCAAAGAAAATTAAAGTAGTTCGACATTATCAACAAGACTGATCATAATTGCAAAGAACGGTTGAAATTTCAGAGCGTACCCTAGAAAATCAACTAAATGCCTCCCAATCCATGAACCTTGGAATTTTGACAAAAGAAACTATCAACTCTAGAAAATCCTAAACAAAATAGGGAGAATTTTCAGCAAATCAAAATTTGAACCTTTTTGTTCTTTATTCTCCATAGATTGCAATCTAACATACCAAATGAGAATGGCTTTTGTAGACGATTTATCGTCAGCGATTGTGTGGACGAGGATTTTGCTCGAGAGAGTCAAGCGCAAGAGAGATAGAGGAGTGTATAGGGATATTTTTGTCTTACCATAAATCTTTTGTTTTAATTACTCTTTGTGCCACTTTAAATGAACCGCCTATTTTTTTGTTATTTTTCTTGAACCGAGTATCATGTAATCGTGGCCATCCAACAGAGCTCATCCGACGGGCCAAAATTGTTCGTATTTTACACTATAACAATATTTAACACCCGAGCCTTACTCATATTTTCTATCCATAAATACAATATCACTTTTTTTAATTAATATTATTTTCCATGCATAAATATGACATATATTAAACAAATAGATATTTTTATCTATTTAATCATATCCATACATAAAAAAAGATACATATTGTTTCCATGTTTCAATTCTTTACAAATTTGAAATATTAAAATAATAAAGAATATATATAATTTTTAGGAAAAATTACTCAAATAATATCAACTTTTGCCTATTAATTCAAAATAATACGAACTTTTAAATCGACTAAAAATAATACCAACTTTCATTGTATTAACCAAAAATAGTACAAAGACATTTTCGGTGGAGATTTGGGAAAACATATGACGTGTCTATCAAAAATTTTTGACTAAACATTAAAAAATATTGAAGGCTAAGATTTTGAGGTGATTATTACTCATTATCATCATACAAATTACCATTTCGTATATAAATAGTATCGATTACATTATATAAATTATTATTTCAACTTGTGGCATTAACAAAAGTTGGTATTATTAAATGACCAACCAACATATTTCAATGGCTAAATTACATATTATGCCAAAATTTTCACAAAAAATACCGTTGTACTATTTTTAGTTAATACAATGAAAGTTAGTATTATTTTTAGTTAGTACGATGAAAGTTGATATTATTTTAAGTCAATTTAAAAGTTCGTATTTTTTGGCTTAATAGGTAAAAGTTGGTATTATTTTGAGTAATTTTACCTAATTTTAATTTAAATAAATCATTCAAAACTCTTTATTATTTCATGTTAATATTAAATAATAAATATAATAATAAATTTTTATCAAAATTATCTTTAAATCCCATATACTCTATAAAATAAAATACTTTATATCTCATAGTAAAAAATCTCATATACTCGATTTTGTATGGTTAGGTTCGGATTCGGTCATTTTATGTTTGGTGTGAGTACGTGTTATATTTTTAAAATTTGCAAGGTAATCAAGTTGAGTCATTGTGAATTTCATTTAGGTTCGGGTCAATCCAACGGGGCCAACTTTTTTATGAATATTAAAATAACTTTATAAGCAAATAATATTTGGTGCAATTGTTAAGTTATCTAAATTATTATTTTTACTACTTGATATTTAATACCAATATTGTATGTAAATCAATATAAATTTTCATCTAGAAACACCCTCGGATAAGGCCCGAGGTCATATACAAGGCAAAAATTATGCTACATTAAAAGAATAAGGCCAACCTAAATCATCACAACAGATGATCTTTAAAAAATGCAACAACAAAGGATAAAAAAAGGAAAATTCCTAGAAATACTAAGACTAGGAATAGAAAGAAAAGAAACTAAATTTGAAACTTCAAGTGCTTGATGGCAATGACCGATATTGACGTGTCTTCTTGCAAGGAAATCAGCTGCAACATTGCATCCCTAAAGTAATGAAAAAATACCCCCTGAAACCCACCAACCAAAGATCTAATTTCCTGAACCAAAAAATTTATTTCCCACGGGATTTTCCAAATGTTTCTGAAAGAATTAATAAGCCTTAAATTATCTCCTTCTATTATCAAATGAGAAATTTTAAGAGAAAGAGTCTTTTTAATTCCTTCAATCATAGCGATAGTCTTAACCTAAAGAATTGAAATAGGATTTATTTTCCTTCGATCAATACTAGAAATAGCACTAGTACTATTTCTAATAATAAAACTTATAAAATGTCAGAATTACTATGTTTAGAAGCATAGAAATTTAATTTATACCATTGATCCAATGGTTTTTTCCAAACTGCATTAGTTTTTCTTTTGCGAGTATTAACCCGTTTCTGGATTGTTTTTTTATTAGCTAAATCCCACAAAGAGTGTTCTAAAAAGGCTAGATCACAAGGACTCAAGTTAGATCCTAAATTAGAGTGATTAAAAATAATAAAATTTCTATGATTGCAAATATACCACCAAAGAAAACATAAAATATTTGAATTTGTATTCAATTTGATTGTAGCTATTAGGTCGGAGTGTCGGACATAAAACAGTTTTTGGAGGAGCGATTTTAATGTTGTAGTTTAATTTTATTTCCAAATTGACCATCATTTTAATAGTGAAAGGACAAAGGAAAAAAAGATGATGCAGAGATTCATTAGCAGAATCACACAATGAACAAGTTGCTAGTACAAAATTATAAAATCTATTAAGTCTTTCTAATTTAGGCAAACAATCAGAACAAGCCTTTCATAAGAAATTTTGAATTTTAAGAGGAATTTTTAATTTCCAAATCCAAGAAAACTCTGTTCTTGGTAGTTAGTTGTCTTAAGGATGTAATTAATTCAAAAGCCGATTTAACTATAAGAGAACCATCGGGGGATAGACTCCAAGTAATTGAATCATGTATATTAGAGAGAGGGGTAAACATAGAAAAAATATTTTTAACTACCCAAACTGGAAAAATAGTAGACATAGCTGCTATATTCCAAGTTTTATTAGGGAGAACGAAAAAAGAGACTTTTAGATTAATATTTATATTATCAAAATCTAATATATATATATAAGCAATAAGGATTGGAGCCACTACATTGCGCCACCTCAGCTTTTTTCTAGGTGTCGTTCCGAAAATCCGCCACATCATATTTTGCTACGTGTCGTCTTTTGCTTAAGCCATGTAATTTATATGTCATATAATTTTTTTGCCCATATTATTTCCACCACATCACTAATATGTCATATTTAGTTTTAATTATGAATTCTAAATCTAATATATTTAGATAAAACCAAATACAAATTTACTCTTCTTCCTCTTCCTCCGCTTCTTTTTTTCCTTCCCCTCCTCATCCTTCCCTCCATCTTCTTTTCCCTTGATCTTGATCGTCTTCTTCTCCAACTACTCACAAATACACATATTCGTCATCGTCTTCCTCCTCCTTCAATTGCTCTTATGTGACAATTTATTCTGCAAGTCGTGGCTCTTTTTGTTACTACTACTCCAATTCATCCTTTTGTTTATGGGTATCGATGGTTTAGGTAGCGAGATTCCAATTCTCCTCCATGGATTTGAAAAATCATATATCGGGATTGGCGGGGATAAAGGCGGAATAAGAAAGTAGATCAAGATTTGAAATTAGGTTTTACATTTAATCAAATTTATTTCAAATACATTTTTTATTTGTTGCATTTCCATTAGTAATGAAAATATATATATAAAAACATAATGAAAGATAATATCATCTATTAATTATCATCATTATCTATATAATTTTCTTAATTATTTGATTATTTTGATTCCCCTAAACTATAATAGCCGTATGGATATTTTAAAATAAATATTTATCAACAAAACAACTAAATTTAACAAACTAACAATATATATATATGCAATCAATTTTTTTATTGGCCAAATGAAAATATAAAATCCAAAGTATTTTTAAAATGCAATAAAAAGGATAGAATTAGAACAAATTTTAAAATCCATGTAATTAAATAAAAGGAAGGTAAATTTGACAAAAAGGGAAAGAAAACTTTACAATTAGTGAATTATGTAATAAATTAATATATTTTAAGATCTTTTTTTGGTAGAAATATATTTTAAGATCTTAGCAATCTTCAACAATTTTACTAACTACCTAGCAATTTCAACAAAAAAAAGACGATAGAAATATTAACAAAAAAATTTATATTTTATTAAATAAGAAATAATCTTACGATTGCTAGGCAATTTGTTCAAAAAAAAGATCAACTAAATAAAGATATTCTTTTAAAAAACTAAATAAAGAAATTTTGGAGATAACAACTTAACATAAATAGTTTGTATAATCTTCATACCTTTAGAGAGAGAGAGAGAGAGAGAGAGAGAGAGAGAGAGAGAGAAAATTAACATATTTATCTAGAGAAATATTAAAAAAAAAAAGATTTTATTAAATAAGAAACCATTGATATTTCATACCGAGAGTTAGAGGTTCAAAATATAGTTTAAGAAAATATATTTTTAGTAGATCATATTTTGGGATCAAATAGTTTGTGTAATTTTCATTTTTACATATTGATCCTATATTTTGGAAACAATTTATAAGAAAGTATATTGAAAAGATATAATATATCTTCATTGATACTTTAATTTTCAAGATATTTTACTATAGAGGTTGAAAATGTGTTCAAAAGATATGAAAAAGTTGTTAAATATATGAAATCCATTAATTTCTATAACCTTCTCATTCATTAATTTTTTCTTAAGAAATCATGCGATTTTTTTCCGCCCATATAATTAATAAGTTTTGGGTATCCCATTCCATATAAATTAGGTTGCTTTGTATAGAAAAAAAACATAATTTAACGTAAGAGCATTTCTATGTGATTCCATCCACGTAAAATATCCCTCAAAACCGGTATTGTAATTTTTAGAAGTTTATATGTTATTTGTAGTTTTCATTTCATCTATCATTCTTTATGCAAACTATGAATTATATGAAAGACATTTCCTCAATTAGAGGCAAATATAAGATAAATGTTCGTGCCATTCGACTATAAATGGTTCCATAAAAGGATGATCACACTACATACATTACTACAAATTTTAATTTTGTTGGATGAGAATGTTTGTGTGTACCTAAGTTTTATCAAATTTAACAATTACTATTAGACATGTCACTCGGGTCGGGTTGGGTCGGGTTGAATCAGGTTCGGGTCGTCATAAGTCTTGAGTCAATTTGTGTCGGGTCGTTTCAAGTTTTCGGACGAGTCAGGCTGACTAGCATGTCAATTACATTGAATTTTTTGAGATTATAAAATTACTCTTTTAATTAATAATAAAAATATATTATTTGTATATATTTTCATAATATAATATATTCTAATTTTAAAAAAATATATATATTCTTTAAATATACTAAATCAGGTTTGATTTATTTTGGGATAGCGAGTTTAAATTTGCAGGTTTTAACCCTAAAATTTCAGGTCAGGTCGGGTTGGGTTGTCGGGTTCGGTCAAGTTTTAACATCTCTATTACTATACTTTGTAATATTACAAAGTTTTAACATCTCTATCACTATCTTTATTTTAAAATTTTAAATAAAGTTTGTATGGCCATATTACAAAGTTTGTAATATGACTAGGGCTGTGCAAACTTGGACCGGACCGGGAAATCGGACCGGACCGGACCGGGAAATCGGACCGGACCGGACCGGAATTTTACGGTCCGGTCCAAGACCGGGACCGAGTCGGTCCGGTCCTCGGTCCAGAAAATTTGAAATTTTTGGTCCCGGTCCAAACCCGGGACCGGACCGAGAAATTTCGGTCCGGACCGTAAGACCGGATTTTATTAAAGTGCAGAACTATTTATGTTTCTTTCGGCCCAGTCCATCAGGTCCATGTATTATGAGCTTATCATTTGTCAAACTAACCCTAAATTCCTAATACGCTTTTAATTAGTCTCTCTCCATCTCTCCACCGTACTCTTGTGTCATCAGTGCTGGAAAACTAGTTCAACTCCCGATTTCGAGCCCTACACAGACCCTCATTGGCCATCTCTGAAGTCCTCGTAACGACAATGGTGTAGCTTGTCACTACTATATTTCGCGACTCGCCATCTCCGAACCCTAACGGTGGTGCTGCGACGGTGTCCCTTGCAACGTAACTTTAGAATTGTTTAAATCTATCTTTAGTTGATTAATTTAGTTTTAAGAGGATTGATTGCAATGCACTACCAACGACAATGAACTGTGCAATATATAAGAATCATTTACTTAAAATGAATAGTGCTCTATTATATAATAAGGTCTTTTCATTAGATATTAGAATTTTAGCAAGCTAGCTAGGATTATGTGACACGTATAGATTTAGATGGGTGAGGGACTGAGGGCATATATTAGAATTGTGTAGTTAATTCATTCCGGTCAAATCGGTCCGAACCCGGACCCGACCGTAATGGTTCGGTCCGGTCCTCGGTCCATATATTTTTTTGAATTACGATCCACCGGTCTGGACCGGACCGAATAAATAAGGTCCGGTCCGGTCCGGTCCAGACCTAATACACAACCCTAAATATAAACATACTAACTTTATTTTAAATTTTAAATTGTTTCAGGCTGATAAAATCCATGTGATTATTAAAGAGGTTTTCATGGACAACTTTGCAATAATCTGTGAAGGAAAAGTGTTTTGCATTTTAAATTTTGGACTTACACTTTATGATGCATAATAAAAAAAAATTATTATACTTACAAAATAATTTTTATTGTAATATTGCACTTGATTCATGCTCTAATACATCTATTCCTATTAATGGATTCAATTTTATGCGATTCGATATCATTCTATATGAATCTTTGGATCAAAAGTATTATTTCGAAAAATATTTAAGTTTGAATATTTTTCTACTATTTTTTAATTATATTTTACTTTTAATGCAATACTTTCATATATTCTTAACAAATGTCATAAATCGATGCAAAAAATTATACCTTTATAAAGAATGGTAGAAAAGGGAAAATGATCACTTTTCAATTGATCAATGCAAGGTACATTTTTCATTCAAAATTTGATTGATATTTTTATCCATGTAGTTGAATATTTTATAGATTAAATATATACTTTATGGTAAAATATATAGTATTGACCTTATTATTTTTAAGGGCTTACAATTTTTCAAATTATGTAGACAAATTGTCATCAATTGTACCATATAGGATGATTATGCAGAAATTTGTAGTCTATTTATTATTACATCGCCATTAAAAAAGATAGTGGTAGTTATCCAATTTTACGTAGTCAGGATATTTTTAACTACAAACCAAAATCGACTTCTTGGCAGTTTGGAAGATTATTACATATAAGGGATACTTGTTCAAAAGGAGTTAAATGGTTACTCGAAAATGGCCATAATATTCTCTTTTGGTCAGATACGTGGATAGGAAATTCTAGTTTAATGGAATACTAGTGTAATACCCGCGCCTTGCGCGGATTATTATAAGCTACTACTTATTACACGCGCGACCACAATAGTAAAATGATCAATTTTATAATGTATTAAATAAAAAATATTAGAATTTAGTTACAAAAAATAGAGTATTAACATAAATGTAACAAATTAAACTACTACTTATTGAATGCAACAATTTCAAGTGTTGTGTTGTCGTCATAAAGAGTCTTTGAAAAAAAATTCATTATATACAACAACTACATTATCCCATCTGTATCTGCCTAATCTTAAATATTTTTCATTAATAATTTTAACCCAAATATTATAACACCCCGGTTTTTCATACCGGAATGCTACTCGGTAGTGGACCTCACGTGGGTCCACTTAAGCTAATCTGACAATAAATTCACAATATGAATCTTGCAACAAAGGCACGACGAGAAAATAAGGAAAACATCCAACTCATATATCATTAGAATAGGATTGAATACCATGTATGCACAACTCTCCAAATACAAACAACCCAAACTTGCTCTTTGAAACAATCACTTACTTTTACAATTTCTCGAAGACAACATTAACCCACTACCTTGCACAACAACCCAAAGTATCCTATGACACGCCACGTCAAGCTGACCCACCATTATCTTGGAAGAGTTTCCTTGAAGCATAGTTCGCATCTGTTTGAATACTAAAAATATCAACGCCCCGAAGGGTTAGCTAACAATTCTAACATGCACCAAATGGTAAACACAATATGCAGCAGCAAAATCAATGTATCAAATTACATAATAAAAACAGTATTAGAATAGTTCACATGTAGTATATTCACAACAACAGATAAGCACGCAACAATACTTATAATCATAAAACGCACATAATAATACTAAAAGTCATACGGTACATACACATAATTTCACTTAACTATCACCTCATACACTTACACCTCAATATCAAATCAACAACAATTCCTATCTACCAATAACAATTCACATAGAAATCGGGGCATTCTTTCAGCCGGAAATTCTTATCTACCATATCAATTTACATAGCAATCGGGGCATTCTTTCAGCCGGAAATTCTTATGTACCATATCAATTTAGATAGAAATCGGGGCATTCTTTCAGCCGGAAATTCTTATCTAACATATCAATCTACACAACAATCGGGGCATCCTCCAGCCGGAACGGGGTGTAGTGGTCGGCGACCTCCACCATTATTCCGAACCACCCATCACCAGAACAATTCACCTTCTTACCCCCGGTCAAGTCTCTACTAGAGCAGTTGCCAAAATATTTATTATAATTTTGAAGGGGCTCTCCTTGCCATACGACTATGCCAGGAATGTCTCCCTCCTTACCGATCATCCCATAGTCATCATCGTACCGGTAGATGCCAAAGTTTCATAAATCGAGTAAAATACGAAGTATTAATCATCTACGAATATATCTTTAAAAATATCGATTTACTCACATGTAGATGTATAACAGGATACGGGGGCGGATCCCAAAATAAAGCTCTACACATCATATCAACACATCCAGCACATATCAAAACTGATAACTAAGTAAGTCTAAGCGACTTACCTCTTGATTTGAAATTTCAACTTTTGAATAGAACACGGACTTGTCAGAATGATTTCAAAGACGAAAGAGTTGTTCCTTTAATGGCTTAAGCACCAAAAGACCACTACTTAGAGAAAGGTTTGCTCTAACACTCGAAAGGCACGTTGGTTGTTCCAAATCAAGACTCCTCACCAATTTATAAGAAGATGAAAGACAAGATGGTGATGGTGGACGAAAATAAAGAGAAGAAGAGGGTGAAAATGAGAGGAAGGGAAGAATGATCAAATATGGAAGGGAGGGGTCACTTTATATATATAAGAAATGGAAGAAGACAAATTCAATTCAGCTTGTATAAGAGATAAAGATTATGACACGCAAATCTAGAAGATATAGCACGAATATTAAGAAAGAAAGATAAGCATGACACACGGATCTAGAAGATAAGATAACATGGCACGGATATTGAGGAAGAAAGATAAGCATAGCACACATATCTAGAAGATAAGATAACATGGCACGGATATTGAGGAAGAAAGATAATCATAGCACACATATCTAGAAGATAAGATAACATGGCATAGATATTGAGGAAGAAAGATAAGCATATCACACAAATCTATAAGATAAGATAACACGACACGAATATCTAACAAAACGGATAAGATCAAAACTTTTACAAGTCTATCTTCATTCTATTAAGAAACGGGATTTCTAAACGACTAAGAAACGAACTAATGGATAACTTTGACAACTAGATAACTTTTAATATATAAAATCCTGGTAAAAACGAGATTATCCGAGATTACTTAATAGCTAAGCAATCCCGACATGAATTTCGAGAAACATTAAAGTATGAATATATTCCCGAATATTACAAATATTAGACGAATCATTTAGGATTTTGCATAATAATTTCATTTGATGAGATACATTATTATTATTATTATTATTATTATTATTATTATTATTATTATTATTATTATTATTATTATTATTATTATTATGAGCAGTTCTCAAACCAACACCTCCATTTTATTTTTGGGAACAAATTTTATCCTAGTTGATTAAATGATGATGATTTGATAAAAATTTATTCCAAAAGAACATTTTATTAATTTTGTATATATCTTCACATATACCTTTTTGGAAGGGAAAAGTTATTCAGTAAATAATTAATCTGACCTAAAAGATTTGAGTGGATTAAAACAATCCAACTTGCCTGAGAAATAGAGTTTGCTTTATGCTGAGATAATTGATGTTTCAATTTATCTATTAAATTAGAAAATATTGAATTCTAACTCGACCTATTAGAATGGGAATCCCTAAATATTTTTTCATTGAAGTAGTAATTTGTATGTTTAGAATTCTCGCCAAAGAAACATCCATAGGACGAGAAATATTTGATGAAGTTTGGAAAGAACTTTTATTGTAATTAATTGATAACCCAGAAATTCTACTAAATTTTTGTAAAAAGAACTTTATATAATTTAAATTATCAAGAGTTGCATTTGCAATGATAATGGTATCATCCGCAAAACTTAAGAATGGAATACAAGTTCCATGTTTTAATGGGACACTTTGGTAAGGATAAAACATATCACATGATGTCTACTCATTTCTTTCTGCCTCATATGCTTAGAGATGTTGAGCATCATATCAAACGTTGCTTAGAATGTTTAAAGGCTAAGTCTAGGTTAAAGCCACATGGTTTGTACAGCCTTTATTCATTGATAAGAACTTTTGTTCATTACATTGAGAGTCGTTTTTACAAATGATGTAGCAGTGGAAAGTAAAGCCCATTTTGAAGGGGTTGAAAAGACGTATTTTAAAATTACAAATATGTTTTTCCAAGACAACTCATATGACGATGGTTTGCTTGGTTTAGAATAGAAGAGTTGGTGCACTATCTTCTGAATGCTTCGCTCTTTGAAAATTCCTTCCTTCCTTCAACGTCGTCTTGCCTTGACCTTCTATCCTTGCATAACTGTTCTCGAACCTTCGAGGCTTTGTCTTCAACACTTCGCTTTGTCAATCCTAGAGTCTGGCATTTGTCGCGAAGGGCGAGAAATACCAGGCAAAAATGCGGAAATAGTGGAATTAGTCTAAGGAAACTAAGAAAGTGAGAACGGAAATTCTCAAGGGTAATATGGTAATTTATAACTTATCGAGAGAGATTAACAGAAAGTGTTTGAGATGTAGAAATTTTATATGGAGCTTTAAGGATGGAATTGAGTAACTCTCGAGATGAGATAACTCTTAAATCGAAATGCAAAACTACGAGATTGTAGACTTCTTAGAGTAGAAGGTATGTTGGGAACATTATTAATTCATACAAGTTTTTAAAACCACTCACGCTCTTGTCGGACCTCAACTAACCTCATCTTGTTCGGTGCTCCAGATCGGGGAGGTGGCCCGAAGGAGCTTAAGTACCAAACCCACCTTGGCAAGCCCGAATAAGCATTCAGATTGGAAAGACGATCGTTTCAAGAACCGGGAGCCGGGTGGTCTTCCAAGCAAGTTGTACTATTCCGACCCGGTTTTGGTTTCTTTTAATTGTGCTTTGGCACTTATCTTATATCGTGATTAAAACTTTCACTTACGTTAACTTATTTTAAGAGTGTGGGGGGCCATGAATGGGCATAGGGTCCACTTATGGGAACGAAGTTCCGACACCTAGCTAGGGTGCGCACCTCCCTCCTCCGAATAGGAGCAGATATAGTGGATCATGATCCTTAAAGTCGCGGAATTTAGGCATGGTGCCATACGACTTAGTAGGTTATATAGAGGTGTCTGGTTAATCCCGCACCCCTTACTATTTCATCCAAACCGATCTCGAAAAGAGATCTTAAACAAGCAAGGTCACAAACAAGACTAGCGTAATAGTCCTATCGAATATTAAATAGCGTAATAATGATAACAATTGGGTCATTAATTATAACAATCGATATTCCTAGATTCGTTTATTATTAGCAAACAAGTTGTTCCCAACATCGAGAATTTTCACGAAACGAATTAACGAGGCTTCAAGGAGAAATTCCATTTGCGTTAGCTTTCACGAGCGTTTTCGAACGAATGAACGGTAATAGATGCCTTAGTCGGAACGGATACTCGACCTAACGATACGATAGATACGAGCGAACTTTAATAAGAATTTCTTTAATTCTTCTACAGTTGTAAATATCTCTTATATCCTTTTATAAGAGAACTAATGCTAAATTATTATAATAATGATTTAGGTGGAGGTGATAAAATAACAATATTTCTTAATTGTAATATCCAAGTATTCCTTATAAAAACTTTATTTTATTTTAAGGATTATAAGATTTTGAAGATCAAGACGTAATATTATTTAAATTATTAAATATTCACTAACCTAAGGTTAATGTTCCATTTAAAAATATTTATAACCTTTTTATTCTTGTATGTTCACAAATAATATTTTCTTATTATCATTAATTAATTCTTTTATTTATTTCATGCAAGGTGATAGATTATAAAACAAATTTAGCCCAAAAGCATCTTGGGCCACCCTATTTAGGTGTTTATTAAGCTCTCTTAAAAAATTAGTTATTTGTTAAGTATTTAAACCTATATTCTAGGCCCAACAGTTTCGGTCTAGTCCCCATGACTTTTCGGTCTAGTCCCCGTGACTCTCCGATTGTTCTTCACCGCCTTCCTCTCCGACGCCGTAATCACATCCGCTTCCTCTTCCGTCATCTCCACCTATCCATCCGGCTACGGAGAAGAGTCATGCGGATACTCCAGCGACGAGGTGTTGGTGCCGACGAGGAGAGAGGTGTATGGAGACGGGCAGATTTACGACATCAGCCACCGGTACACGGTGGATATGCCGTCTTTCGAATCCGATGAGGGGTTAGGGCAATTCTTATGGCTTCCTAAGAGTATGAAGAACGGTTCCATTGCTAAAAACTCCGAGATGAAGCTTCCGTCGCACACCGGCACCCATGTTAACGCCCCTGGCCACGTTTACGACCACTACTTCGATGTTGGATTCGACGTTGACTTTATCAATCTTTACGTGCTCAATGGTAGGTTGATTTTCCTTCCTAGTTTTCATGATTTTGTGATTGTTGATCTCTGGAATAAAATTAGGGATTTGTATTTTGAATAGGGAATACTGACTATTTGATTTCGTTGAATTTGATTTGTAACAGGACTGGCTTTGTTGGTGGATGTGCCAAGGAATAAGAACATAACTGGTATCTGACTATGTGCTTCCCAATTCCTTTCTGATTGGATTCCATTTATATTATTTCTCCATAAGCATGGCTGCAATTATCTTCTCTTCGAATTCTTTTTCACCATTTTCCGATTGTTGAATTCAAATAAGAGTTGTGTATCACTAAATTGGGTAAGCCATGAATTGCATGATTTAAGTTATATTATTCTGATTGGATGTTGTTTCACTTCAAACAACTGAAGTGATGGAGTACCTACATATTCCAAGAGGAGTAATCTGTGTGCTTTACTGACAGGTGAGCAAACACCTTGTTACATCTTTTTGGCTTGAAAGTCTTTGTATAAGTTGAGTAGTTCAAACTTCTAATAAACATACGAATGCAATTTCAGTCTTGCAATATTCTTGGTACCTAGATATGCACTTGTTCTTGGTTCTAAACTTGTCGATGAGGATGGGCATACTTTCCCTAACTTTTCAATTGAATAAACTTCCCTCATAAATTGATGAATTCTAGAAAGTCCCTTTCTTCGTAGAGATATAGTGCCTTTTCTTCTTCAGAACTCTATTAAATCCGATGGTAGTCACTATATCCTTGTTGTGAGACACATAAACCATCAGGTGAATATAGCTATCTACTAGTGGGGATTCCTTTTTGTCAGATAAACTTGTTTTGGAGCTTTGCCGTTTTGAAAATTCTTTACTATCATAAGGTGATTTGAATTCAATCCAAGCCACCACAAACCATCTGGTGAATATAGCTATCTACTAATGCTTAAATAAGATGTTGCTACTATCTGTGTTCCTCGGTTTTTCTTTTAATGTGTGTCTGGCATGTTTTGTAACTGCATGAGTTATTATTTTTATTAGTTAAGGTTCGCCTTTGCTCAATACAAGGGTGCTAACAAGATTGGTGACTCAAGTTCTTTTGTTATACTGAGCATTTCTCCTGGCACACTCCAGTATAGTTTTGTCAGATGTTATGAAATATGTCGCTATTGATGCTGCATCAAACGAGAATTGAACAACTTAGTAAAGTCATATAACCTATGATAAAGGAATTTAATTGAACTTATCCACTACACAAGTTATATATCGAGAACTGAATTGCCATATCCACATTATGATTTATTTATCCATGGCAGTGCAAGTAAGATGTTTAATAGTCAATTCCAGTCACGAGCAGCTTTAGCAACTAATTAATGAAAGCATGCATCCAGTGAAATTTTGATTATTGACTTTCATTTATTGAATTTTTCTTTGTTTGCAGGAGTGACATCATACAAAGTAGATTTAGAGACTAGAATAGTTGTTGTAGTTAGAGAGATCCTTCCATTTGAAGTGTTAGAGAGCATCTCCAAGGTTAAAAATGCACAACTTTGGACTGCAGGGATCTGAAATAATCCTTCTTCTTCTCGATCCTAATGTATTTTTCCACATAGCCACATAGGCTTATTAATGTTCTTTGATAATACTATTTTTATTGATGACAAGTTTATATTTAGTGATGACAAGTTTATACTTATAACAACTTGCTTTTTTAGTGATGACAATTGTTTTTTATGTGGTGATGACAACTATTTTTATATGATGATGACATTTGATGATAACTATGTTTTGTGATGATGATAAAAATAAACAAACTTTAAATGGTGACAGTTTGATGATACTTGATGACGGTTGTTTGTCTTCAAGGCCCTTTGATGACAAACAAATGAATGTCATCAAGGTCGGCCCTTGGTGACAAACAAATCAATTAATCTGTCATTAAGTAGCAATGGAAGTTGATAGCAATCGAACTGTCATCAAGTAGCGATGGCAATTGATGACAGTCAAACCATCACCAAATAGGGATGACATTTGTGATGATAGTTGATGACAATCAAACCGTCATTCAATTGATGACAATGATGACAGATTTTGATGACACTTTTTTTTTATGATGACACATATTTGGTATGCATTTGATGACACTTTTTTGATGACAAATATAATTGATGACACTAAAAATTATATGTGATGATTGATTACACTAAAAGATTAACCGTCATCAAGTAGAGATGACATTTGTGATAATAGTTGATGACAATCAAACCATCTTCAAGTAGTGATGATAGCTTATGAAAAGTGGTGACAATTTATGAAAAAATCGTATGTGATGACACATATTTGATGACACTTTGAATGATAATACTAAAAAATTATATGTGATGACACTATAAAATTATACGTGACAACACATATTTGATGACACTAAATAAACTATAATTTGTGATGACACGTTTTTGATGATGACATATATTTGGTCTACGTTTGAAATTATACGTGATGACACTAAAAAATTAAACGTGATGATAGATATTTGATGACAACTTTGTTTCTTTATATGGTTGAATGCCTTTAACGATATTTTTTGTCATCAAAAGTTGTCATCAAGATATTTTGATGACACTTGTGATGATAGTTGATGACAATCAAACCGTCATCAGGTAGTGATGATAGTTCATGACGGTGCGAATCGTCATCCAGTAATGATGACAAGTGATGACAGTTGATGACGGTTCGAACCGTGTGATGACGGTTGTTTTTATATGGTTGAATGCCTTTGATGATACTTTTTGTTATCAAAAAGTTGTCATCAAGACATTTTGACGACACTTTTTGTCTTTTATTACACTTATTATCATCAAAAAATTGTGATGACGGTGAAATAAATTGTGATGACAGTGATGACGGTTATTTTTATGTGGTTGAATGCTTTTGATGATACTTTTTGTCATCAAAAAGCGTCACTAAGACATTTTGATAACACTTTTTACCTTTTATTACACTTTTTGTCATCAAAAAATTATGATGACGGTGATAACGATTATGAAAGTGATGATAGTGAAGATTGTGATGATGGTCAACGTTGGTCAACGGGCGAGACAACTCGGTCAATGGGCGAGTCAACCCGGTCAACGGGCGGGGCAACCCGGTCAACGACCAAGTCAACTCGGTGGGAGTGGGTTGAGGGTGAGTGATGGAGGTTTTGCTATTTACCTAATTTTCACACCCTCCTTAATATCCACCTAATTATGTATTTTTTTTGCTATTTACGTAATTCATCCTTTATCCATGTGCAAGGAAAATAATAATTTGACTTTATCTTGTCTTACTAACAAGATCTTATATCAAAATTTAAATTAGATTATTATTATAAAATCCATTATTAACTTTAAATGGCATTAGATCTCATGAAAACACAATAATCAAAGCAAAAATTAAAAACAAAAAGAATTGGACCTTTTTATTTCTATAGAATAACGCTTCTGTAATACAGGCACATAGGGGAGAAGGCAAGGGAGAGGGGCGGCACACCAGGGCAGGGCGGCGGCGGGCCGGTGATTTAACACCCCGTCTTTACATAGGGCGCTACTCGGTAGTAGACCTTACTAGGTAATACTTAGGTGGGTTTGACAACAATACTTTAGGATCTTACAACGCGGGCACGGCAAGAAAACAAGTAAAACATCCAACTTTCAAATCTATAAAACTGAATATAAAACATGTTTGAATGCTTGAGTGCATAAAAAAAATTACCAAGTAATCCTTCATGTAGCCACATTAGCAGGTGCATAATGCGATAGTTGGGTAAATTTAACTTTATACTCAGCCACAGACATATTTCCTTGCTTAAGAGACAAAAATTCCTTCTGTTTTGCATCTCGATATACCTTTGGCATATACTTATCTTTGAAAACAGTGAGAAAATCTTCCCATGTAAGTACTAGACACTGTACTGTAGTAGATGAAACAGTTTCCCACCAGTCAAAAGCATCCCCTTGTAGAAGTGATACTGAGAAATCAAACCTTTCCTCTTTTGTGCATCTTATCATACCGAATACTCTCTCTGTTCTCTTAAGCCATGTCTCAGCCTCTGCAGGATCTGTAGTCCCATAGAAATCAACTGCTCCCAACTTACGAAGCTCTTTGAAATTCCTGCCTCTAGACCCCATAGTTGGTCCTTGTACTTCCTGTTCTATCGGTGCATGTGTATGAGATGTATGCTCAGGTGGTACTGTATGAGATGCTCCCATTGACTGATGTGGCACGGCTGAACCTTCTCTCCTTTGTGCATAATGCTATTGCATTTCCATGTTCCTATTCAATTAAATGCAACTCTAATGTCAATTCCATATGCTTATGAATGCAGAATGCCCCTAATGAATCATATCCTTGCTCTGATATCAAAATACTAGATGTGACACCCTTATACCCTATGACGTATGCTTAGTAATAACTTATGTCTTATATCAACAGATAATTCACATATAACAACTATCCACATAAGCAAAAAGCAGAAAGTAACAACCATAAAAGGTTGCACACCACACACATATAGGTAGTTACTTCTTATGATAATACATCTATTACTCTAACTTCTATTACAACTCATATGTCTAAGATGCAAAATGAGGAGGAGAAGGTTGCATTGAGCTTCAGTCGGCCGACCTGTATGAATGTGACCTCTAAAAGAGACACACATCAGTAAGAACTAGTCGAACCTGAAAAATTGTTTTGCGATTTACGTGAGTCGCATACTCATTGAATATAAACCATCATCAATTATTTCACACAAAGTCAAACATTTAGTCCATGTACATATACATACATAATATACATATCATATATGAATTTACTATGCAAATGCAAATGCCGATGTATCCGGTTCATTATTTTGTGAACTGTTCAAGCCTGAATCTACCCCGGGTTTACTATATATGGACTCTTATGGTCCCTTTAGCAAAGAAACCCGAAGATCTCCTGAATATTGACACATAGGTCCTGTATGATCCGTAGATCCTGTATGACCCGTAGGTCGCTTTAATAAAGAAATCCGAAGATTTCCTGAGTTACAGTTCAGGGCAAGACAGTCACATGTCTTTTTAATCTCATTGCAATATGTTATGCGATCAAGTGCATTCTGTAATCATATATCATGTGCCATCTGTTATCATACTTTTTGTGCGAACAACTCTGGAAATTTCAGACCTATCACATATAACACATATATCCATATAATCCACATAGCTCATATAGCGCACATATCCATATAACTCATATAGCATATATTCATATAGCACTTAAAGCACATAGGGTTGAATCTCCGGTCTATACTCACCTGTTTAGGATAGATACTATATTTCTCCCCCTTGTTCTTGACCACGATCTATGATCGGTGCTCCTATATGTAACCCAATGCAAATTAGGCTATTTACTCTTACAAACTCTAACCCCAAATGCAATGAAATGCCAGAATGCATTATAACTCCTTTTGCATAATTCCAAATCCTTTAAAACTTGACAACAATAAACCATATATATATATATAGAAGAACATTTTTCTAGTTCAAACCTTCCTAAAAAACTTGATCAAAGGTCCCCTAATATCATTACAAAGCAAAACCCTAAAAATACTCTGAAATCTTTTACCGAATATAACTCCGATATCGAAAACACCCTCTGAGAGTTATAAATCGACTGATTTTCAAATCAAAATCAATTGTAGATCTAGATCTGGAAAAATTAGGAAAATCCAGATAAACCATTAACTAATTAAAAACTTACCAAATCAAGCTTGTACTTCGAGATTAAAACCCGATAGAAGAGATCTTGTACCAGATCCAACAAAAACACTAAAATCAAACTCGTTTTTACTCTCCTCTCATTTTTTTTCTAAATAAACAAAGTCTCGCTTTTTTTAATCTTCTCCGTTTTCTTCCTAATGAAGAATCAAATCACATGTGACATTTATATACAAAAGACTCGGCAAAACTTTTGCTAAAACTGCAATTTTCACCCTCAAATTTTCTTTACTACAAACTTTACCATGAAATAATTAATAATTAATTTTTAGCTAAAAACTTTTTAAAATATAATAAACTTAATTAGAAAATAAATATTACTTTTAAAAATTCACTATATATCACATATTCTACTAATCTTATATGAATACAGAATGACGTATGCATTTTGGTCGGGGATGTTACACCACTCCTCACATCACTTCTTCCTTCTAACATCGGCAAAGCCTCCACTGGAGCACTTGCCAAAACACACAGATAGCATTTTCTTTTGAAGGGGCACGATTTCTCTGCCACACGGACCATAGATAGGCAACCCTTCCTCTCCGCCAGCTACGATGGCCATGCCGGAAACGGTACCAACACAAAAAAAACGTTTGAAAACTCATTTCCGACAAAACCCATTTAAAACCAATTTGCACACAACAACACAAGAAAGTCCAAAACATTTCAAAAAGATATTTGGGAGTAGTTTCCAAAATCAATCCTACAATAACGACATAAAATTTAACAAGTTAGAGAAGTACCGAGCAAGTCGAAAACGACTTACCTCAAATGAAGAATCCTTAAAGAACTTGAAACAAGAACTCGATCCCAAATAAAAGTGATTCCCTAGTTAAAGATACGGGATAACATAAGAGATAATACAACTTGAAGCCTAAAGAACACATGATTTGAGGCTCGGAATCCCTCAAACCCCTCAAATTTACCCGCACTCCTACGACCACTAATTTATTCTAATAGGAAAAATAATATGCAAAGCTTATATAACTAACTAAACCAATTGAAACCTACGTATCTATACCCACTAACTAAGTTCTTCTGCACAACTTGTAATTATATTTTGGCCCCTTAGAAAATAATTCCTAAACCGATTACTTTTAATCTAACTACAACTGCAAGCTCCCTTAAACACATTTCACTAATTAACACTAACCCAAAAATATAATTGAAAAGGACACGCACTAACATATAAATCAGATGTGTATATATATATTCTTGCTAAGGATAAGTGAAGTTAATTAGAGCACCTCGAACCCGTCCACTGCACTAACCTCTAAACCGGTCACCTATAATTAGCCTAAACAAACTCCTACCCTATACTCGATCGACAACAAACACAAGGCGGGGAAATGCAGAAGAAAAAGGATCGACTTTTACCCGCAGGAAAGGCAACGACGCACCTTGGTCGGCAACGACAATGAAGAGCCCGGCGATTCCACAAACATCGGAGGACACGAACTTGTTCAGATAGATGACCGGCGATCGAAGCACCGATTGGGATGACAAGCGCTCACCTCAGAACCGTCGGAGAAGACGAAACGTGTGGCCTTGCTGGAGAGGACAACTCGCTCGTCTTTACAAGAGGGCAAGTAAGGACCTCAGTTATACGAACGTGGATGACGGCTCTTGATGGAAACAACATATTGTGTTGTTCGGTTAACGAGGGTTTCCGCCTACTTAGGGCTTAATTAGGATTAGGTTAGCAAAAAGAAAAAGAGCACGTTTAAATATTTAGAAGGGTTTGGCTAAACATAAGGTTTAGTTAGGATAGGATTTATTAGGATAAAAACTAATATTTGAATGGAATTAACTCGGCGGTGTATTATTATATAAGAATTTCCACCGAGCTTGGATCTCCTTTGTTAGAGTATAATATATTAAATAAGTAGGTGTAGTTATGGGTGACTTTTACGAGTTATGCCTAGTAAAGTAATCTTATCCAACAAGTTACTTATGGATCAAGAAATCTCGTTTGTTTGTCAGATAAGAAATCCCTGCTCCCGGCCCAGAAGGAAAACGAAATCGTGAAAGGGGAAATCACGATTTAAACCTAACCCAATATTACAGGTGGTGGCTCGGCGGGGCTCTAGCGGCGCTGGGGCAGACCGTCGGTGGGTCGGAGGTGACTAGGTGGTTGCCCGGTGGTGATTTGGAGGTGTTTTAATGGTTTTTGAAGGAAAAATCAGCAAAGGAAAAGGCTTCTCTTGGGCTGAATTTTGACAAGTGAGGATAGCAATTTGCTAGAAGAGAGAAGAGAAGTGAAATGTGAATTTACAATGAAGTTTTCAGCCATTGAAATAGGAAAATTTGAAGCTCCTATGGATCCACCATGGTGGGAATTGACCTATGGAAGAGAGGGAGGTTGAAGATGATTGGGGAGAGTTGTGTTAGTTTGATGATGACAAAGGATGATGATGGGTTTGGATAGTCTTTGAAGCTACCATGGAGATTGGGAGGAAGAATGGGCATGCATTAGGTTTACGTCAATTCAGTCAGGCACAAATCTGATGTGCTCTTGGAAGAAGAAGAAGAAATAGTTGTGTTTATAATTAAAAGAATTGTAATATGAGTAGATAAGTTATAATGTCCTAGCGTATGAGATTGTGTGTGATTATGGGAAGGGTGCAAGAGGTCTCGGGTTCGAGCGGGCTCTTGACCCACCCTTTTTATTTTTCCTTGTTTGATATTTTTGCTTCCTTGATTAATACATTATATATTACAAATGCTCTACTTTTATGATTGCTAGTTTGATTATGGTATGTCTAATTGCCTTTCTTTCACATATTCTCTGGGTTGTGGAAATGTGTGTTGATCTATTCTGTTTTGTTCTATTCACTTGTTAAAAGTTATGTTGTTGACTAATTGTTGTTTTTCAAACGTCTTACTATCGCCGTGTGTTATCTAGCTTGCCTAGGGTAGTAGCTGACCCCTCGGGGACTTTATTTTTCAGTTCCAGGTACTCACACAGGTCCCGTGTTGGAGCCTAGGCCAGATGCTGCAGCGGATCGTGATGCGTGTCATTAGGCTCAGAGTGGGTTGAAAGTTTATTTAGCTTGTTATTTGTTGTGGATGTTGCCCTCTTGGGTTTATTGTAGCGGATTTCTGGTGTTGAATGTGATCTGGCTAGACATTTGGGATTCATACATGACATTATTAAAAATGTGGTTTGTTGAATGACAGTTGGATGTTTTAAAGTAGTTTTCTTGTCGTGCCCGAGTTGCAAGGTCCAGGTATTCTAGTTGTCAACCGGTTCAGGTAGGACCCGTTAGGGCCAAACTACCTAGTAATGTCCCGACGTTAAGTTGGGGTGTTACATATTGGTATCAGAGCCAGGTTGGCAACAGGGCACATGGAACCGAACAACAAGTGTACACAAGGTCCAACTAAAAACTAAAAAACGGCCGGTGTTTTCTAAAAAGTTTTAAATGGGGTAGTCATGCTGCATATAGGGGGTAGATGACACGACTTGACTCCGCTGCCATCCGCCGAAGGACCTCACGTAGATTAATAAGTAAATCCTTCACTTTTATTCATGTTTAAAGTTTTGACTGTGGGACCTTATGAAAGGATGATACCACAAACTAGAGACAGAATTGGTGTTGCTAGTAGGAGAGGTCGTGGGAGAAGTCTTGTTTACCCCTAAGAAGGAGTTGTTGAGAATAGAGGTTTGGTTTGGCTGTAGGCGATGTCAAGATGATAATGTTTTTGTCTTTGGAGGAGGACCCCTAGCTAATGGGGCCTAGTTTGAGCCAATGCACCACCAGTTGGGTATCACTAGAGTTTTGCGTGATCAGAATGCTAATATTGGGTTTCGAAGGACAAAGGTGAATGCATCTGACTAGAATATTGTTAGAGTTGCTCAGCTAGGAGGGATTCTAGAAGTACAGAGACCAGAAGTAGTTGATCATGTGGTAGAGCCACTGAGAGACGAGGCCAATCGGACCAGTGGCTCGAGAAGTTAAGCAGATCAGGGTGCCAAGCTTCACAAGGGCCCCAGGTTCTAGAATAGAGCAATGGCTGAGTATTATGGCATCATCATTAGATTTCTATTCAAGCGCTAGAGGAGAAGAAGACGTCTCTGGTGCAAAGTTTGCTATAAGAGGATGCTTTTGATTGATGTGGTTTAATAGATGTTCAACAAGGTCAGTCTACTAGTGTCAAAAGGAGTGCTTCAACTGGGGAGACACTGATCACTTTCGAAGTCTTTGTCTGAAGCCAGTTCAGAATTGTTTCAACTGTGGGAAGCCTACCATGTATGACGGTATTGTAGGACAATCCTCTCAAGAATCTTCACCAAAGATTGTAAACTGGGGAGCTCGTTGTCCATTACAACGAACTCAACAAATATCAGGTCGCAACAGAGGGCGGGGTACAAAAGCCAATGCCCGGAGGGTCAACTGGCCTCGAGTGTTCGAGATGAGGAGAATAGAGAGTTTCCGCGGTGCCCTATCAGAATAAGAGGTAGAGACTGGTATGCAGATTTTATAGTAATGTAGTTGTCCCCAGATGACGACGTGATTTTGGGAATGAATTGGATGAGGCGTTATAGAGTAGTGTTGGATATACATGAGGGCACAGACACGGTATCCGTAGTTGACGAAACTGTATAAGTGAGTCAGGAATTAGAGCAAGTTTGGCCGAGACAAGTGATTGGTATGGAAGAAGCCGCCAAGTTACTTAATGGAGGGTGTATAGGGTATTGGTGTTATGTCCTACAAGGGGACAAGGAAAGACCACCCATTCAGAATATACCGGTAGTCTGTGCGTTTAAGGATGTCCTTTCAGACAATCTACCGGGTTTGCCACCTCGAGAGAGGTTGACTTCAGCATTGATCTTGAGCTTGGAACAATACCAATCCCGAGGACTCCATATTGCATGACTCCAATGGGAATGCAGGAATTGAAGGCACAATTGGAAGAGTTGTTGGAGAAAGGGTATGTATGTTTGAGCGTGTCACCCTGGAGAGCTCCAGTTATATTCGTAAAGAAGAAGGATGGTTCACATCGCTTGTGTATTAATTATCGGAAGTTGAATCGAGTCACCATCAAGAACAAGTATCCACTACCTCGCATTGATGATCTGTTGGATCAGTTACAAGGGGATAAGATTTTTTTTTTCTAAGGTGGATCAGAGGTCATGATATCATCAGCTAAGAATTCAAGAGGAAGACATTCCAAAGACGACTTTCCGGAATAGATATGGGCATTACAAGTTTGTGGTGATGCCGTTCGGATTAACCAATGCACCCGCAGTGTTCATGGAGTTGATGAACCGAGTGTTTATAGATTTCTTGGACAAATTTGAGGTGGTATTCATTGATGATATCTTGATTTATTCCCGTTTTGAAGAGGAGCACGCAGAACACATTAGGCATGTGTTGAAAGTGTTGAGGCAACATCAGTTGTCTGCGAAGCTATCCAAGTGTGAGTTCCGGCTACTGGAAGTCACCTTTTTGGGACATGTGGTGTCTGCTAAGGGAGTAATGATAGAACCTGTGAAAATCAAGGTTGTAAAAGAGTGGGAACCCCCAAGAAATGTGAAGGAGGTACGGAGTTTCCTAGGTTTAGCGGGGTACCACCGAAGATTCGTAGAAGGGTTCTCCCGCATAGGCCAACCGCTTACAAATTTGTTAAAGAAGACCACTCGTTTCGAGTGGAATGAGGCATGCCAGAGAAGCTTCGAAGAATTGAAAAGGAGGTTGACTTCATCTCCTATACTTGCTCTCCCTCAAGGAAATGAGGACTTTGTGATCTACAGTGACGCTTTAAAGGTAAGCTTGGGATGTGTGTTGATGCAGAGGGATAGGGTGATTGCGTATGCTTTCAGACATTTGAAGTCGAATAAGCAGAATTACCCTACTCATGAGTTGGAATTGGCAGCGGTGGTGCATGCTCTGAAGATTTGGCGTCATTACTTGTATGGTAGTACATGCAAGGTGATGATAGATCATAAGAGTCTCAAGTACACTTTCACTCAAAGAGAACTGAACATAAGACATTTGAGAGGGCTATAGTTTCTGAAGGACTATGACTTGGAAATCCTTTACCACCCAGGGAAAGTGAATGTAGTCGTCGATGCACTTAGTAGAAAGATCTCTCAAGAATGTATCTTGGCCCATTTGACGGTTCAACAAGAGTTGTAGAGAGAGCTGATAAGTTACAGAATCGAAGTACAGATTCAGCATTATCAAGGCAGACTGAGTATCTTGGAGTGTTAACCGACTTTACTTGAAGAAATGAGGATGAAATAAGAAATGTGTCCCTTGATTTAAGATCTGGGGTAGAAGTAGAGCCATGGAGAGGTACCTGATTTTTGTAGAGAGAGCAGACAATACCTTGAGTTGCGCGACCGAATTGGTGTGCCTTGGGATGTAGAGTTGATACAGAAAATTTTGCCAGAGGCTCATGTTAAGCCTTACTCGATTCACCCAGGAGCGAGTAAGATGTACAAAGATTTACGACAATATTATTGGTGGAATGGCATGAAGCCAAATGTAGAAAGAGTTATGGCTAAGTGTCAGGTTGTCAGTAGGTGAAGATCAAGCACTAGAGGCCGGGCGGGATGCTCCAATCACTTCTTATTCCAGAATGGAAGTCGGAGGACATTTCAATGGATTCTGTCAGTAGACAATGAATCAACAATAGGCATGATTCCATTTGGGATGTAGTGGATAGGTTGACAAAGACTGATCATTTCTGACCTATTAAGGAGACTTGGCCAATGAACAAGCTGGTAGAGGTGTTCGTAAATTAGATAGTGCGACGACATGGTGTGCCCAAGACGATTGTGTTAAAACGTGATGGGTGTTTTCACTTCCAATAAGTTCACGAGGCACTCGAGACGAGATTGCGCTTCACAATTGCTTACAAATCGCAATCAGATGGCCAATCCGAGAGGACAATTCAAATTCTAGAGGACATGCTGAGGTCTGTGTTCTTCATTGGGGAGGTCAGTGGGTAGATCACCTAGCATTGGTAGAGTTTACTACGATAATAGTTGACACTCCTCGATCTAGATGGCCCATATGAGGCTTTGTATGACCGGAAGTGCAGGATACCGTTGTGATGGAACAGCCCGTCGAATTTTGTAGGAGAAAGGCCAAAGTTGATCAAGGAGACGTTGGGATGGTGGCCTTAAGCCAGGAGCATATGCTAACTGCGCAGAGTCGCTAGAAATCCTGCGCAGACAAGCAACATCGACCATTGGAGGTTGAGATCGGGCACATTTGTAGTTGAGAGTGTCGCCTGCTTGTGGGGTCAGGGGATTCGGAGTGAAAGGGAAGATGTTGAGTCATCGCTACCTTCGACCGTTTTGGGTCTTTGGAGAGAGTGGGTGAGGTAGCCTTTAGACTTGCGCTACCACCCGCTTTAGATAGATTTCACCCTGCCTTCCACGTGTCATAGCTCAGACAGTACATTTCGAATCCAAGTCATAGGCTCAACTATGAAGAGGTCGAGGTTGAGCCCGATCATACCTTTAAAGAACAGCCGATAGTGATACTGGAGAGGCGAATGAAAAAAAGCTGTGGAACAAAGTGATTCAGTTGATGTTGATTCAATGGTCTCGGCGAGGAGTCAGGGGGCCACTTGGGAGACTAAGGATAGGATGAGCGAGAACTACCCGGTGTTGTCCTCGGGTTTGGTAGAGGCCTTCGAGATTAGAGTGTATAGGTCGCTCGGGAGTAGGTGTGACGTTTGATATGACTTAGTATTGTAATCGTGTGTGTTGTTTGATTGATTGTGTTTTGACATGTAATCGGTTTGGTTATCTTCTTCGTGATTATAATAGTTTGTTAGGCGTCTGTTTTCCAACGTTATGTTTAAGTCGTGGTCAACGATTTGGGGTTCGGGGACGAACCTCTCCAAGGGGGGAGCTTGTTAAACCTCGAGAATCTTTGAGAACTCCCACTTTGACCCTGGAAGTTTCGGACAAAACTTTCTTAAGGGGAGTATAATGTAACACTCGGTTTCTCGAAAACCCGATAGCTGATTCCTTCGTATCAATTTCTCCCCTTTTATTCCAATCCATCTCCTCTTGCTTGTTGGGCCGAAAAGCCCAAAAGAAAAAAAAAATATCTTGAGAAAGCCCAACCTATTCCTTCCCATTTTCTCCTACCTATTCTACCCTATGTGTCACCTTTCTTTCCTGAAGAACGCTGCTCCAAACAACCCATGAAACCCTAGCTACTCCTTTCCCACCCCCTCTTACAACACTAGAGAACTCCACAGTGAGCCGCTGGCCATCCTTGCCTTGTTCTGTCGCACCACCGATTGCCGCGAATCTGGGAAGCTCAAGGAACGACCTCTTCGAATCTCGCCTAAGCTTGCGTCGTCGCTGTTCTCGCCACGTTGACCGTCGTCGACCAGGAAGTCAGATGCGAGACCCCCTGTTCCATCCTTTTCGACGCAAGCCTCGCTCGTTGCTAGACTGGAGCTTGCCACCAATCGAAGGATTGGTTTGTTGGTGTACGCTGGCGCCGAGGTGAGCGCTCAAGACCGATCGAAGACTTTAGGCCACTGTGGCACGCCGACATCGAATTCTGGTCGTCCAAACGCACGAGTTGCTGGTATGTCCTCGCCTCGTTGACCCGCCACAACGTCGTTCTAGATCACCCTTTGGACGAGTTCGCCGCTGATCGAGCATTCCAGGATCGTTGTTGTTCGCCGACACCAACAAAAGAGGCGTTGGTTGCAACTGTTGGATTGGGGTCATGAACAATGAACAATGGTCTTTCGGGAACCCTTAATAGAGCCCCATCCTGATTTCCGATTTTCGTCCCAAAGGTTGGGCCTTACTCTTGTATGCTCCAATTTGAAATTCTAGTCTAGATTTCCATAGCATGTTTGTTGGATCTTGTTGTGAATGCTAATGTTTTGGCCATTGATATCTCATCTTTGTTGTATCTCGAAAGAGTATACTTGAAATGGTGCAAGTGGCTTAGTGAAGTTTCGATTTAGAAATTCTGTTTTTGGCATGGTTTGGAAGTGTAATACAATTCCTTCCCACTGGTATTGTAATGTTCGTACATGACTTGGCATGAGAATAGATTATTCTTGGATGAGCTTGGATAGTTGCTTGAGTGAACTAAACTTGTTGGGATATTTTGATCTCATTTGGTTTGTTTCCTTTTAGAGCGCGAATAGTAGATAAAGCTTACAATTATATAGTTGTATGTAATTACTCGTTTGTTTGGTTATCAATTAGGTTATACAATATTAAATATTGCCCTAGTTGAATGTATGTCGTGTGAGTTGTAACGGATTCTTTTAGATGCCTTGGGCTATCAATCTTCAAGGCATTTAAGGATTGAAAATTTTGGTATTTAGGAAAGTCGGTGATAACTCTTAAAATTGTTGCGATTAATTTTGGTTAAAAATATTAGAGTCAATACAATCGCACTCGTTTGGATACGATGGATTCACTTGAAGTGGTGCAAATTGCGCTTATCAATTTTATCATTTTTTTTACTTCATTTTTTAATGGGAAAGGTAAGGAAAACTATAACTATGCTTATCTAGACTCGAAAGTTACTCCTCGCGGTTAGTTGGTTAACCGTTAACGTTATGATTCGTAGGTTTTAGTATCGACACCTTTCTTACTTCATTCGAGGATCGTCATCCAGGTAAGTCGTTCTCGACTTGCTCGGCTCTATTCTAGTCTTGTTAGATTTCATGCCGTGATTGTGAGATTGGTTTTGGGAGTTAGTCCCGAATGTAGGTTTACCATGTGAAATATTTTCATGCATGATGTGATGCGCTTTTCATTGCAAACGTTTTCTCATAAAAGAAATAGTATCGCTTTCTCTGTGCTGGCAGCGTAACCGGCACGATCATGTGCGATGATTGTCGGTGGCGAAGAGGCGTCTAGCCATGGTCGTGTGTCGGTCGGGCCCTTTTAAAAATAAAAATTGAATGTTTGTTTTTGGCAAGTGCTCCAGTGGAGGCTTGACCAGGGGTTGGAAGGATGACGTATATGGAAAGTGGGAGGGTCCGCCTCTGCACTCGGGCGCAGGTGAGTTAGCGTCGTAGATGGGAATGCGGTGGTGGAAGGGAGAATTGCATTTCCCAATAGGATTGTGAATGGTTTGTTGTGTGCGTGTGTGTGATTACTTAGTTGCTTTACGACCTTGTGAATTTTTGCTACGCTTATGAATTGTTTATTCGTTGTATCTCCCTTTAATTGTTGAATGTCGAAGTGTTGAGTATTATTACAAATGCTCTACTTTTATGCTTGCTAGTTTGATTATGGTATGTCTCATTGCCTTTCTTTCACATATTCTCTGGGTTGTGGAAATGTGTGTTGATCTATTCTGTTCTGTTCTATTCACTTGTTAAAAGTTATGTTGTTGACTAATTGTTGTTTTTCAAACGTCTTACTATCACCGTGTGTTATCCAGCTTGCCTAGGGTAGTAGCTGACCCCTCGGGGACTTTATTTTTCAGTTCCAGGTACTCACACAGGTCCCGTGTTGGAGCCTAGGCCAGATGCTGCAGCGGATCGTGATGCGTGTCATTAGGCTCAGAGTGGGTTGAAAGTTTATTTAGCTTGTTATTTGTTTTGGATGTTGCCCTCTTGGGTTTATTGTAGCGGATTTCTGGTGTTGAATGTGATCTGGCTAGACATTTGGGATTCATACATGACATTATTAAAAATGTGGTTTGTTGAATGACAGTTGGATGTTTTAAAGTAGTTTTCTTGTCGTGCCCGAGTTGCAAGGTCCAGGTATTCTAGTTGTCAACCGGTTCAGGTAGGACCCGTTAGGGCCAAACTACCTAGTAATGTCCCGACGTTAATTCATTGTAAGGCACTTTCAAGACTCATACATCTTCTCACCAGCTTTTAGTGATGATTCAAGCCAAGAGGGACAATCCATAGCAAGCTGGTCATGGGAGAGCCGGTCTTCACAAGCGCGCCTCGCAGCGTCGACGCTCCTTATCCACGGCGTGCCTTGACTTGTCTAGGCGTGTTGCCTATTTTAATTAGTTGCATTTTTATGTTATTTCTTTTAGAGACAAAGGTAGTTTCTTTTATGTATTTTTCAGCCTTTTAGGAGTTAGTATTTAAGGGTTGAAACCAACTTGTTTTAGATAGCTTGCTTATTTTGTTGAAAACACAACTCTTTGCATTCGAGAGCTCTTTGGGAGGATTTCGAGTGGATCATTGTAATTGCAACCTGGTTTGTGTTGGATTATGTCTATCTATCCATGGATTTGGTGTTTTCCAAGCATTCACACGCATCCTCTTGGTGTTCTAAAATTTTGATCTTAGTTATATCAAATTGTAGGAAGATTGGTCCACATTCTGATAGTTTAGATGTTTGAGACTCGATTCTCTTGTGTCTAGCTTGAGCTTGAGAGGTTATTCTTCACCCCGCTATTAATTTAATCGTTGTTCTTCTTGTTTGCGGCTTCTTTCTTGTTTGTTTGTTAATCCGCGTCGTGTTTTTGTTGGCCGAGGTGTTGAAAGATAACAACTAAAAACTCATATGTATGGCCTTCGTGTTACTAAATAACCAAATCATAGATTATTTATTTATTTTGTATGGTAAAATCCTGAGATATATCCTATCGGGCCGCACTTTTACTCCAGCTTCTAGCACTCAGTTTTCAATCGAATTGAGAAACATTCTTTATGCAACTTTGGGTCTCGATGTTTGACCATAACTAGTACATAATCTAAAGAGCTTGTTAAAATGAAAACATGAACAAAAAATTATGTATAACAATAGGAGCAAGTGGGCGAGGGGAGTGGGAAAGGTACCATTTTACAATCTCTTATCACACAACTGAAGAATTAGACGAAATCAAATTCAGGATCTCGGTATGCAAGCGTCCATTTGACACAATCACACCACCCTCGGGAAAAATGCTTCTTCTTTCCAACTCATCAGCAGAAAAATTAAGCTGGTTTCCTGTCCAGTCAGTCACCTGATGAAGTTACAAACAAAACTAGTCGCAATTAAAAAAAGCATATTATAAGTTCCAAAACAATAATTTTGGCAAACTACCAGAACAAAGCAATAATATAAAAGGAAAATGCACATATAATAGTAACTTTTAAAATCCTCGTGAGCATCACATGCCTACCACAAGGTCAGCTGGCTTGCTAATGCAGCATATTGAACACAAACTTAAATGGAATAACACGAGGGGCCACTCCCTATTTCACAGTACAGGCTAGATCTTGGTGGTTCTGTTTAACTAATACTTGTACGTTATATGTAATATATTTATATAACATACCTACCTGATACACTATAGAGAGAAAACCATCTTTTTGTTAAAAACTTCTGTTAAATGGAACTTCTTTTTGTTAAAACCATCTTTTTTATTTTTCATTCTGGTTACAGCTCAAGACTTGCATAATTTTAAATAAATACAAACCATGAATTGTCAACCCCATCCAAGGCCAAGGCCAAGGCCATTCTCTAGCCTGTGCTCTATAATATTGGACTATCACTGGGCGTGCTACCTTCATAGCCACATGCATGATCCACCAGCACATCACGCATTAAAGCCATCCCCATTGATCAAATCACAACGTACTCTAACACTGACTTGGCCGGTTGTCCCAACTCAAGAGGATCTACTTCAGTTTATTGCTCGTATCTCATTGAATCCCCCGACAAATGGAGGCAAACAGTAGCTCGGTCTTGTGTTGAGCCGAGTACAAAGCAGTAGCAAATGCAGTAGCAAATGCGTGTTGGACTCGTCAATGCGGTGATTTTTTGTGATAATGTCAATGTAGTATATCTCTCGCCCAATCCGTTTCAGCATCAAAATACAAAACATAAAGAGATTGATATCTATTGGTGCGTTTGGATCGCACCATCTAATGCATTATTTTGCATTAAATGCAGGATTTGATGCAATTTAATGCAAAATAATGCATCAAATTCGCAATCCAAACATAGGCTATTTTGTTCGAGAAAAAATAGCACCCGACTTGGTTTGTGTCCTACATATTCTATCATGACATCAGTTTGCAGACATCCTAACAAAAGGGATACCTTCACCTCTATTCCAAGACTTTCGGTCCAATTTATGCGTCCAGGGATATCCTGCATCAACTATGGAGGTTGATAGAATGCATAATCAATCAATATCAATATACAATTACTAAAGTCGAATCTCTCTATCTTCTGTGTCATTCATCTAACTATGCCAAGTAGGAAAATTAATTTATCTAATTACTCTTATGTCCTTCTCATTTGTTTGTTAACTATTACATAATCTAGGATTACTTTATTCACAATTTTTCCATATATAAAATGTCTTAATCATATCTAATGTCTTTTTCAATATTGAGTATTTAGAATTGGTTTAACATTATAATAAAATAATGTTAGTATTCTAAAATATTTTTAAAAAAATTACTTTATCCACAATTATTCCATATATAAAATTATCATAATCAAGTCTAATATCTTATTCAATATTGAGTATTTAAAATCGGTTTAACACTATAATAAAATAGTCTTAGAATTCTAAAATATATTTTTAAAAATTACTTTATCCATAATTATTCCATATAAAAAATTGTCATAATCATGTCTAATACCTTTTTAAAGATTGACTATTTAAAATTGGCTTAACACTATAATAAAATAGTTTTAATATTTTAAAATAACTTTTTTAAAAATACTTTAGAATAATTCCCTTAACACTATAATAAAATAGTTTTAATATTTATTGTCGTACATGGCTATTTTTATATATTTTTAGATAATATCTTAAAGAGATATTCAGTGAATGGATTGTACTCCTATTTATATCTATCAATATACTGAAGAAACCCTAAGGTGGTTTGCGTTATTCTCTCACAATTAATTATATTATGAAGCATATAACATATGGTATAATTTATGCTTTATCGAATCCAAACAGACCCATAGTTGTCTTGTTGGATGATTATTCATTATTCATGACGTCATAGAATAGTAAGTTGTATTCCAATTGTGTCATCTATAACTATATATTAAAGCTATACCTTTTCGAGTCACCAGAACGATTCTGGTTCCACCTCATATTTACAAAATTAATTTTTATTCCTCATATTTTAACCTTTTCCTATTAAATTTTTCTTTAACTATTTAAATTTATTTTTAACATCAAACAAATATCTATTTAGTATTACAATATCTTTTGAAAACTTCCTTATACAAATATTTAAAATTAAAGATAACAAATTTAAAATATTTTAAAATAAGAATAAATATCTTTTATCTTTTAACATGATATCTTATCATGATTTTATTTATAGATATATATTTTTTCTTTTATAATAAAAAAATTATTGATAAATGCTTATAATGTTTAAAAATAATAAAAATAGGTAATATAATATTTAATATATATATATATATATATATATATATATATATATATTGAAATATTTGATAATCTCTAAATTAAGGTACATAAAAAGTAATAAAAAAAATATAATATTTAATCTTATCTAATCTTTACTTTATCGAGCCACAAAATGAGTTTGGCCCCACCTTAAATGAAAAACAATTATTTTTTTAATTATATACTAATCTATAAATAAATTATTTTTATCTTTATCTTTCATGTTTTATTATATCTTATTTATTAATTTAATTATTATTTTATGTAAATCTTATCTCTTCCATATTTAATATATATAATTTTTTTATTCATATGTTATCTTTTTCTTTGAATTAAATATCAATAGATATCATCAAGAAAAAGGAGAAATATACATTATTTTACCTTAATAATCTTTTTTATTCTCAACATTAAACTTAATAATTTATATTTAATTTTTTTATTTGATTCCAAAAAATATATGGTCAGAGTTTAGATTCAAAGTTTACTAATGCAAACACATCAAATAGGGAAAAAGGAAATATCTATGTTTTCTCTTTTAAAGAAAAAGGAAACATATATATTGCCTTTTCCTGGTTGCTAGACGTGCTCTTTAATTCCCCTTGAGAGGAAGGAGAGTGTCGTCTCTCCTTCTACCAAAAAAAAGGCGTGTTCTTTAATTTTAAGTTCACATAAGATTAATCAAATAATGATGAAGTTGTTTGGTGCTAACTTAAACAAATGGTTGAAAAAGGTCCATCAACCAATTGTTCAAATGCAGGCATTGACCACCTCAAACTAATGATCAGCTACTCTGATGGCAGTTTTCTCACAGAGAAAGGAACACCTGCAGGAAGAAGTAGGTGACACATCATGAAAAGCATACCTTGCCTCCTGCTTCCTGTACACATATCATCCCAGCAACATGATCCCAGGCCTGCATTTTAGTTAATTATTTAAGTTATGGTGCTCAGTCAACAAAAATATGGTCAATATGTTCTGCAAAAGTAGTTAAAAAAAGGTACTTCTCATACAATACCCTTATGGTTCTATTAGTTCTAACACGTTGAACATAAACAGATGACATGCCTAATGCCACCATGAGATACTTGCATAAACTGCACCAAAGCAACCATGTTAGCCAGATTGCAGAAAATTTGCCCTACCAATATAGAAATGAACATGTTACACAACAAAATATAGCAATGAAGAATTCAAGGGATGACACTAGATTATTCAAGGGTGTAATTAGGGGTGGCAATTTCACCTCAACTTGACGAATTTTCGACTCACCTGACCCAAATATTCAAAGGAAACCCAGGTAATGAATAAGAACTGAGATTTTTATCTTCTTCCCATTTGCGTCATGTTAGACAAGAACTGAGCTTTTTTTTTTTTAAAGATCTGAGAATTTGAGATTACAAGAACAAGTAACACCAACAAAAGTAATGAATAATATGCCTCTGCATACAACTAATGAATTTTTGTTACACTTTATTTTATAATAAAACATGAATAGGAGAGGTGGGTTAGAATTGGAATAGGTTGCAAGTTTCAACTACTGAACAGTGAACAAAACAACAAAAAGAGCACACTCAAAGAGGCTCAGTGCCTCATTCTTCACTCTCATTCCCCAGGAATCCAGGATAAATAAAAAGGCTCAGTGCCGCATTCAAAGAGGCTTGACTATGTTATCTTGTTTTAATATTATTTATTGCACAATGAGTAATTCTCCTATTTAAATTCCCTTCAATTTAAATACTCGCACTTCACCTCAAGTTATCTTGGCATATACCTTATTTAAGCTTTGAAGTAACAAACTTGACTATGTTATCTAATTATAATAAGGACTAGATGCACAGAGCTTCTGCTCAATGTTATTCCAGGATATCTTGCGCAGAATAAGTTCTTGCATCTACAGAGTACATAAGATGTCATTCAGTATTGATCTTGGATATTCTAAGCTACACAATAAGCTGGCTACTGATGAAGGAAAAAGAGACCAAAATGCAGTTAAGCTAAGGGGAGAGAATAAGTCATAGCTAACCTTCCACAGCAAGCACGCAGAAGAAGAATTTCGTCCTCCCCAACATAAGCAGTATTTGTTGTTGCAGTTATTGCAGCTGACAGGGGCAAAGAATCCCATCTTTGGCTCTCAGGAATACAGACACTTGCCCTGTGTACTAAGTCCACTTGATCAACAGATCTTCTAGCCCACCTGCTAATCATTATAGTCTCATCACCCAGCATATGTGATAAACTGATAGTCCATGTCCCACAACCAACATGAGAAGCCATAATAACCCCAGATGCAGAAGATTTTTTCTCGAACTCTGTGCCATTTGCATTTTTCGTCTTGAGAAAGTTCTCCTGCCAGTTTGGGCATCCCATGACACCTAATACTACTTCTCCCTCAACAATAAGTGCCAAGCCAACCTGAAATGAGATGACTAAATGAGGGTCTTGATAATAAAACAAGATGGTATATAAAAGACAAAGGAAATCAAGTATGCACACCACATCATGATCGTTTCAATAAATTTATCATACCACATACAATGCATTCTGTCCCTTCAGAAACCCTCTTGTTCCATCTATTGGATCAAGTACCTGCATTGTCATAGACACTCCAAGTACATAATAAATGTGTATCTCAGTGTGAACAGAAGGGTACTTGTCTAGACTGATGACATGCATACTCAACACCGAACCCATGCATACAAAGAGCTTCAGCCACTTGAACAACTTTCAAGGCTATCCAACTCAATACTCCAATCATGTGGCACGTGCGAAAAAACATTATCCAGCTTTAACAAGATTAAGGAGTCATAGCAAATGGATAGCTGATCTCCAGCTAAGGTAACAGGATAAAAAGGCAGCACAAGCCGATTTAGAAGTGAAAAAAAAAATAGAACTTAACATCATATAAGGTGTATGTAACAAATTTTGGAACAATGTTATGGTAGTTAGGTTCAATTTACTTTGACAGAGACTCATTCCACCAAATCCAAGCCATGAGATCCAATGACATACCCAGTATGTGGCAGGCTTGGATCCAAAAGCATAAGAATTTGTTCCGCCTCTGTCAACTGCTTCCAATAGTTCAGCATCAGTCAATTGTTTATCAGTACCTGATATGGTATCATTGACAACACTTGCAACAACCTCAGCCAAGTTATTCAAGCGTAAAAATGTAGAGTCCTCCTCAGCCACCAAAGGAATTGCTGGAAATAATTTGCCAAGTTCTGGTGCGGAAAAAGAATGGTTTAATATGATTTGGAATTTACTAATGCATTACAAAGAAAATTCATATGCAAGGGAACAAACATCCAAAACCACCTATTTTAGTCATCAACTATGAAATATGCATCACATACAAAAGTCATGAAAAACAAACAACCAATTTGGTTGATTAACTCAATTTATTTGCCTAACCAGTAACCACCGTTCTTCTTTCATTTTGTAGTAATCTCCCTTAAGGGGAAAAAAGAGGATGGACAAGTCTAGCAATTCTAACCAAGTCAGGACTGCAGTCATGACAGAGTCAAAAAGGAGGCTAAATTGAAATAAGTCAAGAAGAGCCTCCGACTGGGAAGGAGCCACTGAAAATACCTAAGCTGACCAGTGCTTGAACTCCAAAATCAGCAATCGTGACTGGAGTGTTATCGGTCTTCTCCATGATTCTCCCGTCTTCAGAGACCAGTGACTTTTGTACCTGCCGATGACCAATCAAACATAAAGGAAAATTTCAATCACACCTCCCACATTCTGCACGCGGGAAGGAAAAGGATGGACAAGAAAAGGTACATTAACACAGATACGACAAGCGCTGGTTACGACGTCAACAGCAGCCTGAAGCTCCTTGTGGTACTTAGCTTGATGAGGAACAAATGGCAAACTGAACCTGCCAATTTTCGCCAGAACGAGGTCAACAAGAAGCAAAATCTAAATCATCGATCAGCCGCAAGAACCCTAAATTGATCTAAATATTTTATTTATTAAAAAAAAGCCGAAATTTGAAGGTCGAAATGTATGGAGGAGACCTAGCAGCGAAAAGTTTGAAGCTCCCATGGCGAATGGGCGAGGAGCGGAGGAGGAGAATGGAGGGGAAACGAAGCGTTGATGGCTGGAGATGGAGACTCATTGCGGAGGGGGAGGGTGACAACGCGGGGCAGTATGCAAGTGTAATGATATGCCTGCGCGGATAACAAACCCAGGAGGAGGATGCAAAGTGTACCAGCCAGCTACACAGCCCGCCCCTCTCCCTCTCGTCAATTTCATATTACCACCCCCACTTGGTGTCCAAACCCGAGATTTCGGTTGAGCATGATTTCAGTTTGTTAAAATCATCAACCGTAATTGAATTGTGAATCCTGGTTAACCGTAATTTGGTTAACTAATTTTTCAGTTCAGTTTTTACGATTAACTGATAATTATTTATTTAATTTTAACTTAAATAATTAAAACTAAAATAATAAATTTTGAATAAAAAAAGTGATCAACCAAGAATTTTATTTTAAGTATATACTTATACCATATTGTTTTGGTTGTAAACAAATATCGAGAGTATATATATACTATAGTGTGTATTGTTTTTTATCATATCAAATTTAATAAGCGAGTCTTATATCAATGAGAAGTGAAAAAATAGTGTGTAAATTGTTAAAATTGGAGAAGGAAAGAGTCAAACTAGATCAACACCTTGAAAATCATAGAGTTTAATCACTAAATAAAGCAATGATAACTGATATTTGAAAAAAAATATTAATATATTTTCAGTTTTTCAGTTAACCCTTATATATAAAGTTGTAAATCGAAATCGAACCGATAAACCTAAAATATTTTTGGTTCGATTAACCAAACCGAAATTTCAAAAAAAAGTCAATTTATTTAATCTAAAAAATAAACTTTTTTTCGCTTCAGTTTTATATGGACACCCCTAACCCACCACCATCCATTTTTTTCCTATTTTTTACTTAAGTATCCATTATATTTTTCTTTTCATATAACCACTTGTTATTTATCCTATTTTTCCACTTAACTTCCAGTTATATCTCTTTTTTCATAGAACACACCTTAAATTAAGGTCTCCAGTGACGGACGCAGGATCTTCTGGAAGCGGGGGCACAACTTATATTATCTAGGAGGGTGTTGTTGTCGGTCGTGAATCGGTGATACTAGTGACATCGTTTTCGGGATTCGTTTTTTAACTTGTTTTTATTAAAAATGACTGTTAAATCTTAAAATAAATACAATTTGTTAAACTAGTCGTTTCATAGTGTACTTTTAAAATTAACATATACATTGACAGAGAAAACATAATTCAAGTTCTTAAGAACTTAACAAACTAGAATCGAAAAAAGACTAATTTATACTAAGGAAGAAAAACAAAAAAGGATAAAAAACATGACAAATAAAACATATTCAAGTAAAATTCCAACAAAATTAGAAATGTTAATTTAGGGGATGACTAAAAGATAAGATTCGAACAATATACTCTCCACTAGTAAAACAAGATCTAGACCAACTAGACTAATTAATACTTATAGTATTAGTATAGTTTTTTTAATTTTATACTTTTAAAAAAATAAAAACAATACAAATAAATTATTAATCGGACGGGAGTGGGGGCACCGGCCCCCGCCCAGGTCCGTCCCTGCTAGATGAGGCATTCTAGCATTCGCCAAACAAAAAAATAGTCCTAATTATACGACTTTGCTATAATGTCCTTCCAACTATAGTTGTAGAAATAAGATTTTGTCAAGACAAACTAACTAGTAAATCTAATTAGTTAAAGAAAATGCATAAACTATAGTTGTGCTTGTCATTGTAATTAATAAACTAATTAGAGTTAATAAACTAATTAATGTTAAAAAAATAGTTAAAATAGTAGATAGAAAAATTAATTAAACTAAAAAAATTTGTTTGTACTTATAAACTACTCCCTCCATTATAAAATAAAATAGTCTTAGTTCTCGTGTCCTGCATAGAATTTTATAGAATTATTGTATTGTTTTTTTATTTGTTAATTTTTTATTAAATTAATATAGTCAATGATATTTTAAAAAATATAAGTACATGTCTTATCTACAAAAAAACTATCATTTCTAAAAATAATTCTTAATAATTGATACAAGTAAGAACTAGTATGTATTACCGTACCTTGTACGGGTTTTTCTTAAATAAAATATTTTCAAATATATTTATTATCTGAGAAAAATAATCATGTAAATGCTTAAATATAAATTTTGAATAAATATTTAAAATCAATAAACTATAAAAGTTGTTTATTAGAAACAATAATCACCAAAGATAACTATTCAATTAAGATATCTTAGTTAAAAACGATTCTATCTAAAAATAAAATAAATATTCTAGAATTTGTATGATAGCATAAAACATAACTTAATGATCTTCCTATCTATCATATCCAAAAATAAAAGATTGTTTAATAATAGGATTTTCTATTTTATATTCTAAAAACATGGATAAGAATTTGTCCTATCCAAAAATAAAATATTATTTTTTTTAAAAAAAAAAGGGGTAGGGTGGTCCAATGTAAAAGTGACATGTGTCGTTTAATAATTTTTTTAACCTTCGCTTTAGGTTATAGTTATATGATATTTTTAAAAAACTATATATATCTTATCTAAAGAAATTATTCTATCCTAAAATAAAACTAATATATTAATTATTTTGTTTAATATATAAATACAACTAATTAAAAATAATCTAATTAAATTTCAACCAATCAGATTGATTTAAAAAAGATAGATGATATGGTTCAATATGGGACTGTTTTATATATTATTTTAACATCCACTTTAGTATATGGTAATGATGATGATTGTGTTCTACAAGTTTTGACAAATATTAAGAAGGCATATCATTTTACCTAATTACCTTTAATTGAATTACTTTAATTTCAAAAAGATTCTAAATCTGGTACACCAAGCTCCCCGTATAATTTTACTCCTTGTAATATCTTAACTTTCTTTTTGGGTCAAAAATAGAAAATCACCCGTAAGAAAGGGATATTTACCGCAAACCACCCCTTTTTCATATTACCGTAAACCACCCACATAAGGCGCTCCATTAGCCAAAGAACACTCACGATACTATTCCGTCAAAAAATTTGTTAAATGTGTATGCAATTACAATTTTGCCCTTCATTTTTCTTCCATCCATCCTCAATTTTCCCTAGATGTGTTCGATTAGGGTTTCAAAGCCATTCGTCCGCCGCCAAATCACCATGCATCTCCATCCTTGACCTCTGGGGAACAATCGGAATCGACGACCTCTCCTCCTCCGCCGCCGACACCGAGCAACGTACACTCCTTGAGACCAACCGGATCCTCGCCAAGATCCGATCCGACAAGGACCCCACCGATCTGGACGACAACGACTCCCAATTCTTCATCCCTAACTCCACCTACTCTCTTGGCACAAAAATCTCCGATAATGTTTACATCTTTGAAAATTGCTTTTGTGGTATTTGATTGCAAATAAGAAATCTGAGATCTTTGTTGAATGAGGAGGAGGAGAACCCAGAAAGTGAAAATGTGAGTAAGAAAGAAGGATTGGGGTCGGAATCAACCTTGAAACTGAATTGTCCGCCATTACCACAATTCTAGAAGCTTCATCCACGGAAGGATTGGAAACCCTAAAACAGGAATTCAAAGATGCATGCCCTTTCGATAGTGACTCGAGTGCGATTCTCAACTCCAAATGTGTATGCAATTACAATTTTACCCTTCATTTTTCTTCCCTCCATCCTCAATTTTTCCTAGATGCGTTCGATTAGGGTTTCGAAGCCATTCGCCCGCCGCCAAATCACCACACATCTCCATCCTCGACCTCCGGGGAAAAATCGGAATCGGTGACCTCTCCTCTGTCGACGCCGAGCAACGTGCACTCCTTGAAGAGACCAATCGGAGATCCGATCCGACAAGGACCCGACCGATCCGGATGACAACAACTCCCAATTCTTCAGCCCTAACTCAACCTACTCTCTCGACCCCAAAATCTCCGATAATGTTTACATTTTTTCTGAAAATTGCTTTGTGGTATTTGATTGGAGATACATCAACTGAGATCTTTGTTGAATGAGATGAGGAGGAGGAGGAGAACCCAGAGAGAGAAAATGTGAGTGAGAAAGACGATTTGGGGTCGGAATTAAATAACCTTGAAACTGAATTGTTCGCCATTACCACAACTCTAGAAGCTTCATCCATGGAAGGATTTGAAACCCTAAAACAAGAGTTCAAAGATGCAAACCCTTCCGATAGTTACTCGAGTATGATTCTCAACAAGAATTCAAAGCTTCATCCTTGCATGCCTTCAAGTACAGCCTCTGAGCCTTTCTCCTCTTCCTTTTCCTCGAAAGAGCCCAGAAACAGTGTTGGTTTCATCTAACTCTATGGACTCCAAATTTGGTGTTTTCACTCTCTCTCCTTTGTTCTCTACTCGCTTGGGTTTGGTTGTGGAAGCCTCACCGGATTCTGGAACTACCGTTGATAGCGCCATTTGGCGCGGAATTCCAGTCTCATGCGAGAGGGTTAGGGTTTCGGTTTCTTTTGGAGGGGATTGAGCATTTTGGGGGTTTTTAGAGGGAATGGGAGAGTTGGGGTTGATTTTGGATGATTTGGGTTTTATGAGGGGGTTTCCATGGCGATTTGAAATGCGATTTGAGGGAATGCTTGGCCGGCCATAATCGAACGGAGAACATCGTCTCCAAAAAAGGAGAGCGATCTTCCATCGTGTCGATTCATGGCTATCATTGAGATGTTGAGGAGAGGGAGGACGGTTGGAGTTGTTGGATGGGGACGCCATTGGAGATGAATGGAGGTTTTGAGGGTTTCAGGTTCGTGAGAGAGGGAGCAAGGAGCAAGAGAGAGAGTTCGAGAGAAAAGAGCGTACCTTTTTGGCCTTGATGGTTGAAGTATTTAAGAAGTGGACTTCAATCTCAAGGGAAAGTGTCAAATCAATCAAATCTCCCTTTTCTTCCTTTTTGAAAAAAAATTCCAGTTTCAAAAGATCCTCTTAAGCCATGATCTCATTCACGCGCCATTTCCCACGATCACTGACTCTGCCCAAGTCGACGACAACTGACCCAAAAACCTGTTTTTCTCATCTTCAAATATCTGTCCGTGACTTTTGTACAATCCATGACTTTCTATTAAAGAACTTTCTTGGCGATGGGGTTGAACAGGGAGTGCCAAAGCATACCAAGTATTAAACAATAATAATGAGGATTTGTCGATCATGATGATAAGTCTCCGATTTCAAAGGAAAGTTCAAAGAGGGCTCATAGAGACTCTCAAACATGATAGGTTAGGGACAAGCATTAGAATCAACCATCATTTGGGCTTGTAATGAGGGTTAGGATCATCATGTTGATTCTTTTGGGCGAAAACAAAGAGCTCAAAAACGTTGTACACATAATGAATGTAGCAGAAGTCATCGACAAGTCAAATGCAGGGGGTTTCCTAAACATGATGTCTATCAAAAATGCTAAGATTTAATCCATGAAAGTATGACTTCAAAACATATGAATAGCAATCAATTTCAACCAATCATCAAGGAAATTCATGTAGGGAAATAGATCATTAAAGAGAGATCATACCTAGTTCCATGCGGAGTTGTTCAAAGGGTTCAAGATTTAAGGCCTTTGTGAAGATGACTGCTCTTTGGTCACTTTTTATACATAATTCCATTGTTACCATGCCTTCCTCCACACAATCTCGAAGAAAGTGGTGCCTTATCTCAATATGCTTTGTCTTTGAATGTTGCATCGGATTCTTTGAGATGTTGATTGCACTTGTGTTGTCACATAGTATGGGCACTGACCCGCACTTCACGCCATACACAAAGTTGTTGCTTAATCCATAATAGTTGAGAACAACACACTACAGCGGCAATATTTTCAACCTCCGCCGTTGAAAAAGCAACAGAATTTTGCTTCCTAGACCCCCATGATAAGGCAAGGTCCAAGAAATTGAGCCATCCCGGATGTACTCTTTCTATCAACTCGATTTCCAGCAAAATCTACATCCGTGTAGCCGACAAGATCAAAGTCGAATCCTCTTGGATACCATAAGCACATATTGTTAGTCCCTTTAAGATATCGAATGATCCTTTTCACATCCTTCAAGTGGCACTCTCTTGGATCAACCTGAAATCTACACATAAGCATACTCCAAACACAATATCAAGTATACTCGTAGTAAGATAGAGTAAAGATCCAAACATACCACCGTACATTGTAGCATTGACCTCAGGATCCTTGTCATCTTTTCCAATTGATGTAGTCGGTTACATGGGAGTGTCGAAAGTCGAGAACTTTCAAGACCAAACTTCTTGACACATTCTCTAAGGTATTTCTGTTGATGAACTCTTGTCCCATCCTCACCTTGAACAACTTGAAGTCCTAAAAAGAACTTGAGTTCACCGACTATACTCATTTCACACTCGCTAGACATGAGGTCAGTGAACTTTTTCACCAGCTTATTATCTGTTGAACCAAAGATGATGTCGTCGACATAGACTTGAACGATAAGTGTTCGACCTCCTTCCTTTAGTAAAAACAGAGTCTTGTCTACTTCTCCTCGAACATAACCATGTTGAATCAAGAATTGAGACAATCGATCATACCAAGCACGCGGAGCTTGCTTCAATCCATAAAGAGCTTTGTCTAGTTTGAATAGCCTCAAGACGAGACACATGAGCAAATGTCTCATCATAATCGATGCCCTCCTGCTGATTGTATCCTTTAACTACCAACATTGCTTTGTTTCTGACCATATTTCCTTCGTCGTCCAGCTTATTCTTGAGCACCCAACGTGTTCCAGTCACAGTTCTTCCATTTGGCCTAGGGACCAAGTACCAAACCTTATTTCTTTCGAATTGTTGAAGTTCTTCTTGCATGGCACTGACCCAGTCCGAGTCTTTCAAAGCTTGATCAACATTTTAGGTTCCAACATAGAGATGAAAGCATTGAAAGCAAAGAAATTATTCATAGAAGATCTAGTTTGCACACCCTTTGAGAAATCAAACAAGATGTTGGTGACAGGATGAGCACTAGCTCTTCTGTTGTAATAAGAGCAAAGTTTACTAGTAGTTTGTAAAGTGATAACCTCATTGTAATCAAGAGGTCTCGAAGCTTTTTTAAGAAAAGACCTCGAATCTCGTATAAGGAGATCTAGGGCATAATCTCGCTGTTTTAATCCCGCTCAGAAATCATAAATAAAAAGCAAGGGTTTGCCTCGTCGAATAAATATATAATATCATTTCTTGTCTTTAGCGTGGGTTTATTTCGGGCTTCATCAGTCATCTTGAACTTGATAGAATCCTTGATCACCATCATCATGATCCTGAATCATCAAGCCTCCCATTGTGTTCTCATCAAACACAACATGAACACTTTCTTCAATCTTACTCGTCCTCTTGTTGTACACTTTGTAGGCTTTGATATGAGGAGAATAGCCTACAAAATTTACAACATCACTCCTTGGATCGAATTTTTCCAGACTGTCCTTTCCATTATTATGAATGTAGCATTTGCATCCAAAGGTGCATAAGTGGGTGAAACTGGGTTTAACTCCTCTAAGCAGTTCATAAGGAGTTTTTCAAGTAGTGGATGAAGCATGGCTCGATTAATCACATAGCAAGATGCATTAATGGCTTCGCCCTAGAAATTTCTTGGAAGACCACTTGAGATAAGCAGTGTCTGCGACATGGTCTATGATGCTCGATTCTTCCTCTCAACTACGCCATTTTATTGAGGAGTTTTTGGCGCTGAGAAGTTGTACTTATGCCATTTTTCTTGCAAAAAACTAGAAACTCAGAGTTGTCGAATTCAGTCCTATGATCTGACCGGAATGACACCAGAGCCACTCCAAGCTTTTTCTCAACAACTTTCACCCATGCTTTAAATTCTTCAAAGACCCGATCTTTAGAAGATAGAAAAAATTTCCAAGTATACCATGAAAAGTCATCAACAACGACAAAGATATAGTTATTTCCTCCACGACTTTGGACTCGCATGGGACCACATAAATCTATATGAATGAGCTCTAAGGGTCTAGTGGTACTTACCTCCTTCTTGGATTTGAAGGATGACATTACTTGCTTACCTCTTACATATGTCTCACAAACTTCATACTTGTTTGGATCAATTTTGGGCAACACTCTGACTAGCTCTTGCTTATGAAGTTTTTCGATGAGTTGAAAGCTCGCATGGCCAAACCTTTTATTCTAGAGGTTGGCGACATCTGAAACTATTTTGAGACACAGTTTTTCCTCGGGTTCAAAACAAGGGTTCATTTATAAAGATTGTTTTCACATTACCCCTTTTAGAAGAATCTTCCCCGAGTCAATTTTGTCACTTGACAACCTTGTTTATCAAAAACAACTTGAATCTTTCCATTAGCACACATTTGAGAAACACTTAGCAACTTGAAACTAAGATTGTCAACCAAATTCACATTATCTATAGTCAGTTTCTCGAAAAATCTTACCATACCTATACCTGAAATGCCACCTTTACTGTTGTTGCCAAAGGTAATCTTACCTCCTTTGTATTCTTGATGTGAGACAAAATCCCTGGGGTTCCCCGACATATGAGTTGAGCACGCACTATCAATAAAGCATGACTCTTTGTCACCCACTTCAAGTGCATTGAAAGAATTAGTTCTTACAAACCCAGAGTTATTTAACTCTTCTGGGTTTTGCAAAAAAATAATTTCTAGGACAGCATTTGTCACGACTGGCACAAACAGATCTTAGAGGACAGTCGGTGACAACAGGTTTATCAAAACTGTCACCTAGAGTCCGCGACCTGGCATTTTTTTCATCTTTGTCCTTTTTGTGGCAATCATATTGGTAATGACCACCCTTGCCGCAATACCAACATGTCCTATGAGACTTTAGGCCTACATACTTGTTGTAGCCTAGATATATGGGTTTGTTGTTGATGCATGATTGAAAATTAATTTGTGATGGAGCCGAGTTCTGGACTTGTTTTTGCCACATGTTGGGCACCTTTTTATTAGGATATTATTGTTGCTTCCCTCTGTCTTGCTTGGCCACCACATGAGTAGAACAAGTTGCATGGTCACTACCTACATGGGCTTTACCTTTAGACACAAGGGGAGCATGTTTGGTACCCTGAGTGTTGGGTGCACGAGCATATCCAATTCCAGATCTATCAATCTCCTTCACAAAATTCTTTTTATAGTCATTTCTGACCTCTTGAGCTTTATCAACAACAAACTCATCCAATCATTTCTTTCTTTTTGTCTCATCATTAGTTTTCAGATTTTCTAATTCATTTGACAACTAAGCATGACTGAGCCTAAGGATAAGTCTTTCTCCTTCTATCTTAGTGACTTGTTTTTCAAGATCCTCAACTTGCTTTTGCAAGTCGACGACTTGAGATTTTGAGTCAGAGCAAGACTCACAAGTCACTAACTTAGGAGAAGAAATCTTTTCCAGTTCAATAGCTCTATTAGACCAGAGTTTGTTATCATCGAAGAGATTGGAAATGGTCTCTTCAATTTCTTCCACTTTTTCTTTTAACTCAGTGACCTGAGTTCCAAGCTTTTGATGATAACAATTAACTGTTCTCTAGACTTTTTAGCAAGAAGTGAAGAAAGTTCAGATTCATTTACTTCTTGGGATGACTTGTCTTTAATGGCCATACAACAATTTTCTCTTGTCGGCGACACCTCGTCATCATCATCAGACATGTCGCAAGTCGCCATCATCACTTTGCCAGCCTCTCTAGTTTTTCTTCTAGGACATTGTTTAGCAAAATGTCCCTTTGCCTGACATTGATAGAAAATCACTTCCTTCATGTCCTTGCCATTCTTGCTTGACTCAAGAGCTTTGACATGAGCCTTGTTGCGGTTCCATAACCTCTTCATAGCGTTTGAGATGCGAGCAACATCCTCATCTCTCCTTCAATGTCATAATCTCTTTGAGCTAAGTCGAAACCCTTTTCAACTTTGAGAGCAATATTCTTGACTTTCTCTGTGTCATGACGATCCTCTCTTCTTTGTTGAATGCCTCCTTACATGGTTAGTTGACCAATAAGATCTTCCAAAGTCAGTTCCTTGGTTTCCTTTTGAGTAAGTACAAATGCAACGATGATGATGAAAGGATCGATGGAGGGGATGATGGTGCAAAGAGATCGCCACGAGAATCCAAGGAATTCCGACAAACAAACACCACGCAACTGACCCGTCTTCAACTGGATGGATCTTCCTCGTCCGAACTCGGATTTGAGTGATTCCAATTCGAGAAGTTAGATCTCTGAGTCTAGTTTAATCCCTCAAAATATTAGAGAAAGATGATGAGTGGATTGAAAGTTATGTCGAATTTACTGAGATGGTGCAGAAACCTCCGAGATGGATGATGGTTCGAAAATGGAGAGAACAAGGGGATATGGATGCTTGATAACTTGGATATGACTCACCAAGCTCTCAAACAAACTAGGATGCTCGAATTGTCGGATATGACTCACCAACAATTGAACAACGAGAATTGAACGAAATAAAACAAGAACTTTGAATTGAAAATGCAAGGAAAAGAGAAGCAAATTTCGTCCAAGTCTCTAAGGGAGAAAGGAGGCCAAAAATGGGCCTTATAACCCTAATGCCACGCCTCTCTCAACTCAGCCACCCTCAATTCTCTCTAATTACATAAAAATACCCTTAAATTTCAAGAAATTCAACTAAAAACCCTTAACAAAACATAATTCAAGTTTTAGCACTAGTCGAACCAATAGTCACAAGAACACGCCAACCTTCACCGTCATTAGCCATCGGAAACTTATGAGCCATGAACTCCTCCTTGATTTTGTCTAGTATAGACTTAGCTAGGGCTCGTGTGATGCGCCCAAGATAGGGTATGGCTCCTTGTCTCGGCTTCATAGCGCCTCGAACATCGTCTTTGGTTGCTTGTCCAAGTATTGGCTCCCCTTTATCGTGCAGATTGGGCTTGTCTTTAGGGATGGAATCTTCACTCAAATCATGTGGCCATGACTCGGTAGATGGAATCACATCAGATGATGTCTCAACTTTTGTTCAATTTAGAGATCAGCTTGTTGGTTTGCTTGCACTAAGGAAGCTTTTTTCCCAAAAATTCCAGTTGATTGACGAGAGTTTGGAACCTTTAGTGATAGTCCTAGAGAGACTCACCTTTTCCTTAAAAGATATTTTCATATTCTCTTTCGAGACTTATGATCCTATCTCTCTTTACATCGTTACCCTAACGAAGTCTTTTCAAGGCATCCCAAATGTCCTTTGCAGTCATGTATCCGATCACCTTTTTGAGGTCACCGTCAGTGAGAGCATGATGAAGGACTTTCTTAACTCTTGCATTCTTTTCAAGTTTCTTGAAATCGACATCATCGTACTCAACCGTGGATTTTTTCATCTTCCCATCTTTTCCAAGAATGGTTTTCGGGCCTAATTCAATCACCTTTCATAGATGGCCATCAAGAGAGCAGAATGTGGGTCTTCATTTGTTCAACCCACCAATCATACTCTCCAACCTTGAGGATTGGAGGCTTTTAAAAGGAGTCTTTGATTGCAATGTTGGTAGAAGACATTTTCTTGTAAGAAAAGTACTAAAAATAAAATCTAGAGCCCTTTCTTTGATACCAATTGTTGGACCTACTTAAACGAGTCGACGACTCTTGCGAAGTCGTTGACTTTGAGTTATAATGCAACGAAATAATCAAATAGGAAGAACATTACCAAATTGCAAATGACAAGCGATGTATAGTGGAAACTCTTCGTAAACCAACTAGTTTACTTTGAGAAAAACCACTCCCTTCAAAGCTTCTCACTTGGTCGGATTTCAAGAGTCCTTAGACTCGATGTATTGATTTCTTGAGTGTTACAAAGCTCTCCCGTGTACAAGTTTGAATCCCACAACCTTGAACCACGCTCTACCTTTGCACCTACACTCTCAATCTCACGCTATGCCTAAGAACACTCGACCACACCACTTGCACGAATCCCATGGACAAGCCCTCTCTTTCTTTCACACAAGATTAAAAGTTACGCTCAGCGTCTTGCATTCTATCATAAACACTGAAGTATTTAAGCTAGAGTAAGAGAGATCTCGATATCATTTACTATTCGATTAGGGAAGTGACACACACTCAATCTTTACAAATCTTTCGTAATAAAACATGTACGCACATTTAAAATATCACAAGAGAATCATTTCATATTCTTTTGATTTTTGTACTCTTTTGTGATGATCTTCTCCATAAATAAACGCTCCAATTGTCTTGCAAACACTTGCACAGGATCTGTACGTTCCTTCCATAAATAGTTTTCCTGCCAGCTGGTTGAGTCAGTGACTTTGTCGAGTCGCTGACTCGACTTGCAACTTCGAAATCACTGACTTCTTGGAACCATCAAAACTCAAAACTTTTAACAGAGTGGTTCCCTCACGACCATAGTGGGTTAAAAATAAACGACGAAATAATTAAAGTAAGTGAGAAAATTTAGTGTTTCTCAATTAATGAAAACACCAACTGTTACGGCCAAAGTGCCCAGCCGTAACGGATCGACACCCACTAGCCGTAAAGTGAAAGATCACTTCGCAGAATCAGGCATTGAAAAGCACTTCTCCCTAATTATGCTTCTAGATCGGAAGAGTTTAGGAAAAAGCCTTTTTCGAGTTTGAGCGTTGGATTAGAACAGACCAAAATCGCCAGAAAAAAGGCACTAGGGACTATTTTAGAAAGGGATCCTAGAGGTGATCCCTCGTTCATTTGGTAAGCAAAATTAGGTTAGTGTTTCTTACCGAAGATTGGGCATGATCGATTTAAAATATGAACATCGAATCATAAAATACCTAAAAAAGGCACTTGAGCACCTCAGACGACTAGTGAGTGCGCTGAAATAAAATTTCTATATTATATGATACTCCACTATACATCCCTTGTCGCTACTAGGATGATTGCCTGGAATCTAGGAGTAGTATATTATACACCGTAACAAGTGTTATTCTCGTACCTTGTACGCGTTTAATATAAAAAGTATTCTATAAAAATTATTTTCGACTTGTTCTTAAAAAGTTTTCCCAACACATCTATTACTAATAACTAAAACCGAAGCAATTTCTGCCACCACATTGCGTCACATCACCCCTTTGTTAAAATAATAGTTTTTTTATAGTTAATTATGCAAAAACGTTATCTCCAAGTAAACATAAATATTAAATAATATTTATAAAAATTTATCTCCAAATAAACATAAAGATAAAATAATATTAATATATTTTACCAATATAGATAAAAAAAAGGACATTATATTTATCATATTTGTAAAAGATAAATTTAAAAAAATATAAGTAAAAATATGTACATGTGGTCACTAGAACAATATCTATCTATCTATCTACAACTATATATTAAAGCCGAACTTTTTCGAGCCACTAGAACAATTCTGACTCCACCTTATATTTAAAAGTAATTTTGTATTCTTATTATTTATAATTTTTTCTTTTAAATTTTCTAAAAATCTATCTAATTTTTATAAAAACTAATTTTCTAACATATTTAATAAAAAAAATTAAAAGAAAGGAAAAATTAGAACATAAGATTTTTTTTACTATATAATGATAGATTTTTATCATAATAAGGTATGAAAATATTTTTTACTATTCATTTTTCTACCTAAAACTAACATTACACTGTATTTTATATTTGGAAAAAATTAATTCGAATTTTAATTAAAAATAAAAAAATATTTTATATTTATACTTTTATCTATTTATGTAAGAGATTTATCTTAAATCAAATTTAGATACAAAGATAAAAAATTTAAATAGGTATATTATTACTTGCCTAAGTTAAATTTTGATAAAAAAAAATATATATTATTTTTTTCCTTAATTTCATTTTTGGATTATTTATGTTAATATAAAAGATTTTTTATCTTTACAAAATTCTATATTCATTCATATTTTTTATCTTTTCTTACTAAATATCTTTTTAACTTCTTATTGAAAAGATTTTTAAAGAATTGAATTTGATTAACAAATTATAAAAATTTACATTATTTTTGACTTTTTAATTATTTTTCTAAAGCATTTATAAAATTGAATGATTCTAATTAAAATAATTTTTATTTATACTTTTTCATAAATAAATTATCATTAAGCTATCAAATTATATTGGACTCACCTTAACAACTTTGGTTCTGCCTCACATTATATTGGCTCACCTTAATGATTTTTCTAATAAATCCGTTATTTTTATTTTTTATTTTAACTTAACATATATTCATTAAATAAATTAAGTATTAAATCTATATAGTTGTGCACTAGACAACGGGCATAACGAGTTAAACCTGTTTATGAAATATTGTTAAGGAAAAAGAGAAATATACTAAAATTATTTTGGTGGCTCTTTCTATGTTTATCTTCCATTTTAAACTTAATAATCTAGATTTAATTTGTTTTATTTGATTTCAAAAACAAAATATATTGTATACATATTATATGCAATAAATTGCTTACATTAAAATTTATATTATATTTTTCTTTATTAATATCTTTATTATAATATATTTAAAAAAATACCAAGTCATAGTCATGCATGGGCACGTCGGGTACAACTAGTTTTCACAACTAAATCACACTTTTTTAGTGCTATAATGCTATTCATATACCTTGTACGCGTTTAATATAAAAATTATTTATAAATTATTTTCGACTTGTTCTTAAAGAAAATATTAATTTGTTAGTGGGTGGTGGTTTTTGAGATAGTGGAAAAAGTGGGTAAGGTGAAAGTGGTTTAAAATGTTTTAAAATTTTAAATTATTTTCTTAGTAAAATTACAAAATATTTATTTGTTAATGGGTGGTGGTTTTTGAGATAGTGAGTAAATGAAAGTATTTTAGTAATATTTCAAATTGCCAAGTGGCTCAAATTTTTACAAAGACTTGTTTTTGCTTTTTAATTGTACTAGGTAGATTTTTGTTGGCATAATACATATACAGACACCTGTACTTGTGTCAATTGGTCATTTAGACAGTTGACCTTTGAATTTCTTCTATTGAATACTTGAATTTAGCCTTTTGTGTTCTATTAGACACCTAGTCATTGAGACTCTTTCAAGTGTTAAACGCGTGCAGAGGTGTTAAATTTTTTTGGCCACATAAGATCCATGTAGATGCCACATTAGAGGAGAAAGACCCCAAGATTAGTATTGCAAATAAAAGAAAAAAAGAAAAAGTTTGCAAATAAAAGAAAAAAGGAAAAATTGCAGAATAAAACCCAACCTTTGGGGGGTGTTGCGCTTGGTAGCCTGACTTATCCATAATTCAAAAAATAACCCGACGTTTTGGGTTAGTTGTTTTCGGTAGCCCAATCCATACTCACAACCTGCTCTTCCGGTAATGCATGATTAAAAGTATTAAAATAATGGATGAAATTATATAAAACCAGAGAAACACTTCCATCACGACCAAGCTGAATGAGGTCGACGCATGACGACGCAGAGAAGCACAATGAAGAAGGAGAAGAATTCAGATAACGAGGGCGAAATTGATTGAGAGCACAAGACGACGAGGGTAGAGAGAGATGGAAGGTTGGGGACCCGAAAGCTCGCATGCTAGTTCGAACTCATGGAGAAGAGGGGCTCGATTCACTACTCCAAGATGCTTCCATGGCCTCCCTGCAATGATACAAACATGTCGATTCACTGCAAATTCGGGGAAGAAATTCTATGGGTGTCCCTTATGGAAGGTAATACTTGAAATTTCTAAGTTAATAACTCAATTGTAGATCTAGGGTTTTTTTAGGGCTTCTGAATTGGTTTACAAATTCATGAATTATTCGATTTCGGGTTTCTAGATAAGGGTTTCTAAATTTTTTTTGGCTAATTGGATGTGTAATCTGAGCCAATTGGATGAAGGTACCAAAATAAAGGTATCACTTGTAGCCATAGAAACCGGTGCAGGAGAGTTGCACTCAGCAAATATGAGCATTCAATGTTCTTCTTACCAAATTGAGCACCGCCCTTTTCACATTCTTGCAAAAAAAAACTTGCTTTGAATTTTCATTGTTTTTTATGGATTTGGCAATGAGTCATTTTCATTATACAGAGGCATGTCTCTAGTGTAATCTTCATACAATTCAATTGTTTTTCCCAATTGCATCAATTAGGAAGAGCTAGTCTTGCATCTAAGTGCGGACTTACTAAGCGTTTTTTTATTATCATCATCAACATCAGTCTATTATCAACATCCCCAAATGAAAAATGGACTGATGTTGATGCAAAAAATCAGTTCTGAATGCAAAAATTCAGTTTTGAATGCAAAAAAAAATCAGTTCTGAATGCAATAAATATGGCCAATCATGACAGGAGCTGAACTAGTCCCATGGTCAACCATGACAATTGCAAATTTTGATTTGGTTTCTTTGTGTATTTTAGATGGGTGAGAGTTGCAAATATTTTAAGTGGGAGGATGACGCTTATGGTTTTAGAGGCAATGCAAGTACTTCAAGGATGAGAGTTGATGAAGACTATGGAGTCCCTATGACACACAACTCGCATCAATTGAATTTGAGCAATGATATTATGAAGATCCAACGAGACAATTTAGTCATGAAAGTTGTAATGACATTGAGCTATGAAATTTGATTCACCTTTTTATGACAATTGAAAGTGATGCTTTTTAAGCTTTTGTTGTTTGTTGTAAATTGACCTTTTAAGTAACAAGTACACTTGAGTTCAGAATGAAATCAATGAAATCTGAATGCTAATATTAGTGAAAATTCAATTCAATTCAATCAAAAAAACTGAATTAAAAAAATTTAGTTCTATGCAAAAAGTCAGTTCATTGAACTGAATTGCTTATGATTCGAAGATGAAAATCCAAAATTGAGTCACAGTTTGAAATTTGAATACAAAAAAAATCAGAATGAAAAAAAAATCCAGAACTGAGTTCAAAATGAAATCCAAAATGCAAAAAAATACAGATTTAAATCACTCACAAGTTGTTGGATTTAGGTGAAAATAGAGAACAGAAAAAAATCCAGAATCTCAATCATTTCAGAATGAAAAAATCCAAAATTGAATTCATAATCAAAAACTAAGTTCACTTGGATTTGAGCCTCATCCTAGTTGCCAGGGGTCTGGTGCTGAACGTGATTGAGAAATTACAGTAGCACTCAGTAATCCAGGCTGTTTTTTACCAAAATATAATGTTAGCATTGATATAAACCTTTTATTTTTTGAATTATGGATAGGGCAGGCTACTGAAAACAACCGACCCAAAACGTCGGGTTATTTTCTGAATTATGGATAGGTCAGGCTATCGATCGCAACACCCCCCAAAGGTTGGGTTTTATTCTGCAATTTTTCCAAGAAAAAAAGAAAAAAATTGCAAATTGCAAAAAATCAAATGTAACCCCCCATATCAAATGGCTTTGTCTTCTTCTTTCTCCTTCTGCCAATCGAAGACGGAATGATAACACCCAAAAACCAAATTTGGACATAATTAGAAGAGCTTTTCAACCTCAAAAACCGAATCTGGACATAATCACAAAGACCAGATTTGGAATGGGGGAAGACGGATTCGGTCCGGCCAATCGAAGACGGAATGATAACATCCAAAAACCAGATCTGGACATAATTAGAAGAGCTTTTCAACCTCAAAAACCATATGGATGTGGTATGTCGTCTTCCTCCAAAGGTCCGTAGGCCAAATCTGCTATTTCTTGGATCTTTGATGCCACAAATTTGTTTGGGGGCTTCTTACATCAACATCGCTTGCATCGACATCACTGATGGACAGAATTTGTTGAAGAGAAAAAAAATGGTTTGAACGGGAAACCCTAATTATAGAGCATCGAAGATCTTCTATGGTTAACTCGGTCGAATTGGTTACAGAAGCATAAGAAAGTGACCGGAAAGATGGTGTTCGGGACGACAATCATGTGTTCAACGGTGAAGAAGCTGAAGCCGAGGATGAAATCTTCCTCCGACGAGGAATTCGAGACGTCCTCCGGCAAGAGAAGCGGTCTGAGAGGGAGGAAGAGACCAGATCTGGAGTCAGATCCATTGGCAAGGGAGTGAGAGGACCAGATCTGGATAAGGTGGTGGGCAACATCTGGATAAGTCAGATCCATGGTGGGGAAGAACAAATATGGAGAAAACGAGTTTAGGGAAGAAGAAAGAATAGAAAAAAAAAGAAAAAAAGGAAAAAGGAAAAGATCTCTTTTAATATCACATCACTCGTTCCAAAGAGATTGAAAGTCACGCGTTATGCCACATCAACGTTCGGGTGTTTAATAGAACTGGTTGTACCCGTCGCGTCATGCACGACTCTTAGTCGGTATTTTATAGATATTAAATAAAAATATAATATAAAAATTAATGTGAGTAATTTATTGTTTGAAATTTTCTTATTTTTCCTTACAATTCTTTAAATTCAAGTTTTTAATAGAACAAATCCAAAGGTCAGGTGTCTAAGTGACTATTTTTTTTTTTGATAAGGAAAGGAGTTATGGGGACCACTAGTAGGCTAGTGCTCGCCCTAGAGCATCCTGTCGGGTGAGGGTCAATAAACCTAGATCGACTACGAGTGAGGAGGAGACACGGCTGAAGGAACCGGCGATGAAGTTCGCCATAGAATTGCACTCCCGATAGACATGAGAGATACTCCAATCCTAGAAGTGGGCTAACAAGCAATGGATGTCCGAACGCAACAGCTCAATCTCCCACAGGCAAAGCCAGTCGCCAAGAACGGCCTTGACCAACTAAACATTATCGCCTTCAATATGAATCCGGGGAAAGCCGCGACGAATGGCTTCGAGAAGTCCCTGGCATAAGGCGATGGTCTCGGATATCAGAACAGATTGTCGACCGATCAGTCCTCCATCAAAAGAAATGGGGGAGCCAGCAGAGTCCTTGAGAATGAACCCGAACGAGGCTACACCATATGCACATACTGCACCATCAAAATTAAGTTTAATGTAATCTCTCTTGGGTTTTTCCCATTTGGCGCGTTTTCTTCCTGCTTTTCCACGCCCTTTGATAGTGGGGGAACCTGAACAATCAGGTGCTCCTACGAGGTTCCAATCTTTGATTTGTTTTTGGGTAAATTCGCTTATGTTACTCGCGTTGTTAAGGTTTGTTCCGTTGTTATTGTAAAAAACTTTCTTATTTCTGGAGTACCAAAGGCACCACTAGGTGTGGATGAGGAGTTCCAAATCCTCCTTGTTCGTTATTGCCCTAATTTCATCCAGGACTTGGTGCGGTTTTTTATCGCCTGGGGAGATTCGGTCAATGATCCTGCGTAATTTAGGTTTTATGGAATTGAGGGTTTCCTTTGTGAGGGGGCATGAGAGTAGAAGATGGTTTGTATCTTCGACCTGGTTGTTATAAGCTATACAACCTTGGGGTTCCGGAATGTGGTTAGCAGCAAGCCTCGATTTGGTTGGAAGCCCATTTCATGCCACTTTCAATATGAAGTTTTTCATTTTGGGAGGGATGTTAAGTTTGTTAATCCATTCTAGGTTAATTTTGGGTTCGATTTTAGCAAGATTGATCCATTGCATGGTTGAGTGGGTAGAGTACCAACCATTTTTTCTTGGTTGCCAGTATAGCCTGTCTTGGATTTTGTTAACCGGGTTAATAATTTTGGAAATTTTTTCAAGGTCCTCGGGTTTGACTACCTCCCTCAGTTTATCAATGTTCCATGAGTTGTCCTCTTGGAGGTATGAATCAACACGTTCCTCCCAGTTAATGTGAGTCTCTGGCCCAGATTTTGGGTGAATAGGACCATATCCGATCCAATTTTCTTTCCAGAATCGAATTGTTTCCCCGTCTCCCACTTGCCATATAAGCCCAGAAGCAAACATGTCTCTAAGACCCATTAGTTTGGACCACTGCCAAGAAGTGCTGTGTTTTTTCTTATAGTTTAGGATGTTATCTGTTATGAGGTATTTTTTTTGTTACTATTTTAACCTAAAGGTTATTTGGTTCCACTAATATTTCCCAAAGCAATTTCATTTGGAGTGCTTGATTCATGTCTTCCGCTTTGGCAATTCCAGCTCCACCATGAGCAAGGGGCCGACAGATGGAATTCCAGCTAATAAGGGGTTTGTAGTTGTTTTCTTTGTTCCAAAAGAAGTTTTTGTTGATTTGGTCTAGTTCTTTTAGTGTTGACTGGGGTAGCATAAATGATTGCATGATATATTTTGGTTTGCGGAGAGGTTTGCTTTGATAAGGGTTTTACGTCCCTCTTGCGAAAGGGTGTTTGCTTTCCATTTTGATAGTTGAGTTCTGGTTCGCATAATTAGGGGTTTGAACGTGTTTTGTTTTACCTTCCCGTTGATGATTGAGCACCCCAGATATTTGTCAAGAGTGATTGTGTTTGTTATTTGGAGAATTTGCTTTATTTGCTCCTTCGTGTTGTTGTTAGTGTTTTTTGTGACTTGGAATGCAGATTTATGAAAGTTGATTTTCTGACCAGAAATCTGGCAGTATTCATCAATAATTTCTTTAATATTTTTGCATCCGTGACCATTAGATTTCGTGAAAATGATGATATCATCAACAAAGGCTAGAAACAGAATTTTTGTTCCGTTTCATGATATTTGGATCCTGATTCTACTTTTTGGGTTGGTGCTCACCAGGTTGAGCTGTCTTGCCAGAATTTCAGCAGCAAGAATGAATAAGTATGGTGATAGGGGCCCCCTTGTCTAAGGCCTCGTTGGGGATAGAACTGTTTTGTTGGTCCATTGTTCACAAGGGTGATGTTATCAAGGTTTTCTTACTTCCTCAAGGTGAATTTATTTCCAATGGTAGGGATGTCGTATTCATTTTTGAATTTGATGAGCCGTTCGAATCGGGTTTGGGAAGGGATGGCTCCCCCCCCCCCCCCAATTTCTTATCTAGGTGTTGAATTTCGGTTAGGTCTCCCATTAGTAGACATGGCAGGTTGCAGTTTTAAATGTAGTCCTTCAACTTCGTCCAAAATTGGTCTTTTTCTTGCGCCCTTGGCGGCGCATAAGCAAATATTAGGATCAGTTCCCTATTGTTTTCGAGGACCGCGTAGTGGAAGCCAATAAATCGGTTATCTTTATGGATGGTTTTGATGGTTTCGTTAGCAAGCGACGTGCCCTTCCAAAGGACGCAAATTTCACTCGATGGTTGCATTGGCCGGGATGAATTCAATGGAGTCGAAACCCGCTTTTTGCCATTGATTACAATCGGGTGGTTCTTGGGTTTTTGTTTCCATAAGAGCAAGGAGGTGTATATACTCAAGGCGGAAAAACGCGTTCACTTCAGTCCAAAAAGATCTGCGTTTAGTGCCCCTACAGTTCCATGTGCTGATTTTCATAAGCGACCGGACTTCTTGTGGCTTTTTGGCCTTGGGTGGAATGGTAGACATCCAACGGTTTTGTTCTTTCTTATTATATATATCGTGGTCAATGGAAGAATCATAGGTTTTTTGTGGTACGTGTCTTTGCTTACGGGAAGTCATGTTGTTGTATTTCTGGTTTGGTGGTAATTAAGTGTGTTATTTTTACCCAACTTATGTGGGTCACGTTTGGTGTTTGTGAATCCGTGTTGATGGCAATTTTTATTTTTTGGAGCTTTTACGGGTTGGCCCAACACGGTTGTGCATAATGTAGTTCGGTTCTTGTATGGGCTCTTGCAACCACAAAGATTGTTAGGTACACAGTTTTTCCCCTTTTGGGTTGGGTTCAGAGGAGTTTGGTAGAGGTGCACAAGCCTTGGTTGGCTCTTAGTTTTTGTTTTGCGGGTGTTTATATTTGACCCAGATGTGGATATACCAATTGATGCACTATAAAAGTACCCGATCGCGCTCCACCCAAGGTTCGCGATTATGAGAACACGTTGGCATGTCCCCGTTATGGGTTGAGATTTGTAGTTTTTGGCCTTATTGGAAGAACAATTTCGGGACCACATGTATTGTTTATGCACAAGTAATAGGTAGACAAATACTGTTGTTTGAGTTAAGTTGGTACTTTTGGTTGTTTGTTTTAACTCCTTAGGCAAAAACTTATGGGCTACCAAGGAGTTGAGGACAATAAACCTTGGTTCACCACAAGTTGCATTGCTAGTAGGCATAAAAAGTGGATTGACACCACACGAATGATCCATAACACGGACAAAAACAAGATTTAGAATAATCTTATAATGCGGAACAACAATTAGCATAATCTTAATAAATTCAACCAGGTAATTCCTGCGAATCAGGTTAAAGGAGATAGACAAGCTAACAAAACATAGAATATACAAGGGATTGGGGTTACACAGACAACCAAAGGGTGATAAAATATTAAAACCAGGTTTGAAAGCAAAGTGCTTAAGGATGTTACAAACAACAGAGGTTTCACATAGCAGTCTACAGCAGAGGATTCTTGCGAAACAACCTGCCATGTTTTCATTGGCATTTGTTTTTTGATTGTTAGTTATCTGGGTGATTAAACCGATTAACCCACATGATGTGAGATTAATCGGTTGCCACCATTTCACTTTAGCTGTGTAACGAGCGAGTATTCCACTCAAGTTGTCGGATTTTGGTTGCACGGGATGCCGGTTCACCGTAAGATGCTGATCCCGGGGGTTTGTGGTGGCGAGCCACACTGTAGTATGCCAGGACGATGTACCAACATGGGTAAAAAGGCCCAACAACATGGTCACAAAACTGAACAAAGACTAGAAAAAAATATAAAACAAAGGGTGTGTGTTTCTTGAACGGGTTGAGCAATTGGATGGTTTGGTATGTTGGAGTTCTCAGTCAAGGGGCCGGAGTGATAGCTTGCATATAGGTAGTGTTTAGGATGCATATTTATGTTTATTTTGCTTGGTTTTAGCTTAGTTTAGTCTAGTTCTTAGGTTTTTAGGTTTTCTAGGAAATTCGGGTTTTACGCTTGTTTTGTTCGGTTTTGCAGATCTTTAGGTAAACAAGCATGGACGAGATGGATCTTAGGTGATTTTAGGGGATCAATATGAAGCTTATAGTAATACAAGTTAAGATTGGAAGAACCAAAACCCAAGAGCTTAAGGGATAAAAACGCTTAAACCCGGGTTATGCATTGGAGTTCTTGTTTTGACACATCTATCATGCAATGTTTGGTTTGAGAGCTACAGTGGTCGGATGAAGCTGAATTTGGTATCAATAGAAAGCTATTTCAAATATCTACAATTCATATTTGTACTCCAAGTCCAAATTCCAACTCAAAGGGGGTCAAAACAACCTCTGAAATGTCACCTGAATGCTGAACCAAGAAGTGCCGCGGGCTATGGAGACAGTGTGCACGGCCGCTCCATCCTAGGAAATGCCCGCACCATCTGCCTTTCAACGGAGACATTGGGCCGCGAGTTTTGGGCCTCGGGTTGGACTTATTTCGATCTTTTCCGACGTGTTTGATTGTATTTTGGGATAATTTTATCTTTGGATATCTTTAGGGGTATTTAAGCCTTGTTAAAAGTTTCTCTTTCATAGCTTTGGATCATAACTTGGAGGCTAGGGTTTTTTCTCTAAAGAGGAAAACTTTGAACCTTTGTAAGTTTTTCTTTTAATTCAATTATGAATTGCTAAATTCCATTGTGTTTGGCTAGTTATTGAAGTCTTGATTTGTATATTTCTGTGAGGTTTGATTTGGTTCTCAACAAACTTAGATAGAGTTTATTCCCAATGCCTAATTGAATTTAAACTAGGGTTTTGTTAGATTAGCTACTTAAATGAATTTCTAGTTATAACTGAATCTTATTAATTACCGGTTGGAGTTAATTTGATCAAGAGTATACTTTAATCAATTTAGTACTGGTTGGACTATTTGGTTAAAGAAGGGAATAAATTCACAAGTCACTTAGATGTTTGGTTACTCTAAGTGCTTGTGTCTATTGATAACTTGAATCGTTATGCTATTGTCTAATTGAATTTAGAAGGTCTTCTAGGTTGTTAGATGATTAGGGTTGTTAGACTGGTAGTTATATCAACTAAATCTGAAGTTCGGGTCATAATCCTTAGTAGGGTCATAATCCACAATAGATTATTCAAGTGAGAAGAGAATCAAGAGAATCGATGATCAACAAAGCAATGTCATGACGGATTTAACTAGATGAACACACTTGTCTCTCATATTTTACAATCATATTTGCATTCATAATTACTTTTATTTTGCATAGTAGTTTAGATAATCATTCCAAAAACCCCCATTTTAATTACTTGGCATTTAAGTAACATCACGAATATACGAGTCTCTGTGGGATCGACCCTTACTTACCATTCTACTAAGTTTGGTTAAGTTAGGTTTTTTGATATGTATAACGACCACTGAAAATACCTCATCAAATTTGACGCCGTTGTCGGGGACTCATCGTTATTTGTGTTTTACTTTGGTGCTATTCTTGGTGTTGTGAACCTATCTTACGGTTCATAACACCCGTGCTACTAATTCATGGCTATCTTTGAGTGTAGGCAAATCCATGATGAACAATTCCATGAATACTTTTATAGATTCCAAGACTATTTGTATGAACATTGGATTTCGAGTTATCATTACCCTAAGAGGGAGTTATGTCAATACATATTTGAGGGTATGAACCCTGGGACTTTTAGTCTAGCTTGGTGTAGGAGCAATAAAAGATTGTTGGATATGCAATTTGAGGAATGTTGGGATTTTTTTTGCTCCATGGGTTATCAAATGAAAGTTGAGGAGGAATCCACTAGACTTGAGTTGGGCTATGAAGATGATTCTGATGTTAAGAATGAGTCTACTCTTGTAATTCAATTTGAGGAAACTATTGCTTTGAAGGAGGAGGATTGTTTCTCTGACAATGACAACTTTTTTGATGATGACATAGAGGATCATGAAGAAAAAAATAAGAAAGATCACACCATTGAGGTTGTCAAGGCTCCATGTATCCTTTACCCCAATCTCTCATTCTTTATTACTCCCAACAAACTTGAGGTAGAACCAAGTGTAGAGACAAAAGTGAAATCTAGCTAGAGATTACTTGGAGTTCATCTTTGATAAGAGTGGTAATGTTGATGAGTGCTTTGATCCATATAGTAAGTATTTTGAGTATCCACCTCTTGAGCTAAATTGTTTTCATTATTTACATTCTCATGAAAATAGTGCTCATACTTTTGATAAGTTGCAACGGTTTTTGAATGGTATATTATTCACTTTCAATTTATCCTTATGTTACTTATGTTTTTCTAAGTTGTGTGCACAAGGCTTTGACAGGTTATTAAGGGCATTGACAATGTCTAATCTTGTCAAATCATGCCAAGTGTCAAGCTAATGACGTTAAATAAGCGCTTTTTGGGAGCAACCCAAGGTTTAGAGTACTTTTGTTTTTCAGTTATAATCTTTTGCTTTTTAGGTAGTTTTTGTGTGTGTTTTAAAAATCCCAGGTTCAAAGATTGACAACCTGAAGAAGCCACCACTACCACCGTCAGAATTACTTTTGCATTGCATGTAGTTGCATTAGTTTAGGGCATATTAATTTTTTTTTTCGCATGCATTGATTAAAAAAATGGAAAAAAAAATCAAAAAATTTGAGAAAAAATACAAAAATATTGTATTTAGGTTCCTATTTCTCCATTGTTTAATACCTCTTCTGTTTCTATTGTGACACCCTTATACCCTATGGCGTATGCTTAGTAATAACTTATTTCTTATATAAACAAATAATTCACACATAGCAACTATCCATGGAAGCAAAAAGCAAAAAGCAACAACCATAAAGGGTTGCACACACACACACACACACACCTATGTCGTTACTTCTCATACTAAAACATATATTACTCTAACTTCTATTACAACCCATATGTCTATTATGCAAAATGAGGAGGAGAAGGTTTCATTGAGCTTCAGCCGGCCGACATGTATGAATGTGACCACTAAACGGACACACGTCAGTAAAAACTAGCTGAACCTGAAAAATTGTTTTGCGATTTACACGAGTCGCATACTCAGTGAATATAAACCATCATCAATTATTTCACACAGAGTCAAACATTTAGTCAATATACATATTCATACATATTATATATGTCATACATGAATTTAATTATTGTGCAAATGCAAATGTTGATGTTTCCGATTCTTTATTCTGTGAACTGTTCAAGCCTGGAACTGTTCAAGCCTGAATCTGCCCCGGTTTCCATTACCGACTCTTTTCCATTACCAACCTTTTCTTTCTTTTCTTTTTTTTCCATTACCGACTTATAGGCATCTTAGGCCTCATTTGCTCATTTACCATCTCTTAGGCATCTCAGGCCTCATGTACGACCCGTATGTCTCTTTTGTATACAAATTCAGGGCAAGACAGTCACAGGTCCTTTTAAGCTCATTGCAATATGATATGAAATCAAATGCATCATGTAACCATATATCATATGACATCTGTTAACATACCTTCTGTGCAAACAACTCTGGAAATTTCAGAGCTATCATATAAAACACATATATCCATATAATCCATATAACACATATATCCATATAGCTCATAAAACATATATATCCATATAGCTCATAAAACATATATATCCCTATAGCTCATATAGAACATATAACACATATGGTTGAATCTCCGATCTATACTCACCTGTTTAAGGCAGATACTATATTTCTCCCCCTTGACTCTGACCACGGTCTATTACTTGGGCTCCTATATGTAACCCAATGCAAATTAGGTTATTTACTCTTACAAACTCTAACCCCAAATGCAATGAAATGCCAATATGCATTATAACTTCTTGTGCATAATTCCAAATCCTTTCAAACTTGACAACAATAAACTATATATATAGAAGAACATCTTTCTAGTTCAAATCTTTCTGAAAAACTTGATCAAAGGTCTCCCTAATATCATTACAAAGCAAATCCCTAAAATTACTCTGAAATCTTTTACCGAATATAAATCCAATATCGAAAATACCCTTTGAGAACTATAGATCAACCGATTTTCAAATCAAAAGCAACTGTAGATCTAAATCTGGAAAAATTAGAAAAACTAAATAAACCTTTAACTAATTAAAAACTTACCAAATTACGCTTGTACTTTGAGATTAAAACCCGATAGAAGAAATTTGGGACCAGATCCAACAAAAACAACAAAAATCCAACAATTTCTCTTAATGTTGATAGGGTTTCTCGGCCAACAAATAAATTTGTAAGTCAAGACCCCGCTGAGTACAGTGGAGTCAGGATCGTTCCACACGAAGCAAGGTTGTTTGTTTATCAATCTAATAAAAATCAAATAAAATCAAACACAATCACTCACGAGATGCCTCGTTAACGACCTTGTCAGGATCGTTACCGAACCACCGAACACAAAAATACCAATTAACGACCTAATAAAATTCTAATTAATACTCGGTACCGAAGCAAGCATACAACAATGAAGATTTATCAGAAATAATTCAATAAAAACAAAAATCTAGGATAAGGGACACCACAACATAGCCAAGCATAAGAATTCGTAAGAAGATAAGATCATGCCTTTAAATAGATAGAGTCATCAACTTTCATTGACTTGACAAGTAAATTAATCTATTTTCATAAACTAACTCACTCAATTGCTTGTTTTGGATCTAAAGCTTGAAACTTCCGTTTTCAAACAATATCAACCTTCAAGTTACTAACTTTCTCTTTCAATCAAGTTAAAACTCAAATTACCTCAACTCCCGTTTCGGTATTAAGCACAACAAACAATCTCAATAAAAATAAAAGGCATTCAATACACTATCTTACTTCATCAAACATGCTCAACTATGCCGGGCTTAACCCCGACCCTAGAAAAATAGACTACTCACTACTCATGATTAAGAAACTAAAAACTTCAATAAAAATAAACATTGAAACAAAACTCAAATTTAAATTAATAACAAAAATATCGTCTTACAGAGAATCAGAAGAAAACCAAAACAAAACAATCACCGAACCACAAACTCGATCAACGAACCTCGGAAACCGTCGTCACCGAACCTCGTTACCGACTTCCGATCCGGTTCTCTCTCCTTCGGCCTTCCTTCTCCTCCAAAACTAGCTCTAAAACTCTACTCCAAAATTAAGCCCCCCTTTCTATGCTAGATAGAAGGGTATTTATACTAGAAAATCCTAAAAAACTAAAAAGGCTAAAAGATAAAAACTTTCCTAAAAAGATAGAAACAATCTCTAAAAGATAGAAATAAAATCTAGAAAGATATTAAACCCTAAAATACATATTCTAATAACCCATAAAGATTCTAAAAAGATACTCAACCGATACGGAAATAAATTCCCGCTCAGGATCGGTGAATAATAAAATAATACTCCGAAATCTTTCTCTTCGTGGCCTCGTTAACGACCCTTTACAGCCTCGTTAACGAGCCTGGGGTTTTGTTTTCTTCAACACCTCCTCTCGTTTTCTTGAGCCTGGACTTCTTAAATCTTGCACTTTCCCGTCCTTCACTGTGATGCTCCAAATTTAGCTCCATTTAGTTCCTTTCCTCGCTAAAACCTGCAAAATACACAAAATAGCGTAGATTCCACCCTTTTCGTAGATTTATGCAAAACTAACTAAAAACACTTAAAACTAAACCTAAACTAAACAAAATTAATCCTAATAAACAAAGAAAACCTATAAAAAACTATACCAAAAATGCGAACATCACTTAACAAGGTCGAACTCACCTCTCTCTCTCTCATTCTTCTTCTCTACGTAAGTTGTGAGAAATTTTCAAGAACAACATGATATATATAACGAGTCAAAGTCGGCTTAATTTTAGCAAATTTCCACTTTTCACCCTGAAATCTCGTTTACTACAAACTTTACCCTGAAGTAATTATTAATTAACTTTTACTTAAAAACTTTTTAAAATATAATAAACTTAATTTGAAAATAAATATTACTTTTAAAAACTCACTATATATCATGCCAATATGCTATGCATATACTATTAATATTATACGAATGCAAAATGATGTATGCACTTTGGTCGGGGATGTTACATCTATGCTAAGTATAAGTCCTAACCCATGATTTGCATGATTTGCTGAAATTTCTATGATATGAGCATGATCTTTGATTATTTTATTTGACTATAGGATTGAGCATGTATATAGCTTAAGTTTGAGATTTATTTTGAAGTTCTAGACAAAATTTTCCTTGTGAGATTTTTGGTCTTTCATGATTATATTTGTTCTCTATATTCTTGAGTGTATCACCATGATTTTCTAGCTCTAGAATTTGCGTTTAGACTCTTTTTCAAGGATGATAAATATGATTGAATGCATGACATTAAAATGATTGAGGCAATGTTTCTTTATAGCCTATTATTTTCCTTCCTACCTTACAAGATCCATGTTTTGACAACCCAGTTCTTTGAGCTTTAAGCCTATTTTTGATAGCTCCACAAAATTTTCCTAGCCTATTAAGCTTACCCATCCGAGATTTAGGACTTTAGGTTGTGTTTTTGTTTTGTGTGAGTTTGGTATAAGTATGGGGGGAGTTGAAAAAGAAAAGGTGGAAAAGAGGAAATACAACTCTAGTGTGTAAAGTGAAAAAATGAAGGTGAAAAATAAATGCAAAGAATAAAAAGTGAGCTTGAAAGGTTAGTAACCTTCATGAGTGAAAAAAAAGAGTTGAAAAGAGGCAAAAGTGAAAAAGAAGAAGTAAGAAACAAAGCGCTTTGATGTTTAAATGGAGTTAGTGAAGGAAGTTGGGAAGCATTATGAGAAGTGAAGTGTAAAGGTTTGGGTTTAGGATTAGTTCTTTATCCCGGATTTAGCACCACAAGCCAAAATTAATCCCTTCTAAATTTCTCTTTACCTTGACCCCATTACATCCCTTACAAAGGCCTCATGATTTTTCTTATGTATTTAATCCACAACGGTGGAGATTTAGGACGCTGATGAAAGCTTATGTTAGTCTAGTTTTCATGGTTGATTTTGAGTGAAACACGTCCTTTTAACACTTGAGTGAGAGTGCAAACACATTATCCTTGGTGAGGTCTAGAATGGATGAATAATCTTTGATCTATGCTTGATGTAATGCATGTTATGATGTCTTGGTCAGGTTTTAATTATATGTTGAATTGCTTGTTTGATTTGAGATGGATGCATGGTTGCATTGATGTGGTGTGATTTGGATTTATGACTTGCTTGAGGACAAGCAAGGGTTAAGCATGAGGGAATTTGATAGCTTACATATAGGTAGTGTTTAGGATGCATATTTATGTTTATTTTGCTTGGTTTTAGATTAGTTTAGTCTAGTTCTTAGGTTTTTAGGTTTTCTAGGAAATTCGGGTTTTGCGCTTGTTTTGTTCGGTTTAGCAGATCTTTAGGTAAACAAGCATTGACAAGATGGATCTTAGGTGATTGTAGGGGATCAAGATGAAGCTTAAAGTGATACAAGTGAAGATTGGAAGAACTAAGGCCCAAGCGCTTGAAGGATAAAAACGCTTAAACCCGAGCTATACATTGGAGTTCTTGTTTCGACACCTCTATCTTGCAATGCTTGGTTTGGGAGATACATGGGTCGGATGAAGCTTAATTTGGTATCACTGGAAAGCTAATTTAAAGACCTACAGTTTATTTTTTTACTCCGAGTCCAAATTCCAACTCGAAAGGGGTGAAAACAGCCTCTAAAGTGTCACCTTAATGTTGAACCGAGAAGTGTGGCGGACTATGGAGACAGTGTGCGTGGCCGCGCCATCCTAGGAAATGTCCGCACCATCTGCCTTTCAACGGAGACATTGGGCCGTAAGTTTTGGGCCTCGGGTTGGACTTATTTATATCTTTTCCGACGTGTTTGATTGTATTTCGGGATAATTTGATCTTAGGATATCTTTAGGGGTATTTAAACCTTGTTTTTAGTTTCTTTTTCATAACTTTGGATCATAACTTGGAGGCTAGGGTTTTTTCTCTAAAGAGGCAAACTCTGAACCTTTGTAAGTTTTTCTTTTAATTCAATTATGAATCGCTAAATTCCATTGTGTTTGGCTAGTTATTGAAGTCTTGATTTGTATATTGTTGTGAGGTTTGATTTGGTTCTCAACAAACTTAGATAGAGTTTATTCCCAGTGTCTAATTGAATTTAAACTAGGATTTTGTTAGATTAGCTACCTAATTGAATTTCTAGTTATAACTGAATCTTATTAATTACCGGTCGGAGTTAATTTGATCAAGAATATACTTTAATCAATTTAGTACCGATTGGACTATTTGTTTAAAGAAGGGAATAAATTCACAAGTCACTTAGATGTTTGGTTGCTCTAAGTGCTTGTTTCTATTGATAACTTGAATCGTTATGCTATTGTCTAATTGAATTTAGAAGGTCTTCTAGGTTGTTAGATGATTAAGGTTGTTAGACTGGTAGTTCTATCCACTAAATCTAAAGTTCAGGTCATAATCCTCACTAGGGTCATAATCCACAATAGATTATTCAAGTGAGAAGAGAATCAAGAGAATCGATGATCAACAAAGCAATGTCATGACGTATTTAACTAGTTGAACACACTTGTCTTTCATATATTACAATCATATGTGCATTCATAATTACTTTTATTTTGCATAGTAGTTTAGATAATCATTCCAAAAATCCCTATTTTAGTTACTTGATATTTAAGTAACATCACGAATATAGGAGTCTCTGTGGGATCGACCATTATTTACCATTTTACTAAGTTTAGTTAAGTTAGGTTATTTGATAGGTATAACGAACACTAAAAATACCTCATCACGGAGGCAAAGATGATGAGCAAGAATGCCTTGAGACGCAAAGAAGCAAGGAGAGGGAGATGGGTGTGAATGTCGCTGAACAGGGCAGGGTATTTAAGTGAAAAGCCCAGCAAGGGGACGTAGAAGGGAAGAAGTCGCACCTTACCAAAGCGCTGGGAGCCGGGCCGCAAAAATGTCGCCGACGACGATGGGTAGCAGAGACGCGACCGCCCGTCTTCCTTGCCTCGACCCACCAAAATAAAAAAACCGCAACAATGGACTGCACACCCAACTTTATGGGTATTCCCATGAAGATCTCGGGATTGGACTAGCAGTGAAGAGCCCGCGTGTCTACTATAGTACGTAGGCTTTTTTATGACGTCCTTTATTTTTGAACGATTCCAGATTCCGGCGAGGTAAGGCCTATCGTGCCTCACCGCGGCCGCCTTCGGTATTAATTTTTGCCCTGATTTAGATTGAAGGCCTGAGCGATGGAGCTTTGATGACAAGAATCTCGGTATTATGTGGATGATTTGTTGATTTTTGTTTGTCTAAGTGACTAATTGTAATTGACACGAGAACATGTGTATATGTATTTTTATTTTAAAAAAGTCCGCATGCAAATTGTAAACAGCTGGAAAAGGGCGAATCAAACAAAGGCAAGGGCAACAGGGAAACCTCTTTGGATCCCAGATCTCTGAAAGCTCCAGCGCCATAAGACATCAAATAATTCCATTACTCAACCGACTCAGAGACAGCTGCCCGAGACCCTTCTCCGGTGGTGCCGCCGGCGCGTTGCCCGGCCTACCAACGGGGTCCCATACTCTTCTGTGCTCGTCCGCCTTAAGACCTCCGTTTTCTCCCGCCTTCGTCCATAAGCTCCCACTTCCGAAAGCGCTGCCTTCATTCATGCTCAGAAGCTTACTCCGGTCTTTCACCCCCTGCCCGATCTCGAAAATCGCATTTAACCCTAGGACAAATTTCAATTCCCAGTTTCCGTCATCCTCCTTCTTTAGTTCAATCGAATCTCATTCCTCCGAATTCAAGTTTCCGTGAATGGATCATCACTGGCGTGCCGCTCCCGGCCCTATTCAAGGTAACATCTGCCCACGTTGTTCTACTCCTCACTTCCCTTTTTGTCCTCCGAACCCTAATCCCAGATTCCTGGCAGTGCACAATCCTCTTAATATTGACCCGATGCATATGCAAACTCAGCCTCCTGTTTCTTCCTATGCGATGTCAGATCCTTTCCACGTTCCCCGCTACTGGGAAAGATACTCTAATTCGAACGCTAGTCATAGTCAGTATCATATTCAACCACCCTCTGCCACCGGAGATCCTGCTAATGCTAATCACACTAGAGGTGATTACCTCTCTCAAAGAGCCGATTATGGAGCCAATTCAATTGGGACGGGGAGTGATTATGGCGTGAACGATAGGAGTAGCAAGAGGTTGAAGATGGACGGAACGCACTTGGATTCATATGCCGCCAAGGTTTATCGGAATCCTTCAATGCCTGCCTCTAATGAGGATGAAAGAAGATTAAAGCTTATTTATGAGCATGGTGGTGTTATGAATGGATTAGCCCCGAGTGGGCAAGAGTATTATGATGGAAGAACCAATACACTTAGCCACTCTCTTGGCGGTCATGCACAACCTCATACAGTAGGACATCCTGATCAGATAAACTATGGATACGGCTACCCAAAGTTTTCTTCTAGTCCACATTATGCAAATCCACAAAATGAGTGTCACTACCCACCAACTGAGGAAATTGATGTGCAGCCTCCACTTCCCACTACCCCACCTCCACTTCCTCCATCATTGCCTCCGCCCTTAGATATGCCAGGGCAATCAATATATCAGCCTAAACACTCAACTGCACCCGCTACATCATCTTTCCTGTTTCCTGTTGATGCTATGTCATCCGCTCCTGCACGTTCCATGTACCCCCCTGCCCATTCATTTGCGCCGGCCTATCAGCATATCTCTCAACCTATTCATTCTACTGGTAGTCTGTTTTCTAAGGTACGCCCTTCTCTTCTCTTGCAAGTGATTCCCAATTTTGTTACAGAATCTTATATAACAGAATTAAATACTGTTCAGGACTCACAGGGCCCTCAAACAGCAATGTTTTTGCACAGTGGGCAGGGTCAACCTGTTCAATCATTTAATGTTTCAGATAAGCCAAAGATATTTGATGCTGTAAGTTTATTTAAGCCTCCAAATCGGGATAGAAGGCCAGATCATTTCGTGATAATCCTTCGAGGGCTTCCAGGTGATTTACTTTGTAAAATTGCCTATCTTTGTTAAAACCCTACCTTGTTTGTGAATCTGATAGCAATCCTGTGTGTGTTTATTGTTTAGTTTTTTATTTGGTAACCTGAACTGTTTCTTATCCTAGAAAAAAACTTATTCTTACCTGCTTTTTGAATAAAAGAAGGCTTCATATAATTCATTTGGCATCACATGGGTAACACATGCTTTTATGTTATTACCTTGGTGGAACTATCATTGATCAAATGCGACCAAGAGGAAGAATGAATACATTGTGGTTGTTTTAATGCATAATGCTTTTAAATTCTCAAGTTTTCCTAGGAAAGCATTTGGTTGAGATATACATAATTGGATTCTTTGTTTGATTCTTTGCACCCTTAAATTAGCATTGCTAAACCCTTGGTCCATTCTTTGATATAGAGTATTTGTTGGTTAAATTATTTTTATGTCCAAGGGAATTTTTATGGAGCATTTTGTACTTGATATTCTACATGTAGGTAGTGGAAAAAGCTACTTGGCAAGAACGTTGCGTGACCTCGAGGTAGAGAACGGTGGCAAAGCTCCTAGGATTCATTCGATGGATGATTATTTCATGACTGAAGTTGACAAGGTCTGTAATCAGTCATTTCTTATTGTCAAACTCATAAAGAGACACATTTGTCTAGGGTAAAAGTCAGAGTGAGTGATATGTTTGTACACTAGCTGAACAGGTTGAAGAGAATGAGACTTTAAAGTCTTCCGAAAGAGGGAGGAAGCGAGTAGTAAGGAAAGTCTTGGAATATTGTTACGAGCCGGAAATGGAGGAGGTACGTATACAACAGATATTTGGTTACTTCATATATTTTCTTGTTATTAGAGTTACAACAACAACAACAACATTGACCCAGTGAGGTTACGTTACATCTAAATCTGGGGGGTCAAGATGGGGGTAACCGCTACCCAAGTGAAGGGGCTGAATTTAGTTAGAATGCACCAAAATTGATATAGGGACTAAATCCATCTCAAAGGCAGTGTATAAAAGCCAATGAGCGTGTGTTTCTTTCATATCATGTGGTATTGAGATTTTTTTAATGTGGCTTCAATGTGGTGATCGATGCATGCCATTCTTGTGGTTATTCTTTTTAGGGCCTTTTGGCTTTTTTGGTACTCGTTATCCAGAAACTATTCTTAGGAAACTCAATAGGAAGGGGAGGGGATGAACTAGAAATGAGAGATAGAACCAGGACCATTTTCTAATTAGTTAGGATAAACTTCACAAACCACCTTATTTAGGCCTTTTTTCACAAAATTACCCACAACTAATTACATACAACTACCCATAAACTGAGTCTGTTAGCAAAATACCACTCACTCCTTTATTCCATTAAGTCATGCTCTTAGTAGCGAAAAATGAAGTGATCAGAAGCAGGGTGGGGCTGCCTAGTATAGGAGATAAGCTGCGAGAATCAAGACTACGTTGGTTTGGAAATGTTCAGAGGCGAGGACCCGAGGAGCCAATACGTAGGTGTGAGAGTTTGATTTTAGGAGACGTGCGTAAAGGGAGGGGACGACTAAAGAAATGTTGGAAGGATAACATAAGGCAGGATGTTAGCTAGTTGGAGATTTCGATAGATCTGGCAGTTAGCAGAGATAGTTGGAGGGAGAAGATTCGAGTGGAAGATAGCTGGTCACCCGTTTTGGTTTTATGTTTTATTTTCACCTCGGTTTTGTCTTGCCTCTTCCTTGCCTTTTGGTTGCCTTGTTTTTCTTATGTGTTTTTTGTGTTCTGTGGCCTTGTCGGGTCTATTGGTCTCTCCCCCGTCGCTTTAAGCTAGGGGTGCCCCATCTTGACCCCCCAGATTTCCTTTAAGGGAAGTTCTACTGGGTAAATGTTGTTGTTGTTGTTGTTATTCTTGAGAAAATTGATAGAAGAACTTCATTCCATAACTTAACTCAAATTTGACATCTGTCTTGTTTACATTATCCGAGACCTATCGGTTCTTCTTTTTGGTGCATTGCCCTTCAATTTTGTTAGCATCAAATTGATTTCAAAGAAAGTGAAAATTTGGATGAGAATCACAGATCAATTTGAATTGAAAGTGCAAAAACAAAATTTAGACTTAAAGCACCAGTGCACCACTAATTGTCAAATTGAGAAAATTCTAAAGATTGAATAGGCAAAACTAAAATTTTACCTCGGTTCCAGATGTGTAGTGAAGAGGTCTCCTTGATTGTCATTAAAAATTCTTAGATTTGGCAAAATATTCCAAAAGAAACAAGTAGCTATACAAAAATTTGAATAAGCTTCAAGTTTGCCAACATTTTCTACAATAGCCCTAAAAGGAAAACGTCCAAAAATCGAAAGCTTAGATAAAAAAAACTATGCACATACCTCTGTATCAGAAATTCTTCAAATTTGAAACCCTAAATTGAAAAGACTATGTAATTCCAGATCCAATGCTTCTAGAATGATAAAATAATGAAATCTGAATCCTCTTTACATCTAGCTTGAGGAAGAGGTGGTCCGTTTTTCAACAAATTCTCATATTGAGTTCTTCCTCATATTTGCTTCCTTCGCACCCATATTGAAGGTTGCATTTAGTATTTAATGCTATGCTCGCCTTCTTTTTCCCCTTTTCCATGGATGGAGTTCTTTTTCAAAGTCAATTGTTCTTTGGCAAAGAAGATGTAGAGGGAAGATAGATTTAGACTCTATGGTTGAGAGAGCAGGAGAGAGAGTGTGTGTGTCGTTTTGAGAAAAAATAATTAAAATTGAAATATTAGAAGGCATAATTTTTGATGGGAATCTTGACAGAATATTCCTCAAGAGTGACATTTGTAAACGGATCTAGTTTACAGGTGGTTTTGTGCAATTGTGCTTTTTAAGGCGGTTTTGTGAAATAGAGCGATTTTAAAGGTGGTTTTGTGCAATTTACCTTCTAGATTATTATCTAGGTTAGGGGAATTATAAATGGGGGAAGTTGCTGTGTGTAAGATCATGATGAAGATTGGAAATGTGTTTTGTTTTCTATAAATAGGAAAACTTCTCGATCTCTGTCATTGTTCCCACCTGCTGGATCGAAATGGATGAAACATTGGTGGATGGTGAGGAAGCTGGAGGTTATGAGGCAAACCCTAGTGCGAGATCTCGATGAGTGGGGTTTATGTGCGTGAGAATAGACTACAAGTGAAAGAAATACGCAAAGTGCTTGAGTTGTAGACTTGTAGTTGAAGTAAAAACGCAACAATGTCCTTGTAAACACCGGAGAAGAATATGAATACCAAGAAGGTGATACCTAGCCTTATAAATAGGAAATCCTCTTGATCTCTATCGTTGTTCCCACCTGTTGGATTGAAATTGTTAGACAAGAGGATGCTCAAGAACACACACAAATAACCCTAACACACTGATTGATTGATAATCTGAAAAGAAGAACAATCTCAATAGGACAAACCCCCAATTGAGCCAAATCCCAAAGAAGAATACTCTCCAATGAGCCCAAAGGCCTAAGCCTTGATCCTTCAACTCTATTTCTAGATAAAACCCTCTAACAGCTAGACACCGCTATTTAACTTAACCAGATACTGTGCAGCACGTAGGCTGGATGGCCTCTACTAATCGACTCTATTATTAAAAGACATAAATGTCTAGTCTGGGATATTCCCCTTAACAGACTACTTGCATGCCTTCTTGGAGTAGACTATATACGGTCCCACAAGCTGAGTTGGTGTGCTAACAGAAATGGATGAAACATTGGTTGGCAGTGAGGAAGCTGCAAATCCTAGTCTGAGATTAGGCTAAGAGTGAAAGAATGTACTTAAGAAAAAATGCAACAATTTCCTTGTAAACGCCCAAGAAGGTGATAATGGCCATTGGGCAAATATTTCGGGCCCATTTGCTTTTAATTTTCAGAACCCACCTCTTTTTTCCCCCCTCTTTCTATCCCCATCAGCTATTGCTATGCCGCTGCAACATATGTCCATCTTGATTTTCCTCTGCATCTCATTTGGGGACAACAACTGCAGCCACAGATCCCAACCAGTCCTATCACCACATCCACCATCTCGAGCACCTCCAAAGCCATCATCACATTCACCATTGGCATCTGTCCCATCACCCGTCAAGTGAACTAGACCACATGGATGAGCTATGGAGAAACTAAATTTGAGTGTCAATTTCTTGATTCCAGGCCTTGGGGACAAGGTTTCTTAAAGTGGGTGGAATATTTTAGGTATATGGAAACTCAAGATTCATGGAAGGTTGAACTAGATGTAGGGGATGAAGCAACCTTAAGTGTTACTAAATTACACAGAAATGGACCATTTTCTAATATACATGAACTACTCTTTATTTTAGGACTATTGTATAAATATATGAGTAGGGGGAAGTTGTTGTGTAGGATCATGGTGAACTTTGGAATTGTCTTTTCTGGTTCTAGCCTTAGTTTAAAAAAGCGCGCCTCGGGCGCGCCTGGGCACAAGGCGCGGGGGTCAGCCCTTAGGATGGCTTGGCGAGGCAATATACGAAAGGCGCGCGCCTTGCTGCGCCTTTGTCAAGGCGCGCCCAGGCTAATGCGTGCGCCTTCTTGTGGATGCTGAAATTAAACACTGTTTTGATCTTAAAATAGGCACTTGACCCCCTCAAATGCATATGGCCTTTAAAATTTTACTTTAAACTTCCTTGAAAGAAGAAAAAAAAGGCATAAAACTGAAATAAAAAGATAAAAGAAGACAGAAGAAGAACTAGAGAAGAGTAGAAAGACAAGAACGAGAAAGTGAGAAACCCTAATTCACGAGGCATTCCACTGCCACCGCCCATCATCCACCGCCCCGCCCTCACCTTGCCTCCACCCGGCCAGCCGCACCCCTGTCCTTTGCTTTTTCTAGAGTTCTGTAGTCAAATGACCCTTTTTTGCGGTTCCCCTTTAGTTTATAATCAGTTTTTTTTTTTTTATCGATTTATGTTGATTGTGATTCCTTTTATACATTTATGCATTTATAACATAAGAAGTATGTTGTTTTAAGTATAAGATATGTTATAGAAATGATTTTTAAGGTTAGGAATGATTTTTAAGGTTTTGGCCCTTAAGTGCGCTTGCCTACAAAAGGCGCGCGCCTTCGCCTTGCGCCCAGGCTCCAGTGCCATTTGCGCCTTGCGCCTTTGTATATTGCTTCAAGGGGTACGGAGCCTATTGCTTCACAAAGGCGCACCAAGGTGCACAAGGGGTACTCCGAGTATGGATCTATTTTGTATATTGCTTCACATTAGTCCCGTCTTTCTGTCCCTGTTTCCTGCTTTTTCTTTCTCTAACTCATCTGACTCTAGATCTTTATCAGAATGTGGAAAAGTTGTTGTTTCATATATATAATTCTAGAGGAAATGGATCAATTAACCAAAAATTAAGCAACTAATTAAAAAAATTGAAGATGGGTGATATCCAATATTTTAGTGCATTATACCTCTCCTGTAACTTGTTTTATTGGAAGTGATGGTTCTTTTACATTTATTATCTGTTGAAGTTTGTGTCCATTCAGTCTGGTATGTTGATGTTTGACAATGTCCTTTTGGCAGGCTTATCGATCAAGCATGCTCAAAGCTTTTAAGAAGACGCTTGATGAGGGTTCTTTCACCTTCGTAATCGGTATGATTGATCATTGATGAACAAACTTGTGAGAATCATTAACACTTAGGGAAATTGCTAGCATATGATTTATTCATTGATTTCGTTCCAACTGTACTTGTTCATGGATAACTTGTATATGCCATGTTTGAGATCCAATCATTTGTTTGGTTTGATCATCGATGCTATACTTGCTATTTCATTGCCTTTTCCTCTCTTTATTCCCTCAAATGTCTTATGAACATGTGTGATCTTGTCCAAATATTTTAGCAGTTACACTAGGATGCAGAGGGTTAGGATTAATGTGCTATTTGATTGTTGAGGAAATTCACCAGTTCAGTTGTCAACATTAATTAGAATATGTAGCGGTGCATCGCCTGTGCACTGCTTCATTTTCAATGATACGTATGCAGCTTTATTGGCAATTAACCTATTTGTTGCTGATATGTTTTGCTTCGCCTTAGTGGATGACCGCAATCTGCGGGTAGCTGATTTTGCTCAATTTTGGGCAACTGCGAAGGTATACCCTCAATTCTCTTCTACCCAACGTATGTGAGGTTTCTGGGATCATATTGTTTCATTTGGGGTCTGGACTGCACCTCCTATATTTTTGTAGTTGTTGGAGAGATAACCAGAAGGGGAGGGGGCTGTTTTATGATCAATGTTTTGTGTTTGTGTGCTGATTTAGTTCTTTTCATTTTACCATCTATATTGCTGGTAATTGTGCTTGCTTTGATATATTTCATTGAACTATATTGTTGAGGAATTAGTTATGCCACTGACAAGAAAGTTTTATCTTGTTTGAAGATCGTCATTTCCTTTTCCTTATATTTGTAAAAATGGTTGATGATTGTTTCTATTTGTCTATGTTCCTTTCCTAAGGAACTATTAATTATAGTTTTCCTTAACTCTTCATTTTGCTTGTGTCTCAGAGATCTGGCTATGAAGTTTACTTGCTAGAAGCTTCTTACAAGGACCCCGTGGTAAGATGCTAATTATTATTTTGCGTACTTATGCTGATTTTGGCTTCAAGTTTCCATTTTATTAGTTCTTCTGTTTTCAAATAAAATGAAACTCTTTTGCAGGCCTGATATTTTTTTTTTTTTGGGGCAAACTCTAGGGTTGTACGGCTAGAAACATTCATGGTTTCACTCGAGATGATGTTGAGAAGATGGCTAGACTATGGGAAGAAGCCCCATCATTATACTTGCAGCTGGATGCAAAGGTTTAATCTTGGAAGTTCTTATTTTTTCCCTTCATTTTTGTCAAATAAATTCTTTGACAAAGAGGAGTCAATCTTGATTTATAGAGTAGTGGAATCAATGGATCTGTATCATATGATCAATTACTACGAGTAGTGCATGATGGGTTTGTCTTAGAATATATTTGTTCAAATTTGTTCCTGTTATTGCAGTCATTGTTCGATGGAGATAATTTAAAAGAAAGCAATATTCAAGAGGTGAGCTCAGTGTCCATGCTGGTTTATTTATTCACTTAGTTAATCAATAGATCTATTTATTGTATATCGGATGTTGCATGTGCATTTTTGAGAATCAAATGATATTTTTTTTTATCCTTCACGTGTTCTCAATTGTGTCAACGGCTGGGATCTTGATATGTATATGGATGTTGGTCCTCATGGTAATGGTTGTCATGTTTTTGTTAGGTTGACATGGACATGGATGATGAGGTTTTTTATAGAGGCTCATGTGAATTGGAAGAGAGAAAACATGAGAATGTAACTGCTAAGACATCAGAAGAAATTAGATATGATGGTATGATTTAAACTTTAGATTTTTTTAATTTTGCTCTGTTTGCACAAACTAAGCTTGTTTTGATACTTTTATATTTTAATTACTTTGCACATGTTGACGAATCTTTGTTGAACTGAGAATCTAGGATATTGGATATCCCCTTTCCTGCAAAACTCACATCATTTGTCAAAACATGGAAAAATTGGTGATTGAGTGGGATCTAGTCATCCTAGGATATTGGATATCCCCTTTCCTGCAAAACTCACATTATTTGATGCACAACTGAAATGTGCAACCATACTCTGGGAATCAATTGGATTTCTTAACCCCAATTTTTCATTTTTGAATCCTGATACAAGTGTACCAAACTTCACCTTGGATATATCTAGGAATAGTTAATAGTAAAAATACAAAACAAAAAAAATAACATTTTAAAAACGTTGTATTTTTTGCCTTTATAAAGTTTGCTTTGTCTAACAAACAAAATGAATAAATAAAAAATATTTATACTTAGAATTCAGTCCATCAGTTCTGTCTAAGATTGAGTTGTCTGGGTTATATTCTAGTTTGAATTGGGGCTGTCTGGGATTCTCAGACAATTTCTAGATAAAGTCTTTTTCAGGTTTATCTATACTTTGAGTACAGTCAATATCAGCTTGGATTGTTTTTGGATTTTGGTATAATTTGGTTCTAGTCAAAATCAGATAAAAATGTTACTGGATTTAGTTTTGTTGAATCAGAAATTGGATATGTCAGTATAGATTTTCAGCTCAGATTAGCTTTTGGCCCCCTCTAAAATTTGTCTCAGTTCCTACATAACAAAAAACCTGCAAGAAATTCAATCTGTAGGAGGAATTAAATAGAAAACTGTTTCGAAATTTAATCTAGAATAAATCATTAGAACACAAACAATTTGCAAGATATATTTACTTTAAACCCGGAGTATAATGAACTCAGTATCATACTCTTCACCAAAAATCAATATAGAATTATAACTTGTAGTCCTGATTGACATCAGAAAACTATAACATCTGAAAAAACAATTTACTTAATGAACCCGGAGTATAACTTGGCTTTTATACAGTGCCTTTGAGATGGATATAGCCCATATATCAATTTTGGGGCATTTTTAGTAAATTCAGTTATTATTGTCATATAGCTGAATTTCAGTTTCCCTTGAGTCTATTGAGGGCGCATCCTCCTTGACATGTTTACGATATGGGTGCCCTATCTTGACCCCCAGATTCTTGAGCGGGATTATACTGTGCAATGATGTTGATGTTGAACTTTTGAATCCCAGGGTCCAAGAAGACATGGAATGCTGAAGCAGATCATCCAGAAGAAGAAGTAAAAGATTTAAGATGCAGTAAATGGTCAGGTGATTTGGACGAAGATAACGTTGATAGTGACAAGACGAAATGCAAGTCAACTGCTCTCTCTGGATTGTTTCAGGCCTATGGAAAGGAAGGTAAATCTGTTCATTGGGGTGACCAGGTATGCTGTCTGTTTTATATGTGCATCATGAATTTGACCTACATTATCATGGTTGATAGGTTCCCTACGTGCTTGTTCCCTGTAATTTGTTTCTTATATATCTGTATTTTCTTCCACATGTTTGTTCTAAGCCTGTTCCTTTCATTGAGAATCTATGCAGACATCCACTCACTAAACTAATGAAAGTTGAATCCGCTGCATATAAGTTTTTTTTTTTTTAAAATTTCTCCTTGATTTGTAATAAGAACCAATATCAGTGGAGTATAAGGTAGTATGCTGACAGTGAGCATCTTAACAAAGCTGTTTCAATAATTTCGTTTATTAATACAACTTCCACTATTTTTTGTTCGACAGTGAGCATATAAGTTTTTTTTTTTTTAAATTTCTCCTTGATTTGTAATAAGAACCAATATCAGTGGAGTATTAAGGTAGTATGCTGACAGTGAGCATCTTAACAAAGCTGTTTCAATAATTTCGTTTATTAATACAACTTTCACTATTTTTTGTTCGACATTTGTTCTTCAAAAGGATTTCAGCTTATGCAATGTCTCTTTGATCTTTGACTTGCTGTGGTAAATTATAACTGACACTTCACCCAATACTGCTACATATAGATTCCAAATACTGGCTTCTTCATAGGTGCCATGAAGAAAGCAAATGCGGCATCGTTGATCATTGGCCCTGGTTCAGGTTACAATCTGGTGGGTATCCAATACAAAATGATTTATTGCCTTTTTTTTTAATTATAGCAATATGGTGATAATATCTAATCGCACGACTCCCCTAATTATCTGGAGCAAATTTTGTGCTATTAGCGTATGCCAATCAAGCTGTGTCACATTATCCAAAAAACAGCATTTTCATTCAACATGATATGCTTTAGGGCCTGTTTGGTTTGGTTTCAACCTACGGAAACAGAAATGGTTTGTATATCTAGTCCACGTGAATGTCGTCATATATGGAAACAAAATTTTCAACTTGGCTCGCAGCTCTAATTTTGTGTATAGAGGGAGGGAGGGAATGGGAATGATTTCATTGTTTTGAAACCGATGAAGGACATGGAGAATGGAATAATTTTGTGTGGACTAGATACATTTTCTTTCCGTCCCTGTTCCCATACATTGGAACCAAAAGGTGGCGTAGCGTATTAGTTCTCTTAGCGTTATACGTGTAATAAGTTAATAGCTCCAAGTTGGTATCCTAATGCAGAAGTCGAACCCTTTACCAGTTGAGGAATCCCACCAAAAGAAGAGTGGAGATATGAAGAAGCGCAGCGTGTTTCAAGAGCACCTGCGTGCGGAGAAAGAGTCCTTCAAGGCCGTCTTTGATAGGAGGCGTCAGCGTGTTGGTGGTCTTGGCCTGGAAGAAGATTGAGATGATGAACAATAATTTCCTGGCTGAGCGAAAGATTTCCCTCGATGGAGAGCCAGGGCAGCTATATGTGCTGCTTGTACTATTCATTCATTGTAACTAATGGAATGTTATAAAGCTAAATTGATGTGGTAGGAGATGTTTTTGTATGTTATGTTCAATGTTCTAAAAAACGCTAGGCAGACGTTGCGCGGAGACGGACCGCCTAGCGTCTAGACGGCCTGAACGGTGACCTAGGAAGTCCAAGACGGATGCCTAGGCGGTCTTGACGGCTAGGTGGACTAAGACCTTTTAGTGCCTAGACGAGACCTAGAAGGGATTTTTAGAACAGTGATTATGTTTGGCTTCTTAAAAATTAGCCTTTATTATTCTACACATATATGCTTATTAATACATCTGTAACGGGGGTTATAGGTTTACCTATCTTCGCATCCCTATATTTGCTTTTGCCCGTAATCTAACGCACAACGAAATTTTACTTTTGCCATTCGTCATCCATAAAAACCAAAGCAAGAATATCAAAATCCCTATTTAGATATGTGATTCTAACAATTATAAGATTTAAAAAATGACAAAAGATTTTCAAACCAGCAAAAAACAACGAATACATCCGAATATTACGACAATGATGGATCTTGAAAAATATTTGGGATGTCCGATTGTTAGTATTATGAACAAGGAAACTTTTAGTGATATAGTTGGGAAAACTAAAGATCGATTAATCAAATGGAAGGCAAACTCTCTATCCCAAGAAGGAAGAACAATTCTAATACGATCAAACCTAGCAGCTAAATCAATCTACTTATGAACAAGATTTGATTTTTGTTGTTTTTGTTGGATGTGGTACAGGATTTTTTCTATCGGGTTTTAATCTTAAAGTACAAGCGTGGTTTGGTAAGTTTTTAATTAGTAAATGGTTTATCTGAATTTTTCTAATTTTTCCAGATCTAGATCTACAGCTGCTTTTGATTTGAAAATCAGCCGATTTATAGTTCTCAAAGGGTGTTTTCGATATTGGATTTATATTCAGTAAAAGATTTCAGAGTATTTTTAGGTTTTGTTTTGTAAGGATATTAGGGAACCCTTTGATCAAGTTTTTCACAAAGGCTTGAACTAGAAAAATGTTCTTATATATATATAGTTTATTGTTGTCAAGTTTTAAAGGATTTGGAAAGATGCACAAGAAGTTGTAATGTATTCTGGCATTTCATTGCATTTGGGGTTAGAGTTTGTAAGAGTAAATAGCCTAATTTGCATTGGGTTACATATAGGAGCACCAATCATAGATCGTGGTCAAGAACAAGGGGGAGATTTATAGTATGTGTCCTAATCAGGTGAGTATAGACCGGAGATTAAACCATATGTGCTATATGCGCTATATGAGTTATATGAATATATGAGCTATGTGAATTATATGGATATACGTGTTATATGTGATAGCTCTGAAATTTCCAGAATTGTTTGCACAGAAAGTATAATAACAGATGGCACATGATATATGATTACAGAATGCATTTGATTGCATAACATATTGCAATGAGATTAAAAGGACCTTTGACTGTCTTGCCCTGAACTGTAATTCAGAAAATCTTCAGATTTCTTTGTTAAAGCGACCTACGGGTCATACAGGATCTTTGGATCATACAGGATCTTCGGATCATACAGGACCTACGGGTCAATCAGGAGATCTTCAGATTTCTTTGCTAAAGGGACCATAAGAGTCAATATTCAGCAAATCTTCGGATTTCTTTGCTAAAGGGACCATAAGAGTCCATATATAGTAAACCCGGGGCAGATTCAAGCTTGAACAGTTCACAGAATAATGAATCGGATACATCAGCATTTGCATTTGCATAGTAAATTCATATATGATATATATAATATGTATGTATATGTACATGGACTAAACGTTGGACTCTGTTTGTAATAATTGATGATGGTTTATATTTACTGAGTATGCGACTCACGCAAATCGCAAAACAATTTTTTTCAGGTTCAACTAGTTTTTACTGACGCGTGTCTCTATTAGAGGTCACATTCATACAGGTCGGCCGGCTGAAGCTCTAAGCAACCTTCTCCTCCTCATTTTGCATCATAGACATATGTGTTGTAACAGAAGTTAGAGTGGCAGATGTATTAGTATAAAAGTAAAGACATATAGTTCTGTGTGTGTGTGCAACCTTTTATGGTTGTTAATGTCTGCTATGTACTTACGTGAATAGTTGGTTTATGTGAATTATCTGTTTATGTAAGAGATAAGTTTTATGAAGTATACGTCATAGGGTATAAGGGTGTCACAACAACTCTACCTTGTATTTTCTTTAAATAACTTTGTTATTCATTCAATAAAATTCAGCTTGAAGTAAGATTAAACCCCTTTGGTTTAGTCTTGCTTTTGGGCCCCAAAAACAACTTGTGTTCATGCTTTTACATTCCATTGATCATTCATTCAAGTTCTTCAAACATAATTCAGATTTCGAGAGTTTAGTATAATCAAATTGGTTTGTCTAGTTAGATTATAAAGATCTTAACTAGTTAATCAATTGAGATAGTGTTAGAGCCTCTCAATTGACAATTCAGTTTGTGAAGTACTATATATCCATTCAAATTCAGTCGTTCTTTATTGAATTTAGTGAGAGTCAAATTGCTTGCGCCACAAGTAATTGAGTTCGAGCAATTTAGGTTGGAAAGAGAATTACTTGTCAAGATCGGGCCAAAACAAGACCGAATTGTCATCATTGAGCAATCGAGGAGATAATTCCGTATCAAATAGGAGGCGAACTTGTCAAGCTCTAATAATCATTTTTCTGCCAAAAAACACGGGGTTGATCAAACGTTTGAGTGCCATTTGGTAAGTCGTTGTCCGAAAGAGAGCCTCTCGAATTGCGTACCAAAAGCAACTGTATCGTCGGGAAAATAGGCTTGATCATGATTTTTTTTCTACTAGGTAACTTATGCATGAAGATAGTCAATTCAGTTGTTGTGGTCGGACTCTATCATTTTCAAACTGGATTAAAAGGAGGAAAAATTCAATACTCGGATCTTCTTGAGGGTTCATCACTGGCAAGGGCTTTTGAATGAAAACATAACTAAGAGAGAACCGTAAATCGTCCCGGGTCAGCAAACTTGTATGAAGCCATGGAAAGGCAGGAGATGCAGGAGCCGCCAACCCCTTTTTTGCAAGGACTGCATAGAAATATGCCACTGACGTGAGTAAAGCTAAAGCTATATTCGTATTTATATTTCGAATATAGAGGAGTGAAAGTTCCCCAAAAAAGGAATTTCTCATATCATTTCATGAACCGTACAAGCACATCCTCTCAGGAACATATTGGTAGAAGTACCGATATGGAGCAATTGTTACCGTCCTGAATCTTCTACTTCTCCAGAGTCAACAATGCCTCTTTTTTTGTTAGAAATCATGTTTGAGCCTATGTTCACACCTTCTTACCTTTGTTGGTGCTTCAGTTGGATTGGATGAGGATTGAGTATTAGCAATGATTCTCCAACAATTTTTAGGGCTAGGGATGGCTATATTTCTGGGAGCGAACTCCACTTCAATTGATTCTACTTCATCTCCCTCGGACACCCCTTTCTCTCCTTACCAACTTGGATCTAGTTTGGATAAAAGGGTATTGGAATTGTCTTTTTTTTCAGTGAAAAAGAGGTACTCGAAGCTTTGGGAAGAAAAAACCAAGTTAAGTTAAAACTTTTTTTAAAAAGAAAGCTCGAAGACAAAGAGGGCGGACCTTTTTGGATATATAATTCCAAGTCGAGAATAATCAAGACTTTCATATTTCCTTTTCCATAAGAGACATGATTTTCATGAAATCACTTAAGTGATCTTCCACATGTAACTTATCAAAGCTTTCATTTATTGATTAGTCAAATCTTCCACATGTAACTTATCAAAGCTTCCACATGTGATCTTCTGTGTTAGGTAGGCTCGGGGATCACTGATTAGTCAAATCCAGAGGCTCCCTTTGGCCTATCATTGATTGGTCGATTCGGATGGGACGATCTACTGTTCTCTCTTAGTTGCGGATGCTCACGCTTTCATTCGGAGGGTGGTCGTAGATCACCTGAAAGCGAAATTGTTCGTTTTTAACTTCCCTAAAGTAAGAGGTAACGTCATCAACTGTTTTATCTCCTCGTTAGCCAAATCCTCAAACTTAACAAAACAAAACAATAATGCAAACATAAACAAATATTCGTTGAAGATTGTTCGTTTTTAGGGTATGAAAACGGAATAGTATGTTGCATAAACAAGTTGAAGTGAAAGTCGATCCTTGTTTGACAAGGCGGTTTGAGTAGACCTCAAAAGGTAATCTCGTGAGTAGACCCCGAAGGGTAGTCTCGTTGGGTGTAGGCCATAAGGCAATCACCATCGATCCACTTAAAACATTTTATTAAGTTACTTGGATAAAGGCTACGAGTCACTCGATTAGATCAAGCTTTCCTTCAACGAATATTGCCCATATTCCATGCCAAGGGATACCGCAATATAGTTGTGGGATAAAACGTACCATACGAAACAATAGACATGTTGGCAAGACACGTCTATCAAGATTAAACGTACCTTATTCGAGTCCCATGATTCCTCTTCATTCTTCACTTGAACGAAGTCGTTATCCCATGACGTTTGTGGTTCTTCCTTCACTTGGACGAACTCCTCATGCAATGCCACTTGAGGTTCCTTCTTCACTCGTACTTGTGAACATCGATCCATGATATACACACTTTGTGTTTGATTCACTCGTGAAAACCCTCACGTAAACAAACTCTAGTCTTGATCGACTACAAGTGTCGAACTCTCACTAGTTTTATGTAGACTTGTGTCTAATTTCGTGTGGCTATGGACGACATTCCCCCTTATTTATATATGTCCATGGCTGTCCAAATAACCGCCAAAGGAAGTTACACAATCGGTTGAAGAGAAGAGAGACCGAGAGGATTTTTAGAAGAAGTTGTAACCACTTTTCCTTATCCAATTCCCTCTCTTTCCTAGTCATCTTTAGGCGTCAAAACTGCCCACCATGGAGTCCAAAAGGGAGTCTAAATCCATCCTATTATGTCCCAAAGAAAAAGCCCAAAACTCCATCTAGAAATCCAATCCAAAAGCCCAAAGCCACGACCCAAAAGGCAAGACAAGAGGCCCAACCTTGCGTCCATACTTGCGGCCCATCCAGCCCACACGCGCGCCCCATGGGCCAGCCCACTAAGGCCCACACCAAGCTAGCATATCTAGGTACCTAGCTAGGTCACTTACCTAGTGTTGTTGGCGCTTAGCTAGTTGAGCTGGCTTGAGCTGCGTTTTAGCTCGTTGAGCTAACTTTCAAGCTACTTGAGCTAACTTGAGCTAGTTTAAGCTTCCATGAGCTAATCCCTAGCTACATGAGCTTCTTACCAAGCTTAAACTTTGAGTCAAGAGCTTATTCAAGCTTCTAGAGCTAACTCTAAGCTAGTTTGAAGCTTCAATACTCCTTTCTAGCATACATAACTATATGTCAAGCTATTCTCAAGCTTTGATTCTTGCTTAAAGCATTCACCAAGCTTTAGAGAAGCTTCCTAATATTCATTAGATTATGCACAAAGCTATAAGACACATAACTTAGCTAGAAACCATACATTTGCTCAATCGCAACCACTCGACGCCTTGTGCCTAAGCCCTAGGCGCGCCGCAAGCTACTCGCACACATCCTAGGTGCGCCGCTAGCACCGTGCAGCCATGGCCGTGCCAACGCAACATCAAATGCGTGCCCAACCACCAAGACAAGAACCTCACAAGCGAGCACCGACGCGCCTCACCCTTGCACCGAGCCAAAGCCATGCAAGCGCGCGCCACGAGCATCGGCGTGTTTCTACCGAGTGCCGAAGCTTTGTGCCGCTACTGAGCGACGTCGCCACCTAAGTGCGTTGTAACATCCTCGACCAAAGTGCATACGTCATTTTGCATTCAGATAATATTAGTAGCATATGCATGGCATATTTGAACGATATATAGTGAATTTTTTAAAATAACATTTATTAATTATGGTTATTATATTTTAAAAAGGTTTTTAACTAAAAATTAATTAATAATTATTTCAGGGTAAATTTTGTAGTAAAGTAAATTTAAGGGTGGAAATTACAATTTTGATAAAAAAATCTAGCTGAAACTGCGTGGAATTCAACTTTGAATTCGTGATCAAATTTACTGTCTTGTATTGGGAATTGGACTTTCTCTTATTATGTATATATATGGCTTTCATGTAGCTTGTTTCATTTTTATTACTGAAGAACATATCCAAAAAAATTACAGAGAGAGTAGAAAGAAAGGACGAGAGGAGAGGAAGGTTTAAGGAGTTGGATTTTTTTTTGTTGATTCTGGTATAAGATCTCTTTTATCGGGTTTTAATCCTGAAGTATAAGTGTGATTTGGTAAGTTTTTAATTAGTTAATGATTTATTTAGTTTTTCTAATTTTCCAGATCTAGATCTACAGTTGTTTTTTATTTGAAAATTAGTCGATTTATTGTTTTCAGAGGGTGTTTTCGATATAAGATTTATATTCGGTAAAAGATTTCAGAGTAATTTTAGACTATTGTCTTGTAATGATATTATGGAGACTTTTGATCAAGTTTTTCATAAAGGTTTGAACTAGAAAAATGTTCTTCTATATATATAGTTTATTGTTGTCAAATTTTAAAGGAATTGGAATTATGCACAAAAAGTTATAATGCATACTGGCATTTTATTGCATTTAGGATTAGGGTTTATAAGAGTAAATAGCCTAATTTGCATCGGGTTACATATAGGAGCACAAGTAATAGATCGTGATCAGAGTCGAGGGGGAGAAATATAGTAATTGTCTTGATCAGATGAGTATAGACCGGAGATTCAACCCTATGTGTTATATGGATATATGTGATATATGTTCTATATATATGTGCTATATATGCTATATGGATATGTGTGCTATATGAGCTATATGTGATATATGTGCTATATGAGCTATATGGATATATGTGTGATCGCCCTCTCTCGGATTGCGAGGGTCTGGAGATACAATTTATAACCCGACCCCGTTGTAGTACGTGGTGGGTGTCGAACACTCGGGAAGTCTACTCGATCGATGTGCCTAGATACTAGGAAGCTAAAAAGGAGAGCATAAAACAAAGGAAAACAAAGAAAACAGTCGGGACCGACACTGAGGTCACGTCGGGCCCGAGGTTGGCGACAAGAGGAAGTCGGGACCGACACTGGGTAAGTCGGGCCCGAGGTAGCTGGGGATGTCGAACTCAAGGATTTAAAAGTAGATCTTGGGCTTTTGGGTTCCTTCCCTAGTAGATTAAGGCCTTTCCACCCCAATTCAAGCAATGAGTGATGATCGGACTAGGATCGAGTGCTTTCGCCCTCGTTCCAACCACATCTACACCTCGATCCATGGGGAAATCCCCTTCGAAGCAAGGTCTTGAGATTGACACATGTTCACTTTCGCTATTTTGCCAATCTCAAGCCTTGATTCCCAACTTTCGCAAGGAATTGTAGCTCTATGTAGAGTGGGTTCCTTAGATCAAACACTCAAGGCTATGGAATTGGGGTTTCTAGCCTAAACCTAGCTAGGGTTTTCCCCCATAACCCAAGATCAAGGAGATCTACTCCATGTAGCAAGCAAAGAAAGCAAACAAATCAAAAGGGAAAGCAATCAACATCATCAATCTCAAAACAAAGCAAAGTTTCATTCAAATCCAAAGCAATCCACAAATTCCAATCAAAGGTTTTCAAATCCACAAGATCAAACAAAGCAAAGCTAAACAATCAACAAAACCTATCAAGCCTTCCTCTCTTGGCCGATTCTCTCTCTCTTCCTTCTCCTCTCCTTCCTCCTTGCTCTCCAAGAATCCTCTTGGCTCCCTTGGAACCCCCTTTTTGTGTGTTTGTGAGGGAACCCCTTCTTTGAAGACAAGAGAGCCTTTTATAGATTAGATGAGGGGTAAAAGTGGAAGTCCACAAATTCGTGCCTTGGAGCCCAAGTAGTTCAGTGACCGACTCGGACCGACACGGAGGACCTCGGGCCCGAGTTACTGTGCAACTCGGTCCGAGGTTGGAGACTTCAAAGTCGGGCCCGATGTGGTTGCAACTCGGTCCTGACCTCGTTCCACCTTCTTCTTAGTTGGCTTCTCTTGTTCTTCTTCATGGCTTGCTTCTCTCCTTCCCGCTTTAGCTCGGCCTTTGCTCCATGTCCCGACCCTCCTTCAAATCGATCCTTGATTCATGCCAAATTACCTACAAAACACATAAAATGTGCGTAGTCTCCGAATCTCATAGAAATACGGGAACTAGGCTAAAAAGGAACAAAACGCACAAGAAAAGGGGAAAAAGAAACATATTTACAAAGGAAATCACATATGAAAACACCACCAAATAGAGAGACATCAATGTGCTATATGAGTTATATGGATACATGTGATAGCTTTGAAATTTTCAGAATTGTTTGCACAAAAAGTATGTTAACAGATGGCATATGATATATGGTTACATGATGCACTTGATTGCATAGCATATTGCAATAAGATTAAAAGGGACATGTGACTGTCTTGCCCTGAACTATAATTCAGGAAATCTTTGGCATATGATATATATTTACATGATGCACTTGATTGCATAGCATAATTAAGGTCCGCATTGATTTCAAATAACAAAGAAAATGCAATTAATAAGATTTTTTTCCGTTTACTTCTAATATATAATATTAACTATGTAATGAAAAATATAAAATTTTAATGATAATTATGACATTGAATGATAAAAAATGGCAAAATACATATACACACATGTACTTTTGCAAAATAGTCACTTAGACACCTCACCTTTGGTTTTGTTCTATTGAACACTTGAATTTAACTATTTGTGTTCTATTGAATACTTGTTTGCTGATGTGGCCATTTCCGTGTACTCTACTCTCTAATGAGCGAGTGTTGTTGAAATTGAATGACAAAAAAAAAACAAATTAATTTTTTTTTAATCAACTATGCATTATACATTTTTCTTTAGGATGATAGCTAGCTATAATATTATTTTAATTTAATCCAATACTAAAACCAAAAAAACTAATCATCAAATTGCCTTTAAATTTATATATTATTTCCTTATCCTAACTCTCTAATTCATCCCAACAGAAATAGCTCAAAGTTATTATCTCCTTTAGAGGCCATTGCCAAAGATGAAATCGACAGAGCTTTTTCACTCCTTGTAATTTCATTCCAAAATAATTAAAAGACGCCATTAAAGCCCCCTCAAGCTTTTTCATTCCCTTCAACCCCACTGCCTTTGCTATCAAACCCACTCCAACAATCTAAATAATACCCACGTTGATAGTTCCTGTGTATCCCCAAGAGCAAAAATCTCAATATGCATCATTCAAGTATAAATCGAACCTGTGTATGCCTCAAAGCTTTTTTTTTATATATATTTTGTAATTCCAAATCAAGAACATACACAATTCAATTCAAGAAGAGTAGTGGAAGGAGACCCGAAAACGAGATTTGGAAGAAGATCTCGAAATCGAGATCTAGAAGGAGACCGAGACCGAGATCTGGAAGGAGACCATCTCGAAAACGACATTTGGAAGTAGACCCGAAAATGAGATTTGGCCAGATTAGGGCTCCATTTTTATGTCTTCCCCCCATTTTTTGCCAGATTAGACCCAAAAACGATGGAGGACACAGGAATTTTGGCCAGATTAGTAATGCTAACACCGAATTTGTGTCTCCCCCCATTTTTATCCCCTTTGCAACCCAGGAGACAGCATGACGGAACGAAGGAATCACGAGAAACTAGAACAGGAGAGAGCAAGGACGGATCGAAGGACTCGGAGAAAGAGGGCATAAGAAGCACGGTTGACATGGAGACGCTGATGTGGTTTCTGGATCTGATTCCTTCTTCTCCGTCCCAAGATCTATAGATCTGATATATTGCTTTATTTTCCAGAAATTTTAGGAATGGATAACTATTTTATAAAAAACTTTTAACTTTTAACTATTTTTAAACATTTAAAAAATATAAACCATATTTATAGATGTGGCATCTATGTGGCATTGATGTGGCGCTGATGTGGCATATAATTTTGCCATGTCAATGCGCGTGCAATACACTTAACCATAATATAAGCCTACAAGTGCTCAATAGAACAGAAAAGGCTAAATTCAAGTGTTCAATAGAACAAAACCAAAGGTGAGGTGCCTAAGTGACTATTTTGCACAAGTACAGGTGTCTGTATATGTATTCTGCCGATAAAAAATACAAATATACTACATACATACATACATACATACATACATACATAGATTGTGGCCAAAAAGACAAATAGGTATTTAAAGTGACCCCCATGAGACACTTTGGTATTTTAAAGTATAAAAAAGACAAATAGGTATTTAAAGTGGCTTAAAATAGAAAAGTAAGTATTTACCTAGATAACCACTGATTAACCGGTTTACTTGTATTTTAATCTGATTTGAATTAAACTAAACCGGTTTATTAAAGTTAAAACCCGTTTACCCTTACCTGTATCAATAATTTAACCAAACACCATCATTCTTTCTCATTAGTTTAAGCTAACACGTAGTATGCTACACCTAAAAGATCTTTTAACTTTTAAAAGGCTACAACCTAAAATTCTGACATTTGATGTCTTGGAATGTGCAAAAAAGCTCACGTAGGAAATACTAGTTTCCACGTTGCAACTTAAAATATATAAGAATATTGGCATGTAATGCTTAAAACATGAAATGAAAATGCACTGCTATAAAGCTGTATATTAAATACTATTATAAAATATGTTCTTGCAATACTTACTATCACCCAAAAAGCATAAGATAACAGTAATAAGTAGTCTGACATTTACCATCTAGGCCAAAGCATAAATTAATAAAAAACAAAAATCAATTGTACATTGAGACACTGCTAAAAAAAAAATATATCAATCATCCTTGTAAATGGTGCATACGACGTTCATAACAGTGCCAATTCAAAGCAAGATGTAGATTATGTCTATTGTTGAGATTGAGCATCTCTAATAACCACTCCAGGCCTATGTGTTGCAGATCTGAAAGTCACCTCCCCATCATCTCCCTGGTATAAGCCAAGGCCTACATGGCTACCAAAAGCAGGTGCTCTTCCTCTTGTAGATATTCTTCCTCTACCTCTTCCTCTTCTAGTTGTAACTATAAAATAAAAACATCATATTAATACAAAAACTTATAATTTATAATTGATACATTTTTTATCTTTTACCCACCTGATGATAGCCAAGCACTTGAATTTTGGTTAGGCTGAACAACCGCATTTGTTTGCTCTACAGTGTAGCTTGAGTTAAGATTTTTCTTCTTCTTACTAGCAAGATACTGTGCTGGTGGTAAAATGTCATCTCTACCAATTCTGTTTTTGCTCCCCTTTGGTCTGCCTCTGATGTTAGTAGACTGGTTTGTAGGCTTTGGGGCTTGTCTAGTTGGTACCTCCTACAAATAAAATACAAAATTAATGATACTTTGCCCCAATAGAAAAAAAAATACTGTATAAAAGATGGATAAACTAAGACTTACATTGAGTGGAAGAGCACAATTTCTTCTATCATGACCTTGTTGACCACAATTACTACATTTAATAGGCAGCCCTTTCCTTGAATAAATCGCTTTCTTCTTTGGCTCATCAACATCTTTTCTTCTGTTGGTCTTTCTCCTACCAGGCCTTCTCCTTCCAATATTTAGGGGTAACACCAATCCAACCCCAACATGAGCCCAAAAAATGCTGCCTCGTACAGGTTGCAACAACCATGAATATGTTTGCTGATATGTCTCCACCTTATACCACTTGGCAATGTAGTCTTCTAGTAATTTATTCATGTATGACAACAAGGTACTCCAGTCAAATCCCACACTCTACATGAGCAAGTTCTTTTCTCCAAGTCAACCGCGTGACTAACACCATTATGCAATACTTCAAAACCAGATTGGTTATCACTACCATTCCATCTGCACTCACATTGTTTTTGCTCATTATATGCTTCTTCCATCTTCTCACTAATCCTTGGAGCAAAACCAGCTATAAACTTAGAAGCAAACTCCTTTTTGATCTTCATTCTATCCATTAAAGCGAGTTGAATGTCCTCGAACATGGAAACTATAGGCTTGTATCTAGCTAGTAGAATGAATGAGTTAAACGTTTCTGCCATATTGTTATCTACCACATCACACTGACTAGTTGTCTTGAAATGGGACTTGCAAAAGGTATTAGGATCCTGTCGCATAAAAGCATCATAGGCAGATGGTGACAATTTCCTTAAATCTTCAACTTCAGCATAAAATTGCCCCATTGTTGTAGCCTTAGAGCACCTCAAAAATTGGCGTTGAAGCTCTCTGCCCTTATGTAACTTCCTCCAATTAGAGAAAATATGCCTAGCACATTGTCTATGCTCAATTTTTGGCCATAGTGCATGAATTGATGGAACTAGACCCTAAAATTAAGCAAGTATATATTTAATAAAGGTTTAAAAACAAGAAAATAACAATAAAATGTGTTAAACAAACCTTTTGTTGATCAGAAATTACAGTCCAGCCGTCACCCAATTCCATTTTCAAATCTTCTCCCACTAGTCTAAGAAACCAATCCCAACTACTTCTATTCTCAACTTCAACTACGGCCCAAGTAATAGGATACATGTGATTATTTCCATCTCGGCCTACTGCACATAGAAGTTGTCTTCCACATGCGTGCTTAAGAAAACAACCATCAACTCCAATGATCGGTCTACAAGTCTCTATAAAGCTTCTTTTCAACGCCTCAAAGCAAACATAGAATCTATAAAAAAATTGCAGGTTCACCTTGAGGAGCTTCTAAAGTCTTCAAAACACAAGTAGTGCCGGGATTTGACCTACATAACTCTAGTAGATATGGCTTCAAAAGCCCATATTGACGCTTCATCAAACTATTCACAGATGTAAGAGCATTGTTCTTAGCTCTCACGCACATCGTAATGTGAACTAAGATGTCATATTTGCTCTTTACGTCATCCTTCATTTCCTTTGACGTCATCTTTGGATTTCTCAATATCTTATCTAGGTACTGCTCTGCAAGCCAATTTTCAGAAATCATTTTATTCTTAAAAGTCCTCACACATCTATGTTCTCCTCGTAAAGATTTAATCTGCCATGCACCCTTGTTATCTAAATCTTTCCCTGCAGACAACTCCCACATACAACCATGACAACCTACATGTATCCTTTTTTTTTATCATTCTTAAGGTACCTAATGTCTTTCTTCTGTTGTATATTATACCACATGATTGCATCCTTTAATACCTTTTGAGATTGAAATCTCAACCCCACTTCAAAATAGACATTTCTCATATCTGTCTTCTCGTTGAAAAAAGGATAATCCACCTTCATTTTACCTTTCCTCATTTTCACCGCCTCATTTTCAGCTTCAAATTCTTCCTCTTCATCATTGGCAATAGGATCCTCATCATCTGAATCCCTTTGATCGGATATATATCCACCTTCATAAGTAGTCCAAAATGATGGCCAATTGTTTGATGGCACACTCTTCCCACTCTCAAGTTCCTCTATCCTGGTATGAATATCATCAATCGGCTTAGCCGTTATAATAGTAGAAGCATGTATGCCACCTATTTAAACAAAATACTGATATAAATACAAATGTGTTTATGAAGTATTAAAAAAAACTATAAATTTTTGAGTGAAACGTACCATTTTCATTTGATTCATTTGTTGTAGGAGGACCAATTCGATTTTTTTGTGCCCTTTTCAAATTCAAATTCATTTGCCTGATTAGAATCAACTCATCAACATCATATTGGAGCTCCTCTTCTATTTGGTCGTCACATTCTACAGAATTGTTTGAATTCACACTATCATTTTCATTCTCACTCATCTCAAAGTTCTCCATATCATCTTCCAACTCATCTTCCTCGTCAACTTCAACATCATCTTCTTCTATCATTTTCCTCTTACATTTATCCACATCCCTCCTCGGGGTCAATTTTCTTCTTTCACATTGTAATGGTTCATCCATCTAAAAAAACATACACGATTTTTATTCTAAGTGTAAAGAAATAAAAAATTTGAAATCTTACCAATCAAAATATTTTTTATAAAATTTAAAATACAGATTGTAATCATTTATGTAAGATCACCAATTAGACATAGATGATTAAACAACATACTAAATTAAAGTACTAATTAATTAACAACATACCAGAATGAAACACTGATTTACTAATGGGCACTAATCATTAAAGAGCACTAAGCATATCAAATTGTATGAAATTATAGGATAATAAGAAAAATAAAGGACTGTAATTCAACTTATTCTTCAACAATAATTAAGATGAGACAAACAAAACGAGTAACCAAAACTAATGAAGTTAATAACACTTGTAAGCAAAACCTAATTACACAGCATATATATTACTTATCGGCGCCGCTTTCAGTGCTTTCATCCCGAAGAAACCACCCATTAATTACATAACAATTTGCTACAACCATAATGTGATGCCCATTAATTAATCTAATTTGTATATTGCATTTACAATTCTGATCGACTAATTTCTAAAATTCTAAACCCTAACATACTAGATAGAGTATAAACATTCTAAATTAACACCTTGCAACTTGAATCTTACCATGTGTTCGGCGGGCGCGATTGAATCACCCAAATTTTCGAAGTTAATCGATGCCCATGGGTCATCAAGATTAGTCATCGGTCGATCACCCATATCTTCTCTAGAGTACATGGCTTGAGAAAGAACGTGTTTAGTCAAATCATAAATAGAGTAGATATGGTGGATGGGTTTTAATTTTAATGAATCGGTTTAATTATAAACCGGTTAATCTTTTTTAAACCGATTAAATTTATAAGTGAACCGGTAAAACCGAAGAGTTTCTAGAACAAAATACCTACTTGTCTATTTTAAATCACATTAAATACCTATTTGTCTCTGTTACATTTTAAAATACCAAAGTGTCTTAAGGGGGTCACTCTAAATACTTATTTATCTTTTTGGCCGATAGATTGTTGATGGAAGCATGCGTAGTTTCCCAACTCTAACCAAACAAAAAACAATATTAATTCGTCATTCGTCCATTTTGTGTATTATTAACAAATATCTTTGTTTTTGACGAACATACGTCAAAAAGGCTGTTAATCAAACAAACTAAGGCAGAAAGGTAAATCCTGAAACAAAGAAATGTATAAGTTGTAAAAATGATATTTGTGAGAGGGTAAAAAATCATATCTACCATGTTATTAGTTTCGTTATCGCCATAAAGGTATTTCTTAAATTACTGCGTATTTATTATCTTTTATCTATTTTCCTATTATACTAGCTGACATACCCGTACTACGTACAGGTAAAATTTTTTATACAAATTTCGTGTGTAGATATTTATTTAAGAAATTAAGGTCGTTTATTTCAACTTTAGTCTTATTGGATTTAACTATTATAATTTGAGATACAATATATTTCTTAAAATATTTTATTCACGAATCTATCATTCAAGGGAGAAATATGAAATATAAATTTCTTGTGCATTTAAGTATTACATAGTAAAGACCAATACAAATTTATTTTTGAAGGATAACAATGTAATATATCAATCGTCCTAATTTGTAAAGGCTATAATGACGAATAAAAGGCTTAAGAATTTGTAAAGATATTTGGTAATGGTTGGTGAATTAAAACACCTATTAATTTTACTAATTTTACATATTCTTAAAGGATAACCTTAGGTGTTTTCTTTTAGTTCAATGAAAAACTAAAACTCACAAATAAATCAATCAAAGATGAGTAAATTTTCTTTTCTTTTTAACTTTTTCACCTTAATTGTGGATTTAAAGGATTTTAACTCTTTCACCTTCATTGTGGATTTAAAAGAGGAATAAGAAGATTAAGAATATGTAAAGACATTATATAATGAGGAATAAGAACCTATTTGGTAATGGTTGGTGAATTAAAACACCTATTAATGCTCCTAATTTTACTAACTTTGGGTGTTTTTATATTTGTTTAATGTACTTTTTAATTCAATGGAAAACCAAAAGTCACAACTAAATCAACCAAAGATGTAAAATTTCTTTCTTTTTTACTCTTTCACCTTAAAATTTGAATTAAAAGAGGAATAAGAGGCTTGAGGATTTGTAAAGGCATTAGATAATGATGAATAAGAGGCTTAAGAATTTGTAAAGATATTTGGTAATGTTTAGTGAATTAAACTACTTATTAATGATCCTAATTTTACTAACCTTTGGTGTTTGTATATTTTTTGATGTTCTCTTTGATTCAATGGAAAACCAAAACTCACAACCAAATCAACTAATAAAGAGTAAATTTTTCCTTTCTTTACTTTTTTACTCTTTCACCTTCATTGTGAATTTAAAAGAGGAATAAAAGGCTTAAGAATTTATAAAGACATTTGGTAATAGTTAGTAAATTAAAACACTTATTAATACTCTTAATATTACTAACCTTGTGTTTTTTTTTAATGTTCTCTTTAATTCAATGAAAACCAAAACTCATATCTAAATCAGTAGATTTTCTTTTTTCTTTTTTTACTCTTTCACCTTAATTGTGGATAAATGACTAAAATTTTAATCTTTATATGACATGGAACAAACATATAAGATTATTTGTACAATAAGATGAAACATAAACTTACTTTAAAGAAAAATCCATAAACTTGATATCATACTTACATCGAAGTGGTGCATGTCAATCAATTGCATCCAAAGTTAACCATTAGAAAGTTAGAGGTTACATTAAACACACATACATATACATGAAAATGAAGGAAGAAATTATACTTAGAGAAGGAGGATTAGGCGAATGATGATAGCAACATGATGAGAGGATGTCTTTATGATGAAGATAAGTTGAATACAAAGCATCTAACATGGGATGTCATTTTGTGTGCATCTACATATTTATATCTTTTTCACTACCAACTTAGCTTTTTGTGAAATCTTCCAAAACTCTCCTATAAAGGATGGGTGTCCGACCACATGAAGAGGATGAGATGACCTTTTATATTATATAAATTGGAGATTTAGAAATATGAAATGTTGTTTAGAAATGTGAAAAGTTGGAGGACTTTAATAGAAAGTTAATAGGTGTCCAATTAATTAGAGAATTTCATCATCCATTTTATTAGAGAAATTAAGTTAAAAGAGGGTTATTAGTACACAAAATGGTAGATCAAAAATTTCCTATGGAAGATTAAAGGTCAATTGAAAAATATTTATAATAAATTCAATTAATTTTTTTATTTATTTTTTATTTTCATTAAATGGCTAGTCATAAATTAGCCAAAATTACTTTATTTATATGTTATGTTATATAGAATAGATATAGATATTTAATTTATAGGTTTGTAATAATAGAATTAGTATTAATATTTAGGCAATTGAATGAGGCATTAATTGCCCAAAATTTTTCTATTTTATAATATATATAGATTAAATATGGTGGTTATGCAACTTAATGGGAGATTTTGTCTTTCATTAAAGATAGAATTAAAGTTGGAGAAGGGGTAAAATATTCCTTGCTTGGGCCTTAAGACAGTTGGTCAGCCCTTGGAAAATAGAATTTTCGGCCATATAGATATAATTTCCGGCCCCCCAACCTCTCCTTCTTCCATTATAAATACACGTCCTCACCGTGTAGGGAAAGAATATTGATTGATAGACTGATACTCGCTCAGGCTATTGAACACATCTATTGAGAGCTTGAACAGGCTAATATTCGCTTAGCTCAACTATTCAGAAATATTCATACTTGCTAGATCTCTCGCTTTCTTGTTGTACCTAGACATTCAATTCGATATACTGCTCTTTTGACTTAGGTGGTTTAGGGGGTCCCCACCCCTGTGTCCATTGTTTAAGGTTGGAAGATTCAGTTTGGAACAAAAGAGGAAGGAGCATTCAATTAGTGAATTGAAGACGAAATTTTTGTGCACTAACAATATCCAACACAAGAAGCCAAGCCAAAACCCAAAACGGCCACAAACAAGGCATCCGATCAAGGAATTTTGTAGTTTCCAATACTTAGTCGTTAAGTTAGTATCTACAATGTACACAAGTGCTACAAAACAAACAACAAACTGAGGCAGACAGAAAGGTAAGTCATTAAAAGAAAGGGAAACGTGACGAGGGAATGAATAGTGGATGCCTCAGCAGAGCTTAAATCCTACAATAGCAACTGAATCTGGCGCTTAAAATGTATCACAACTTACAAGAGTCGGTAATACATGTAAGCTGACAGAATTTGCTACTAACAGTGATTTGATAGAAAACAGATATAGAGGTTGCGTCCTCTCCTGTACAAAGTTCCTCAATCTAAACAGCCATCGCACCCGGAAAGGAAAAGAAGAAAAAAAAAACTCTAATGAGGCCTCGTTAGTGCTTTCTGAAAATAAGTTCGGATCTCAGGTATGATGCGTTGGACCAGATGTGTGTACCTGCAGACGTCATCAAAAGACAACGCTGTTAATCCTATAAGAAGAGCATTAGTGCACAAATTGTACATTTGATATCCTGTAAAACAAATTTAAGCCATCATTTTTCAATTGAAACTCGGATTACATAAACAGGTACCATAACCGGAAGCATAGATACGAAAAATAGCAATACCACGGCTTGGAATTCAGTCTGTCAAATTGTTCCAAGATAAAAAGGATGCAAGCATGTCTGAGTGACATGGCATTATATGCCTCTGATAAGTCATACATGAGAGTGACGTTGTCTGCAGAGATATCCTGAAATATGGATTTATTTCAGAAAGGAATAATCAATCAATTAGTGAAAATTGCAATATGTCTATTGCATGAGATGACTGAGATAAATACGCTCCTTACCTGGGCAATGGCATACTCGCAATGTCGCTTGAGGCCATCTAAAAGGTACTGATCAGCTGCTCTAAGCAGATCCTGAGCAATTTCTATGGTAACATCAACAGTCCCAGTGTAAATGAATCTGCAGGTCATAGAAAGAAATCGTCAACGATGTACAAATTTCCTAGTGAAACAAAATACACCAACTCTTCAAGTTACCTCATCATTAGTTCAAAAACATCCCATCGAATATTAGGAATCTCCACATCTTTAGCATCCCTTTCCTATAAAACATATAGTAGTCAATTGAGGAGACCATGCCAAGAAGAATCTGTGTTAGCATTAATCCTTTTACCCTATAAGCTGCGTGACAAAAGTTCAGAATTGTCTCTAGACTTAAAATCATTAGAATACTTAGCAAAATTGCTATTAAATGATTTAGGTTAGTAGCAGCTCAAGATTAGAAGAGTTTCCAGCAGAATGCACTGTATTTACCCTGTAACCACCATCAAACATGGCTCTGAATGCATCAGAAGAAGCAAGCAAGCAGATCCGATGAGCATAGAATCGCTTGCCTAAATAACCAGCAGCAGGAAAAAAAAAAGGCATCAGAGACTCTAATTATAGTTTATGAACATGTTTGAGTGCCCTAAACAGAAGAGTTAGACAAGCATCAAATGGAAAGAATAAATGGATCATAACCTTCAACTAGGAAAGTGACATCCGACAATGTAGGGTTGTTGACATATTGCTCACCCAGATACACCTGCAGCAAGAATGTAATCAATAGGCATCCTTTTCTAAACAAGAAACAAACTTTTAAATCCGGAGATATGACCAGAAAAATGACAAGAGCCCTTTGTCAAAGCATACTTGATATTAGGAGAACGTAGACTTGTTGAAAACCAATTGAATGCAGTGGGGCCAGAATAATGCATACCTGTGGAGTCGGAGATGGTGGAGCTGCATCAATTGGCGAGACTAGAGTAGCTTTGGCAGCCATCTTATACAAAGCAATTGAAGCATCTTGCTGCTGCTTTGCACACAAAGATTCTAGAAGTTCCAAGAGAAACTCCAGTCCTGTAGAATATCAATATTAATGAAGCTAGGCGAGACCTAGGGTGTGTTTGGATTACAATGATTTATAGTTTATAAAGCATTTCTCTTCTTTTTTTTAAATATTTAATTGTTAAGTTGTGTTTGGATGTTTTTCTACATTCAAATTCTTTCAAATTTAAATAATAAGGATCAACTCCCTATGAATATATAAAATATTTTTTTTATAAAATATGAATAGTATGGCTCAGTTTTCTATGAAAAAATTAAAATAAACATTTTCAAATATTTATCACACAAACACATCCTAAAAATTAAATATTAAAAAAAGAGTAAAATGCTTTATAAACTATAAATCAATGTAATCCAAACACACTCCTATATCTGGAAACCAAAATAAAGCAAACAAATATAGACACCCACCATTGCTGTCTATGAATATCCTTCTTTGATATTCAGGTGAACTTAGATGAGCAAGAGCCAGAGCAACTCGCCTCTGAACAACCTTGTCGGCCACCCGTAATAAATACAACAAATGGTCCAACACCTGTAGACAATCATGACAAATTAGGGATTATAAACATATGTCAAGCTCACTTGCCGTAGCTTAGAGTTCATTGGACCAGAAAGAACGAAGTTAGAAGTATTAAAATCAACAATTAAACAGCAAATTCTAATGTTAACATACTCGTCCATGGATCTTTTCCTCCAATCTCTTTATAGTTTTTGCCACACAGTCCTTGGTTGGCTGCAAGCACGCAAATATGCCACGTAGAACAAGGCACATTATCAAATTCGTGAAGGAACTAAGCAGAGTGGTATTGAAAATAACTGGAGACATAAAATAAAACAAGCATGCCAAACAAAAGTAAGTCACACCTGAACGATGAAATCCCCTTCTTGGAGTTTCTGAACACCTCCAATTCTTATAAGGTCTGCAACATTATCCTGCAGCACAATTGATGTAACCAAAAAAATAGAATGATACTCAATACAGCTCAAAATACATTGATATCCATCAAACAATATTCTAATGAACAGTCTGAACCTCATTGTCAGCAAGACCATATAATGCAAAAGCTGCATTATGTTGCAAACATGCATTCCTGGACTGAAGAAGTCTCAATAATGGCATGACACCACCACTCTGAGCAATGCCAGCTTGGTTGTGTGAGTCCTGCCAAATAAGGAAGGCTACAGTTTATATTCAAAGGAGAGAAGGCAAAACAAAAGAAACACACAATAAAAGATGCAGTTGTAACTTGTAAGCAGATCCCAGTGGAGGTTAAACAAAATGAAAAAAGAGAACTTGTGAACTCTGCCTTAATACATCATTTCCTAGGTATCATTTACAATCACCATTGCACTACGTTCTGCTGGAGAGGGAAAGATGGCTAAACAAGCAGCCAGTTCTAAGAATCCCCGCCTAGGCACTGGAAGGTGCTAGCCCGCCTAGCCTTCCAGCCCGTTTAGGAGACCGTCTAGTCCGTCTAGGCGCCCATTTAGGCCACTTAGGCGCTAGCCGGTCCCTCTCCGCCTAGGGTCCGCCTAGCGTTCTTTAGAACACTGGTAGCCAATGCCCCAAAGATATCATAACGATCATAGACTTGCCAGAACATTACCTGTGCCAACCTCCCAAGTGCAAAAGCAGACATTTCTCTGAGTTGTGCATCATCAGACTGAAGCATCTCAATCAAAGGTGGTACAGCACCTCTCTGAACAATGTGAACCTGCAAAATTAATGCAATAAAAATGAATTTTTATTTTACTTAAATAAACACATGCTGTAAAGCAGGCAGTTTTATTCCCAGTAGTATGTTTTGACAAACCTTGCAATCAGAATCAGCAGCAGCAAACTGCCCAAGCAGTAGAGCTGCTTCTCTTTGGCTTTCAGGACAGCTGGAACTGCAACCAGACAAAAAGTTCAAGCATCAGACAAGTAATATTCTTTATTATTACAAGTCACCTAAAGCTTTCAAGAAATTAATATTTTCATTTTCCAAATGTTTATAATGGGATAGAAGAAGAATTTGCAGAGCACTAGTAGCTAACAAACCTTAGCAAACTAATGACTGGTTGCAGAGCACCTGCGAGAAGAACCTCTCTCTTTATGTTAGGAGAAGAATGCACAAGATTCCCAATAACACCAACCTACAGATCAAGTACCGAAAACTTTATACAGTATATGCATAAATCTTAAATGAAGCATCAATCTAAGCCCTGACTTACTGCTTCATAATGTATGGCAGAATCTTCAGCTCGAAGCATTAGAATAAGAGTTGGCAGCGCATTGCATTCCACAATCTGGGGATTTGTAAATTATTCAGAAACTAGACTTCCTATGACCTTTTTTTAACAAAAAAAAAAGAAGCAAAGAAAAACATTATTGGGAAGTGGATACAGTTTTACCTGATTTTTGTTACCATCATTTTTGAATGCAAGAGTTCGCAGCGTTCCTGCAGCAGCTCTCTGAACTTTAGCATCACTGGACTCCAGCAAATGGACAAGGGACGGAATCCCACCATCAATTCTACTTCCAAATAACCATCAAAGAAGTGAATATGATGTACTTAGAGCAATATACATGCATGCACAGACACAAAGAAAGAAGGAACTAAAACGATGTGGCAAACCTGACACGTGATTTGATGTTACTATTCTCATGAGCTAGATTGGTTATTGCATCAGCTGCTCTCCTAATAACACCATTAAGAGCACGTGAAGTGCATCCACTGTTGTCCCTTTTCAAGAGATCCACAAGGTGGGGAAGAGCCCCGGCATCAACTATAAATTTCTGGTGCTCCGGCTGTCAAAAGAAAAGGGTACCAATGTGGAAGTTTAGCATTCAAGTGACTGCTATGACTTGGCCAACAAATATCCTAATAGATAAATATTAGGGTTTTGAAGAGATCAAATGTTAATCACAGATACTAGGACATAATCTAGCACAATCCATGCAGGAGTATAAGTTCTGAAACAATAATATTAGAAGATATTCTCTAAAGAAGCACTATGCACCAAACAGTACTAAGAATATGTCACATTATCATATGCCTTTTTAGTCCTGAGAAAGAGACCCCTATTCTATTCAACATTCATATCCAAAGATTTTATCCTGCCAACTAATTATATAAGATAAAAGTTTAAATAAAATATAAAGATTAAACATTTTATAATTTAACAATAGAAACATCAATTGTAACCACTTCACACCCATGTAATAGTCATCAAGCAATTGCACAAAATAACTGAAATGAACTCAAAATTTGATTTCATTGAGCTTTACAATGAATTGGTTTCAAATGTCACTGAAATATATTCCAAGGAGGGTAAGCTAGAGTGTCCTGTTTTTAAAAGATTTAGTAAACAGCACTATGCACCAAACAGGACTAAGAATATGTCACATTATCATGTGCACATAGTTGTATTTTAGTTTTCTAGTCTTTGTCATCTTTGGGTCTATCGGAAACACCCTCCATTGGGGTATGGGGTAGATGTTGTAGTTGTATCATGTGCACATAGTTATTGATTATTAGCCTTTTAGAACATTTATGAACTAGATTTCCTTACACAAATCAGAAAGTTAAGTGCTCAATTTTTTAACACAAAGGACTTGACAAGTTAAAATCATTTTGATTAATAAATTAAAATCATCACATACATTACCCAAGTTCTTCAATAAGAATCTTTACGACCTATTTCAATCTAATGAATAGTTTTCTGCAACCTAGTTAATGTTCTAGGTCAGCTTGCTATTCAGATGGACATAGTAACCATGTGATCACTAAAGACCTTGTGATAATTATACTCACTTTGTTTATTCATCAAAACAACTTTGAGCTTATTTTCAAACTCTGGTAACAACCACACAAGTTCTATTAACTGCTGAAGTTTTACGAGGTTGGTTAAAAAATCAAATGTATTAATACAAGTAAGCTTGAAACCTGTAAAAAAAATCTAAGGAGTCACACAATTGAACAGAAAGCGAAAACGAAAACATTTTGTCAAATTTAAGCTATTGTTTTATTGATTAACAGTCACACCATTAGGGCACCTGCACATAAGTTTTAACCTGTACAAAAACAAAATTGAACCTCAAAGAGTCAAAAGATTACTACATCTCTACAATCAAGGATTCAACCGGCAGAAAAGTGAGAACTGATTAATAACTAAGAGAATCAATAACCTTAACAGCGAGCAATCCAAGTGCAAAGGCACTCCCCTTCTCAACCTCGTGCTCCAGCGGCTTTGCCCCACCAACCTCCGGCGGTGCCTGCAGATGCCTCACCAAAGCTGGCACTGCTCCATGGTCCACAATCAAATTCACAAGTTCCTCTACAGGATAAGGGAGAACTCTAAGCAAATCTTGGAGGAAAAACTTATAATCCGCACAAGCTCACGTAGCCACCAAATTTAGCTCAATTAACTCGAAAAAACAATGTAAATCTGAAAAGTAATACGATAGATAGCCAGATCATGCCACTAACCGTTTTTCGCGAGCTCGGAAAGAACGTGAGTCGCTTCCTTGGCGGCAGAGCGATCAGCTTCTGCCCAAGAGAAGGTGGAATTAAGCACCTTAACATTCGCAACGACCTGATTGAGCAGATCTTCATTCTCGTCCTCGTGCAGAGATAGAGGAAGATCGATATTTTTCCGGTTCTCCTCGAAGTCCTCCTCGAGCTTTCGCTTCAGATTCCTGCGCTTGACGGCCGATCTGCGTTCGCCGCGATCCATGGCAGAGAGACGAATTGGGGGAAAGATGATAAAATGAGAGGATGGGATGGAAGAAGGGCAGTTTGGGTAATAGGATCCTCTCTATTTAGGTGTTCGAGCGAAAAGAAATGTTAATCTGAATATATATTGAGATACCGAAACGCGCGCTTTTGAATTTTGGGAAACACTTGCCATTCCCGCCTGTTTCTTTTTTATTTTCTCTTCAAACTGCCAATGATTATCGCCAATTAAGTTCACAAAGTTTTTGTTTTTTTATAAATTACGTTATTTTTTTTATTTTGTTGAAAATGTTAGGATTAGGAGATCTTTCTTTTCGATGGGAACCTGAAGTTCTAAGTAATTTTGTAAATGTTCACCAGGGATGTGGCTCAACTTTACAATCTTATCAGCCAATAAATTACATTTTCAGAACACATGAGACGGTTTGACAATTTTGAACCAAGATATCCGAAGCCACCATTTCAATGGCACCTCTCAAAACCCACAAATGCATTTATGACTGTAAGTTTGTCACCCTCAATCTCCAATTTTCGTCGACCTAATTTTCGTGCTTTTCGGATTCCGTCCTCGAGCACAAGTGTCTCAATCTGTAATACTGTGTTACTCCCATAGTTCTTGGCTCTCAAACTAATAATATATGCATTTTGGTCACGAATCACAAATTCGATTTTTGTCTATTCTGCCATAAATTTGGATCCATCAAAGTTTAATTATAAAATCCACGTGTTGGTTTTTTTCATTTCCTTCGTCTAGCGCTTCTTCGCCTTTGGGGTCGTGCTTGACTTGTCCCTTCTTCCTCATTCTCACATCATCATTTGGTCTGCTCCCATGTCAACAATTGATGTTTAATATACTGTTCGAGGTTTAGGATATAATCATTAGGACTTTGGAAGACTTATTTGATCCTTTGGTGCCAAATGCACCACCAATTTACTGCGAGTTTTGTAAATTATCGGGTTCCAAGATTATTTTTCATTTCATTGATAATTTTCGATGGCGATTTATTCTCAGTGTTATAATTTCTAAGTATACTTCCTTTTCATGAATCAATTTTCCTCGTTATTCCATGGGTATGTGTACAATCAACAAGTAGGTGGCTCGAATCTTCGTATGTGATGCGACCTTGTTCAGAGGACGCCTCGGATCTTTGCTTGGAACGAGTAGTGGGTCTCATATGATGGCGAAGCGGAATACTTTGATGAGAAGAGACCCTCGTGAAAGGATCTCCTAGGGTTCGAATCCAACAAAGTTGGTTCGAACATGCAACAATCGAACTAGAACGAAAGTTTTGAGAACTTTGTGAGAAATTTCGAATCAAACGGCGCAACACTTAGATGATAGGAGTGTCCCTCAACTATTATTCAAGTCTAAATGTGCATAACCTAAAAACAAGAGTCTAAGCCCCTTTAAATAGAGGAGGCATAAAAGTAAAACCCTAGTAAGCAAGCGTGCCTAGGGCTCGTGTGCAAACTGTTTGCACACAAGCCCTAGGCACGCCGTTGGGCCTCGTTTGTAGCAAACGAGGCCAGGTGCGCAAGGCCCAAAGAGGACCTTCCAATATTGTAGAACCAAGTCTAGTAATGTCTAATATAAGAAAGCATGCTAAAATAGGCAATAGACATAGATGTCCTTGGTCATCGACACCGAAGTGTCATGACAAGGCCAATCAACTTGGGCTGTTCTAGGGCCAAGTAAGTAGAGGTGGTTCGGCATCCTCAATCAACCTGAGTTGTTCTAGGGCCATTTTTTCTAAGATGAAGCCCTTGAAAAATGTGGATCAATGCCCCTAGAAACGCTTATAAACTCAATCAACCTGAGTTGTTCCGAGTTTTTGCGAAGCAACCACGTGCGGCGCGACGCTAAGGCTGGTCAACGGCGGACCTCGACTCAAATTCGACTCCTCAGGGCGTTTTTTGCTCAAATATGTTGGAAATCCAGAATGTGAAGGATTCCCCCCGAGAAACGCTTGGCAAATCACTAGAAATCTGTTGGAGGCCCTATTTCTTCATTTCAACGTCGCTTGGCACGGCATCGGAGCCTCGGTTGAGGTTCTGTTGGCCCGAACTCAAATCATGTGGGCGTTTTTTTTGGCCATCAACATTTTGGCCAGAATGAGGAGGATTGGGCTCAGAAAAGCCCTTGTAAACCTTGGAATAAGAGTGGTAGCCGAGGAGGCGTCCTTCGGCGTGGTGGCATCCTTGTCGCTAGCTTTTTGTCGTTGTCTTTCAGCTTCATCCTGTAGAGCTTCACTAGGCGACATAGGTAAGAGTGTCACGTGTTTCAATGGAAATTGAACATGTAACTATTCAAATATCCATCGTGAAACACACGATGGTCAAATTGCCATGGGCGCCCCAACAAGAGATGTGTGGCGTCCATCGGCGTGACATCACAAAGAATAGAATCATGGTAAGCACCAATTGAAAAGGAGAAATTTACTTGCCTTTTAACCCAATCGCCACTGTCATTGGAGATCCATCGAAGCTTGAAAGGTTGGGGGTGCGACGTTGTTGGCAAGTTGAAGTGATCGACCACCATTTGCGACAAGAAATTGGCACAACTTCCCGAGACGATGATGACACTAAGGGAAACATTATTATCCAAACAACGGGTGTGGAATAATTGCTCCCATTGATCGGTTTTAACAACTCGCGCAAGCTAAGGGCTCGACGAGTGACCAAGGTGAGCTTGGACACGCCGAGGCCTTCCGAGGGGTCACATTGTAGCTCGGTCTCATTCTCCAAAGGTGGTTGCTCCTCTTCGATTTCTTCTTGGCTCTCATAAGGGTCCCTTGAGCCGTAAACAACACCTTCTTTTGATGGGGGCAATCCCATTGCATGTGCCCACAGCCGCCACATTTGTAGCAAGCCATGTCACGAGCGCACTTGGCATTGGGCACCGGGGCACGCTTCCTTGGAATGCCTTGAGCCGGCTGTTTTAGCTCGGTTTTAGTGGCACTAACTATCTTAGCATTGGGCATAGAAGAAGGCAAACAGTTAGTACCAAAACCTGATTCACTGGGGGAACGGGTATACCTTTGAGAGGACCATACTCACGCCAGCCTTGAAGAACATGTCTTCGAGCTTGGAAAAGTACTCCTCCGGGGTCATGGATCCTTGCCGAATACGCATGATCTCCAAATGCATCTTGTCCTTGTAATCAGCGGGAATATACGCTTCTTCAAAATGTAGATGAGATGGTGCTATTCCTGAACTAGTGGTTTACCTCGTCTAATCCTTACGTAATCAAAGCGGTTCCACCAAGTTCGGGCGGCCCCATGGAAGTGCAAAGTGACAACTTCCACGTTATCGTCGTTGTCTTAACCTAAATGTTTGATTGTGTCCTCGGTACCTTGCAACCACTCAAGAAACACATCAGGATCATCATTACCATGAAAAGGTTCAAAACGTACCTTTATATCCCGGCGCGAGGTGCGTGGATCGCGGTGTCGCGCCTATGTGGCGTTGAGGCGAGGGAGACCGAGGGCGTCGGTCGCGGGGCAGCCCACAGACATAGCCTTCGTGTCACCATTGGGGCGCCTCGGACGCCGACCGTCGTCACGGTCCCGTTCACGGTCGCGCCTATGGTGTTGTCCGGCCGTCCTCGGCGTCGCGTAGACACGCTCATACTCAGCCCGATTCTTCACCAATTTTGGCAACATAATCCAATATGCAGGGGGGTGTCGGACCTCCGGGTGATTAAATATGTCCACATTGGAATCCTCATCAAACTCCTCGTAAGGGTCCTCGAATTCCGAATAGGGGCTACGAGCACTTTGATGCTCCATAAAATCTTCAATATTGTATTCGTCTACGTCATAGTAATATTTTTCCCCGTGCTTCCACTTTGGGGTCGAGTACACATACGCCAGCGACTTGGCTTTCTTCTTCTTGTTGGCACCACTCGAATGACGATACCGGTATTCATCCGAGTCATACTCGTCATCGGAATGGACGTCGAAAACTTGTTCGTTCATGTAGTCGCGCACCAATTGACAATGATCCGCGGTCTTGCGACCACCATCGTACCGATCAAATTGGAGTGGTCGACTCTCTTTGATCGACTCCATGCAGTGCATGGCGCCGTATTACGAAGAAGCTTAGGCGTGGCCTTTTCCCTTAGCACTCACACGCGCGACATCGTCACCAGCCACGTTGGCTTGGTCATGGATCTCTGACGTTAGAACGTGCCCTGGAGGCACAATGCACTTTGCCTGTGGCTATCGGCCAGTTGGCGTTCAAGCTCCGCTATTCGAGCGTCCTTAGCCGCAAGTGCCGCTAGCGCCGCGTCTTGTTCATTCGGTGGAGGAGGTGGCGGTGGTGGAGGATTTTGTCTCCTCGAAGCATCATCATTTCCAGAATCCGATAGGGTACCTATTGTCACACCAGTCATGATGAAGTAAGATGTTCACAAAGTTCAAGAGCTTCCGAGTTCGGTTAAGTCGGGCCAACCCTTAATGTTCAACAACACGAACAAAGAAAGGATAGGCGAGGCTTAAGGTTACTCGACTCTTGCAAGAATTAAGGATCCAAAAACAATCAATGAAAGTAGAATCAATGTAAACAAATAAGCAAGAAAAGATATGGATGAGATAGACGAGATATGATAGAAAGAGAAAGAATGAGATATGCAATCGGCCTAAGCAAGGTAGTTGCCGAATTTAGAATATTGGAGAGAGAAAGGATCTCGATTTGATTTGATTTTTTTTTTTTAAAATTGAGGGCCGCAAATATGCTTCCTTTTTTGTTTTGATTTGATGTGGATTTTATCCTCCACCAAATAATGAAGTGATTTTTTTGGTAATATGACCGAAATCGTCCACTATGGATTTTATCCTCTAGTGGAGATATGTTTTCCTTAACAAGAAAATATCGGATATGGATTTTGATCCTCTATCCAACTATAACACAAATAACAAGGAGATACACGAATCAATATGGCAAGAAATCGGTAAATGGTATGCAAATTCGAGCATGCAACTAGCAATTCAAAGATGCAAATATCACCAAAATCAAGTGTTAAGTCGAGTAGGTCGAGGCTGTTTTTTTTAATAGCAAACAACACAAGCAAGAAAAAAAAATCGGGTGCCCTAGATGAAAGGTCGTGAAGATGGAGAGATCTAGGGTTTACAAACAAGGATGAAAAGTGTGGATTTGAACAAGAAAGGGTGAAACGAGACTTATTCGAACCGTGGCTCTGATGCCAGTTGATGCGACCTTGTTTAGAGGACGCCTCAAATCTTTGCTTGGAACGAGTAGTTGGTCTCGTATGGTGGCGAAGTAGAAGACTTTGATGAGAAGAGAACCTCGTGAAAGGATCTCCTAGGGTTCAAATCCAACGAAGTTGGTTCGAACATGCAACGATCGAACTAGAACGAGAGTTTTGAGAACTTTGTGACCAATTTCGAATCAAATGGCGCATCACTTAGACAAGATGATAGCAGCGTCCCTCAACTGTTATTCAAGTCTAAAATGTGCGTAACCTAAAAACAAGAGTCTAAGCACCTTTAAATAGAGGAGGCATGAAGGTAAAACCCTAGTAAGCAAGCGGCGCGCCTAGGGCTCGTGTGCAAACGTGACCCAACAGCGCAAGACCCAAAAGGACCTTCCATTATTGTAAAACCAAGTCTAGTAATGTCTAATATAAGAAAGCATGCTAAAATAGGCAATAAACATAGATGTCCTTGGTTGTCGACAGCGAAGTGTCATGACAAGGCCAAGGCGCGATACGACACGATGCTGGCGAGGCAGGATTGCGCTGGCACGGATGTTGGCATGGGTTGGCGCGACACTAGAAAAGTCCTCGTGTTGACGGAAAAATTTCATGAATTTATATTATTCATGATTTTATGGTTAATAAAAAATCTTAATTGAAATAGTTAATTTTATTAATTTATTAATTTTTGGGTTTTAACAAAAAGCGCTTATTTAAATATTGGGCTTTTAAGTTGTTTATTTAGGGCCCAAATTAAGTTTAATTGTAAGGGTTAAATCTAGCCCAAATGACAATTAAAAAAATTAATTAAGTGTGTATGTGGTGAATTTGGAAGTTCAATCAGAATTGTGTAACTTCGAAATCCACGCACACATCGGAAGAATAAAAGAAATTAATTAAAAATTAATTTAGAGGGTGGTTTCTTTGTAACTTCCCCCTTAATTATCTTCTTTATAAAGCAAATCTCTGGTGAAAGGAAAGGGGGATAGCCTTTATGCGTAAAAACAGGCGGGGAGACAAAATCTATGAAAATCAAAGGAAAAATGGAAGTTACAAAACTGAAAGCCAAAAATCAATTTCCTTGTAACCTGAAGGGAACTAAATAATAAAGAAAGGGAACTCATTCGAAAATTCTCCCAGCGGAGGTAGAGATTTACTCACGCTATTAGTTGATCGTTGCGGGGTTCCTTTATAATGGAACTGTCTCTACTTGTTTTACTTACCTGCATAATAACTTATTCCGTTGCGCGTGAGAACTGTTGGATACAGTTCTCATAACTGATTAGGACTAATCTACGATCCAACAATTGGTATCAAGGCATGCGCTCTAGATCTTGGTTAGTCTTTGCAGGTTCAAAGAAAAATGTCTCACGAAGTTACGAAGATTGGACATGGGAACAACAAGCCTCCCAGACTCATCGTCGGACGCTTCAAAAACTGGCAGATCAAGATGAGAGACTGGATGAGAAATCATGACTACCAAGCCTGGTGTGTCATATAGAGCATGGGAACTTCAAATTCAATGCAACTATTCGAAACGACCTATCCAAATGGGGTCCCAACGAATGGAAATGCATGGAGGCCAACTACAAGGCCAAAATAAATCTCAACAATGCCATGTGCGAACAAGACAGTGATCGAGTGGCTAACTTGGAAACAACGAAGGAAATGTGGGAAGCCATTCAACAAATGCATGTTGGGAGTTCCGATCTGAGGGAGGATCACCAAATGAATGCTAGAAGGGAGTTCTTCAACTTCAAAATGACCATGGGTGAATCGATTGACAGCTATCAATCACATTTTGAGTCCCTCTGCTCAAAGCTAGCAGCCCTTGGAATCACCAAGCAAGAAATCTCCGACAAAATGAAGGTGCAACAACTGTTCAACGGGCCGACAATTGAGTGGGCAAATGAACGAACCATGTTCAAGGAGAATCCTGAGAATAGGAACCGAATGCTTCACCAAGTGTTTGGTATTCTCATTGGTCACGAAAAGAGAAAGCAGGAAGATAAGCAACAAGAGATGGAGACAAGAGGGATAGCTCTCTAAATGGAGAAGGTCCTCAAGTCGGTCCAAGAACAATATGAAGAATCCAAGGAGGACGACGATGAGGAATGGGTGCTAGTCACAAAGGCCCTTAGGAACTTATACAAGAAAGGGAAGTTCAAAAGGAACTCTAGTAGAGAAAGAAGGAACTATGAGTCCAACAACAAGTACCAAGTCAAAGACAGAGATCTTGCTTACGCTACGTGCTACAAATGCTACAAGAAGGGACACATCGCCAAAAACTGTCCTTAGGGAACTAAGGAGAGAAGATCCGACAAAGGCAAAAGCAAGGCATACATAGCAACCTAGAGTGACTCCAATGATGAGGAACCAAAAGCATGGTCATCCCTAGAAACTTGTGTCATGGCCATGGGGAAACCACTGGGGAACAACCTAATTAGGTAAATCTTGAAACCCTTCTTAAATCTCTTTCTCAATACGAAAAACCTGAGCTACTTAAGCTATTGAATAAGTTACTAAAAGATAATATCAAAATACAAAGAAAACTCGACCAGACAAAACATGTGTTAGTTGAACAATTGGGAATGGAGCCTTGTTCCCAATGTGTGCAACTTGTCGAAAAACTACAGTGCTCATTTAATGAGATCACCCTCTTAAAGGATGAACTCAATAGCATTGAGAGTGAAAAAGATGAGATTCTTAAAAAATTGAGTGATGTCAAAAGTGTCTAGAAAGTTCCCTTCCAAAAACCTCTAAAGAAGCCATCCCTAGTTGGATCGTAGGTTTGTCGAAATCAGTTATGGGAACTGTATCAAACAGTTCCCACACGTAGCAGAATAAGTAAATATGTAGGTAAGCAGACAAATAGAGACAATTCCCTTATAGAGGAATCCCACAACGATCAACTAATCGACTAAGTAAACCTCTACCTCCATTTGGAGGATTTTCGAATGAGTTTCCTTTTCATTATTGCTTAGTTCCCTTCAGATTACAATGCAGAATACAAACTTCTCTATTCCTACAAGGATTCTCTCCCTATGCAACACTAATGTATTCTCTCGACCCTAACCCGGTGAACGCTCACAATCAAAGACAAAGCGAAACTCAAACCTCTCTCTTCTATCTCTTCTCCTGAGTTCCCCTAGACCTAGGAACTCATTCTTTCTCCTTCACTGTCGTTGAGATTAGCTTGGAGCCCAGGAGTTTTCACCTACTCGATGGTCTTACCCCGAATACTCTTTTTGCTCTTCATTCTATGTGTTTGGAGTTTATGATTTGTGAAAAGTGAGCAACAAGGTCACTGTTGAATGGTTTAAATAGGCGTGATGAAAAACCCTTATCCACCAGAGGTATTTTTCCTAAATACCCTTTTTGCCTTGTTCTCCAAGTATGATCCTTAGGGATGACATGTGACTTTGATTTGAATTTGAATTGTCAACTCTTGGATCTCATCGGACCATTGGATGGTCATCTTCTTCCTGCTGCATTTCAGAAGTTTGAGACGCCCTTTTCTCTGGCATGGACATGATCCCTAAAAATGCGCTGAGATGTCACTTTCACCCATGCACCAGTTCCTATCCAAAGGGAACTCTTGTCTTCTTGGTTCCCTTGTCTTGATAACTCTTCTCTACTACGAGAGATTCTTGTTCTTCTCATCCAATTCCCATCGTGTGGGAACTTTGGTTCACTGAGTTCCCATCGTATGGGAACTCTGTTCTCTTCTGAGGTTGGTCACACTCTTTTCGTCTTTGCAATAGTTCCCATGCTTTGGGAACTTTGTGTTTTGCTTTGCGACGTGCAACCTGTTATAATGAAATACTTAGCAATTGGAGTTAGTTCCGATGGCATTGTCATTATCAAAATTGAGGACGTTGTTCCAGTGTTAATACACGTGAGTTCCTAACACCGACTCAACATCCCCACAACCAAGTTTCTCCTAGCCAGGCATGGAATAAGGTATGGGGAAGGATCGTCAAAGGATGGAACCCATCCTCTCACAAAAAGGTAAAGAAATGAGTGTAGGGATCTTGAGGATCAAAGCCAAAAGCTGAAGAATGCTCAATTAGAAGAAAGAACTCGCGTACTTGAAAGTGGGAAAAATGGGAAGCTAAGTACTACACTGGGAACAATAGCCACAAAATGCACCTTAAGATAGCCAAAGGGAACAGGTCTAGAGTCTACAATCAGGAAATCAAGGAAAGAAATAGTAGGGATGCTCACGGGTTGGGTCGGGTCGACCCGCGACCTGAAATTGCAGGTTGTGGGTCGACCCGCAGCCCGCAAAAAAAAATTAGTTTTGACCCGCGACCCGACCCGCGGGTCGCGGGTCTAACAGGTCGGGTCGCGGGTCGACCCGCTTGATCCGTTTGACTAAGTCAATCGGGTCAAAATGATTTTTTTTACTTAAAAAATTATTTTTTAACCTAAAAACATGTATTTTATTAAAAAAAACGTCGAGTTTGAGGGTCGACACGTAAATCCAACGATTTTTTTTAATAAAAAATAGTTTATGCATTAATAAAATTATAAAAATATATATTTTTTAAAACCGCGACCCGCGCGGGTTTGACACGACCTAACCCTCGACCCGCAAAATAAAAAAATTCAACCCGCGACCCGACCCGCACGGGTCGCGGGTCGACCCGTAACCCGCAATTTGCGGGTCAAGTCAATGCGTGTCGCAGGCGACCCGACCCGTTGAACACCCCTAAGAAATAGGATCCAAAGATCTCACCCAAAGTACTATCTTGGAGAGTACTATAAAACTTGCTGGGAGTGTGGAGCTCATGGGCACTACATTGAAAGCTGTCAAAAAAGACAAGCGCACAACACATACACTATTGGGAACAAGAGCTACAAAAGCAAAAAATTTCAAAGAAAAAATCTGAACCGACCAAAACAGTGGAAAGCTCCCAAGAATAGGAATCCGCTTAGGAACTCCTCTTTGAGTCCTAGGAACTCCATACAAGTTCATAACATAGCAGATTATTTGAGTGAAAAAACTATGTTCCCTTACATGGAACCAGGCAAGCGACATCTTGTCTGGGTCGCCAAATCTAACTAATTTTGCAGGTTGTAGTGAGGGGGAACAACATATTGGTCATTGACAATGGATGATCCAACCACATGACCGGGAAGAAAGATAACCTCACCTCACTACTTACAATAGTCGATGGAGGCCAGGTCTCTTTCGGCAACAAGAACAAGGGAGAAATCATTGGAATTGGGGAATCAATTATCAACAACGGAATCAAAATCAAAAATGTGAATTTGGTTAAGGACCTTGGGTATAACTTGCTGAGTGTGTCACAATTGTGTGACCAAGGGAACAATGTGGTCACTTTTGACTCAAAGGAGTGTCTTATGATCAATAAGAAAACCAACAAGATTATACTTAAGGGAACAAGGTCCAACAATGTCTACTTCATGGACACATTGTACGAACCTCCAAGGAAACTGTGTCTTGCAAGTTCCATTGATGAAGCGGAACTTTGACATAGAAGATTGGGACATGCTGGAGTAAACCAGATCCTGAAGCTGTATGTCCAAGACCTAGTGATTGGTTTTCCCAGAATCAATCTAGATGGCATGAAGATGTATGAGTCTTGTGTTAAAGGAACACAAACAAGAAGTTCCTTCAAGCCAAAACGAGTCGTGAGTACTACCCATCCTTTGGAACTAATCGACATGGATCTCTATTGTCCCATGCAGATGACCATCTATGGGGGAAAAAAGGTATATGTTTGTTCTCATTGATGATTTTCTTGATTCACTTGGGTTATTTTTCTTATGTCCAATGTAGATACCTTTAGGGAATTTGAGACATTCATGAAGAGAGTTGAAGTGAGCTTAGGACTGAAGCTCATTGCTTTGCAATCTAACGATGGAACTGAGTTAAGGAACTCAGAGTTCATACAATACTATGACAAGAACGATGTCTCACACAACTTCTCAACCCCTCGTACTCCACAACAAAATGGAGTTGTGGAAAGGAAGAATCGAACCATGGAAGCAATGGCTAGAACAATGATGATTGAGAGTGGAGTTCCTCAGAACTTCTAGGCAGAAGAGATCTCCACAACTACCTACATTCTTAATAGAGCCATGGTCCGTCCATTGATAAAAAAGACTACTTATGAGTTGATCAGAGGAAGGAAACCTAACATTTCCCATTTAAGAGTCTTTGGGAGGAAATGCTTTGTACACAACAATGGGAAAGACAAACTTGGAAAGTTCGATGCAAGAAGTGATGAAGGGATCTACCTGGGATATTCATCTCACAACAAAGCCTATAGGGTTTACAACAAAAGGACCAAGAAGATAGAGGAGAGCATTCATGTAATATTCAAAGAAACGTCAATCAAAGTGGGAAATGAAGTGCAAAAAAGTGGAATGAAGTGGAGGATACAGATCTTACCAACATCAATCCCAGAAACATCATATCTCCTCTTGAATCAAGCACTCAAGGGGAACACAGAGGGAACATATCCAATGTTGAGGATGAAGAACCAGAAAATGTTGAACCGATTGAAGAACATCTAGAGGATGAGGATCTTCAAGAAGAATACAATGACAGTTGTTTGAGCCAAAATTTACCAAAGGTAGAACCTTGGCTTAGATCGGGCCTTGATCGAATAAACTGAGAAGAATATGAACGGATGTGTGTTTTATTGATGTAGAAATCAGAAGAAATAGTGTGAATCGAGCCACCTTTTCCCCTAAGGCTTACATCGACTTATATAGCCCTCTAGAGCATATTCTATCTTAATAAAAGATATGATCTTATCTCTAACTAAGAAATATTTGCTTATCTCTATCTTATAATGAATACAATCTGGAGAAGAATCTATCTTGTAACAAACATATCTCGGATCCTCTCTCCTCCAACCGACTTAATCAATCCCGAAAATCTTTCGTAGCGCTAGATGCGTTGGAGATTCTCTGTCTATGGCTGACGCTTCTTTGCCTAAAATCTGGGTCGAACAATATCTTGTAGCTGCAAGGCATTAGGCCTTCCCTGGTAATGGGCTGCCTCCTGCTTGGATTATTTCTGGGTCCAACAATACCCCAAATTCATCTTGGTCGTTGAGGCGACGAGACGGGCTAGATGGATTTCATGTCTTCGATAGGATCCTTCATCATTTGCAAGAGTTGTCCGCTGACATAAGCAATCGAGTTTCTGGGAAACAGACGTTTACAAAACAGAAATGTTTACTAGAGGCATAGACTCTATCGAAGTCGTCAGCTATAGACACGAACTTGACCGAAGCTACTTGCCGCCAGCATTGGTGTGATCGAAGTTGTGTAGCCTTGGGCGTTTAACTTGATGATAATCGTTAGCGTTGGGCGTTAGCCTGATCGAAGTCGCTAGTCCATAACATAGACTCAAATCAAGTCACAAACCAGGAGCTTACACTCGTTGTCGTGCAAAGGTGATGCTTGAGAAACTGGAGGTCTATGTCTCGGATTGAGAGCCTATGTCTTGGAAGCTGTGTTCCGAAGCGACTCTTAAGGTAGTACACCCGGCTGGTTTTGTAGGTCTGCATTGGAGATTCTCCGCGTAAGATAGCAAATACCCGATGAGTTATATTGTGCTCGGGAAGAGAAGCTGTGAGAAGCTGTCAAAAAGGTGACCCAGTGTTTGGTCAACATGGTAATTAGCGTGGTTGCTTAGTTTTCGATAAAGCCTCGCCTAGAGATTCTTCAAGACTTTGTTGATGAGAAGAACGATCGTTGGGACTTACTGGCATAGTAGGATACCTTTGTCAAGTATTACTCACTCGGTACCCCAACATTAGGATCTTCTTTTCTGGTGGCTGATGTGGGACTGGTGCGTGCCGCTGGCATGCTTCGCATGACTGAGCATATACGGTGGCATCTTGGTGAATGGTTGGCCAATATCACCCCTGTCTAAGGATCTTGTTAGCAAGACTGCGACCCCAGTATGGTTACTACAATCTCCATCGTGCACCTCGCGCATGATTTTCTCGGCCTCTTCTTTTTCGACGCACCGTTGTAAATAACCTGCCGCAGACTTGTGGAAGAGGATCCCTTTTAAGATGGCGAACCGCGCTGCCTTTGATTTTAAGGCTTTGGCTTCTATCTTGTCTTCAGGTACTTCGCCGTGTAGGAACCAATCAAGGTATGGCTTGGTCCAGTGGTCGTTTGAACTGACCCTTGGATTGGTGGATGCTTGGAGAATAACCGGGGTGAGCTGCTCTGGTGGTGATTCAGCGGCCTGCGTCGCCGATGTTTCTGCTATAGCCGACTGTAATAAGTGGACTAATGGTATATTATCATACTCCCTGGGGTCTGTTTGAAGGCTTGGTAGTTTTTTGGCCCGAGGCCTAAAACTGTTGTGGCGTCCGTTCCTGGAGAATCTCCCGGAACTTGTTGCCCATGGATAGGGTACGCGTTAGAGTTTAGCGTTTCAAGATGGAGGTTTTAATGCTCCTCTTGTTAGCGACTTATTGTGAGTCCTACGTTAGGATCACGTTTTGCGCGTTGAGTGTTTTAGTTTTCTACAAAGGGGTCGTGCGTAGTTTGTTACAATTAGGCTTCCTTTGGCCACTGCCAAGGGCGTTCTTGGGCAGTGGATCCTTAAATTAGGATGTAGTGTCATCGCGGCGTCCTGCGCATATGGCCTGGGTTATATGCTATAGCTTTCCCCTTACCGTACTAATCGGATGTTTCGTTAAATCGGAATTAGATAGGGGGTAACCAACTTATGGGTTACTTCATCGACGTTTGTATGCGTGATGACTTCGTCGTTTCTAGACGGTATAACCATGTGTCTTAACAATGTTTTTTGGTGTTCGACGCGTCTCATGTTGTATGCAACGTTGATTAGCGCATGGGTAACTATCTTATGGGTTACTTCATCAACGTTTGATGACTTCGTCGTTTTCAGACGGTATAACCATGTGTCATAACAGTGGTTTTTTTTGTATTTTGATGCGTCTCATGTTGTATGATTAGCGTGTCCTTGCGTTTTTGGAGCAATAAGATAGTGTGCAAGAATGGAAGAATATTTTCTCGCAAATCATTATGTAAAAATGTGTGAAATAAACTTTATAAACTAGGAATTTAAAAAGTCAAAACTGGCCTAAAGATTCTCTAAGCGAAAGCTAAGAAATGTCTAGAGATGAAACATGATAATGTATCAATTAGAAGCAATACCTTTTGAGATGGGTTGCGTTCTCGATCCTCTCCATCGGTGTCATCATCTTCGATCCAGACTTCTTGAGATGGTGCTCGACGTTGGTTAGCCGCTGGTTGGAGATTGATTGGAGGATTATCTTCGTGGGTGACTTCTCTGCAGCGGGTTTGGCCAATGGGCTCCGGAGTCGTGTCTCGTCCTGCGGGTGTCGTGTCTAGGGGGTCCGTCATCTCCTCATCCTGAGATCGAACGCTTTGGTTCTCAAGGTTTTGGTCGTTCTCGGTGATCGGAGTTTTAGGGCTTTCTTCCTCGTTTCCAGACATCGTGTTCCTTGATCCGAAAAGAGGTTGAATGGTGATTCTTCTGATGGTTGTATCGATCACGGCCCCACGGTGGACGCCAAATTGTTTGAGCCAAAATTTACCAAAGGTAGAACCTTGGCTTAGATCGGGCCTTGATTGAATAAACTGAGAAGAATATGAACGGATGTGTGTTTTATTGATGTAGAAATCAGAAGAAATAGTGTGAATCGAGCCACCTTTTCCCCTAAGGGTTACATCGACTTATATAGCCCTCTAGAGCATATTCTATCTTAATAAAAGATATGATCTTATCTCTAACTAAGAAATATTTTCTTATCTCTATCTTATAATGAATACAATCTGGAGAAGAATCTATCTTGTAACAAACATATCTCGGATCCTCTCTCCTCCAACCGACTTAATCAATCCCGAAAATCTTTCGTAGCGCTAGATGCGTTGGAGATTCTCTGTCTATGGGCTGACGCTTCTTTGCCTAAAATCTGGGTCGAACAATATCTTGTAGCTGCAAGGCATTAGGCCTTCCCTGGTAATGGGCTGCCTCCTGCTTGGATTATTTCTGGGTCCAACAATACCCCAAATTCATCTTGGTCGTTGAGGCGACGAGACGGGCTAGATGGATTTCATGTCTTCGATAGGATCCTTCATCATTTGCAAGAGTTGTCCGCTGACATAAGCAATCGAGTTTCTGGGAAACAGACGTTTACAAAACAGAAATGTTTACTAGAGGCATAGACTCTATCGAAGTCGTCAGCTATAGACACGAACTTGACCGAAGCTACTTGCCGCCAGCATTGGTGTGATCGAAGTTGTGTAGCCTTGGGCGTTTAACTTGATGATAATCGTTAGCGTTGGGCGTTAGCCTGATCGAAGTCGCTAGTCCATAACATAGACTCAAATCAAGTCACAAACCAGGAGCTTACACTCGTTGTCGTGCAAAGGTGATGCTTGAGAAACTGGAGGTCTATGTCTCGGATTGAGAGCCTATGTCTTGGAAGCTGTGTTCCGAAGCGACTCTTAAGGTAGTACACCCGGCTGGTTTTGTAGGTCCGCATTGGAGATTCTCCGCGTAAGATAGCAAATACCCGATGAGTTATATTGTGCTCGGGAAGAGAAGCTGTGAGAAGCTGTCAAAAAGGTGACCCAGTGTTTGGTCAACATGGTAATTAGCGTGGTTGCTGGATGACACAGGAGCAGTTTCAAGGAATAAGGCAAGTTTGGTAGCTCAAGGTTACAATCAAGAAGAAGGCATCGATTATGATGAGACCTTCGCTCCTGTAGCAAGAATTGAAGCAATCAAACTCCTTATCATCTTTGCCGCTCACAAAGGATTCAAGCTTTATCATATGGACGTGAAGACAGTGTTCCTCAATGGACACTTAAAGGAAGAAGTCTATGTGGCTCAACCACCAGGATTTGAAGATGGAAACTTTCCAAACCACGTGTGCTTTCTTCAGCGTGCCCTGTACGGACTCAAATAGGCCCCAAGGGTATGCACAATTTCTCTTGTCATATGGACACCTTCGTATTTCCATTCACAAGACCCTTTTTATTAAGAAAGAGTCTAATGACATTCTTATTGTTCAAGTATATGTTGATGATATCATCTTCGGTGCCACTAATCCCTCACTTGTTGAAAAGTTACAAGATCTAATGAGTTTAGAATTCGAGATGAGCCTGATTGGGGAACTTACGTTCTTCTTGGGACCTCAAATCACTTAGACCAAGGAGGGAACAAAGATACATCAATAGAAGTACATCAAGGAAATACTGACCAAGTATGGGATGGAGAATTCAAGACCTATCAATACTCCAGTTTCCACCAATTCAAAACTAAAAACAGATGAGAAAGGTATAGACGTGGACCAGAGGAACTGTCGAGGTATGATTGGTTCCCATCTCTACCTTACAGCTAGTAGACCTGATATCATGGTTGCCATGTGTTTGTGTGCACACTTTCAAGCTAACCCTAAAGAATCACACATGAAAGAAGTGAAGATAATTTTCAGGTATCTCAAAGGGAACGACAACTTGTGCTTGTGGTACCCACGCAGAAGTTCCCTTGAGATTGTTGCTTTTTCAGATGCTGACTTTGCTGGTCATCTAGCGGATAGGAAGAGAACATCTGGTATGGCTCAGATCCTAGGAGAGTGCCTAGTGTCATGTGGATCAAAGAAACAAAACTCAATGGCACTCTTGACGGCCGAAGCAAAATACGTGGCCGTTGCATCATGTTGTTCCCTAGTCTTGTGGCTTAAATACCAACTCAGTGATTACGGTATGTCTTATGGACTTGTTCCTATTCGTTGTGATAATAATAGTGCCATAAACATTTCCAAAAATCTCGTTCATCACTCACGTACTAAGCACATTGACGTTTGTCACCACTTCTTACGTGACAATGTTGAGCAAGGGAACATTATTATGGAATAATGTAGAACCGAAGAGTAGAGAGCAGATGTTCTCACCAAGGCATTGGATAGACGTCTCTTCGATCACCTTCACATGCTCTTAGGGATGATAACTTTAAATTAAACAAGTCCCGACCTATTTATTCTTTCCTAGATGATTGGCTAGTTTAGGTGTTTTGCATGATAGGAACTAAGTAGGAACTCTGCATTCACTTTATCCGTTGTTACTAGTCTAAGGCAAATTGTTGTATAAAAAGGAACTCTTATTCTTTTTGTCCAAAAATGATCAACTTGAGTTCTCTCTATTCCACATTAAAAGCCACGATGATAGTTGATCATAAGCTTACCCAGAGTCTCGGACTGGACAAACTCAACCCATGAGCCCCCTTTTGTTTACCTTTTCGGGTTAAATTGTCCAAGTCCCTTTTGTGTTCCCATCCCTCACAATAAATTTAGTGTTCCCTTTACCATTCTATTCAAACAAGCCTTTCCTACAAGATCATGGGAACCTCACTTTCAAGTAAGACGAAACGCCTAATCAAGGTCATAACTTAGTCTTGGGAAGATAAAAAGGTGTGTTAGGATACTTATTAGGGGAAGAAATATTGTGAGCCAAGTGTTCAAATTGCACCATGGAAAAGGTTCCATGTATCAAAGCTCCTTGAAGACGCTATCGGCCGAGTTCAATTTTCAAAAGCACAATGAAAAGGACAACTATGCCCCTCTGTTAAAAACTCTATAAAATACCAGCCTCCTTTCTCTAAAAGTGTAACTTATCTACAAACAAAACTTCTGAAACTCCTTCATGAAGCGCTCCAATGAAAGAAAGATGTCAACACAATCCATCCTTCCCAAGAGGCGTTCATTGTCAAGATCGTCAACTCGAAGACCAGGCATTGCATCAGCTCATCAACACCTTCAGCTTGGAAGAAGACTTTTGTGGCCACCACGGGAAGGCGAAGAAGATCAAGCAAGAACCTGAAATCACCATGTGTGGAGGAGAAGATCTACTCGGGACACCGCCCACAAGGATAGTGTTAGTGAGCCTCACATCCAACTCATTTTTGAATATTGGGTTGGATCAAATTCATGAGGCTGAGGTTCTTCCTGGTTGAAGAAGAGGATCCAAGAGATTCCCTCTGCTTAAACCAGGACCCTTCTGATCTTGTTCCTTCTTTTCTACTTCCTTCTTTCTCATTCCCTTCCTCTCCCACCTTGTATTCCACCTTGTAGTTCCCTTTTGTACAACTGCTTGCCTAAGTAATAAAATAGATCTTTAGTTTAAATGTGTGTTCCTTACTTTATTGTTCTTGTATTCATGCTTAACCTTTTCGCTGATGCCAAAAGGGGAAGGATAAAATGTGTGAGATGCATTATTTTAAGTTATCATAGCATGGCCTGCTAAGGGGGAACAATCTCACAAAATCTGCTAAGCAGGAAATGCATAACCATATAGTGGAACTTCCTGCGATATGTTGTCACACTAAGGGGGAACTTGCATGAGCATAAACACCATGGGAACTAACACCAATTGCCAAGTATTTAAATATAAAAGGTTGCACATTGCAAAGCAAAACATAGAACAACAAGTTCCCAAAGCATGAGAACTAATGCAACGACGAAAAGAAAGCGACCAACCTCAAAAGAGAACATAGTTCCCACGAGATGGGAACTCAGTGAACCAAAGTTCTCACACGATGGGAATTGGATGAGAGAACATGAATCCCTCGAAGTCAAGAAGAGTTCCCAAGACAAGGGAACCGAGAAGACGAGAGTTCCCTTTGGATGGGAACTGGTGCATGCATGAAAGCGACATCTCAGGGCATATTTAGGGATCTTGTCTATGCCGGACAAAAGAGCGTCTCAGACATCAAAGATGCAGCTGGATGAAGACGACCATCCAACGATCTGAAGTGATTCAAGAGTTGAAAATTCAAATTCAAATCAAAGTCACATGTCAGCCTTAAGGATCATACTTGGAGAGCAAGACAAAAAGGGTATTTAGGACAAATACCTCTAATGGATAACGATTTCTCATCATGCCTATTTAAACCTTTCAACAGTGACCTTGCTGCTCACTTTTCACAAATCACAAACTCCAACACACAGAGAGAAGAGCTAAAGAACTACTAAGGTGAAGATCATCAAGACGGTGAAAAGTCCCCGACGCCGACCTAATCTCGAGGACGGTGAAGAAGGAAAGAGTTCCTAGGTCTAGGGGAACTCTGGCACAAAGATAGAAGGAGAGAGAGAGGTTTGAGTTTCGCTTTGTCTTTGATTGTGAGCCTTCACCGGGTTAGGGCTGAGAGAATGCATTAGTGTTTCCTAGGGAGAGAGTCCTTGTAGGAACAAAGAAGGAAAGAGTTCCGAGGTCGCATCAGTATGTATAGGATCCCAAACTTTCATTCTATTTTAATATTGCTCAATTTCAGTAATCTTTCATTTTTCTAAATTTTAATCTTCAATTTTTCATACATTTTCTTTATTGATCACTATCTTTTAGTATTTTTTATTAACTATCTAACCTTTTAGTGTGTTCTTATATTCTATGCATTATAAAGCTAAAACACATATTGTATGATACGTTTTTTATTAGGAAAGGGATTAGGAGAGACTCAACGCCTAGTTGAGGTCTGCCTTAGAGCATTTTCACGGACGAGCCATGAAGGTCGGGGTTAGCTTCAACATAGTTGATCTACCTAAACACATGCTAAATGTTATAGTCTTGGAGTTTGTGGAGCTCACATAAAATATCTGCGTACACGATCTCAATTTTCCACGAGCAGCACCAAACACCCTTGACAACATTAATTAAACAAAGGTTGTCTCCTTCGTTCTCAACATAGGAGAACCCATGACGGATGACTTCTCTAACATCTACTCTCAGAGCGATTGCCTCGACCATCAAGGGGAGTGAAAACTCGAAAAACCTTTGTTAAGGAAAATGGAAGCACCAAAATGGGCTCGGAGGATAAATCCAAAGGAAGGGACACCTCCTTCATTTATAGCTCTATCAAAGTTAAGTTTGATGTAATCGGGTTTGGGTTTTTCCCTATTTGATTTTTGTCCTCTTCCTACGTGATGATGTCAATATCTTATTATTAAGTTGATCATGTTTGTTATTTTCCGTATTTTCTTTATGGGTCAATGTCCAATCCAATATTTGCGACCTAATAAAGGCGCATATATCCTCCATTTTTTTTGTAAAGAAAGGCGAAGCCTTTCGGGGGAAACACAAACGAAGCACCTTCCACAAGCAAACAATTATATCCTCCATTTTTTTCTAAAGGGGGTTTAATTGTTATAAAAAAACCTTCATGTTTTTAAAATACCAATTACCCCACCAAGAGTATGCAAGAAGTTCAAATTCTTCTTTTGATGGTTTATCCCTAATATGTAGGAGTAAGTAGGATTCTCATATTGATGACAAGTTGGAGCCAAAAGAAGAAAAGGCTTGGGACTTAGCATCAATATGATTTTTCCATTTGCTCTACAACTGGTAAAGGGGCTTGGCCCGATTTATTTCAATTTTTGGTTCAAGTTGTAATAAATTGTTTCCGGTCTAGTCTAACCTGGTCATATATTGTCGCTTTCTTCTTTCTTTCTTTATGAGGGTTTTGCCTCGTTCGGCGCGTAATATAGACTCTCTAATTTGGGATTTCAATCTAATGTTCGATCGAGCCGGTTAGCTCATTGCTTGTGTGTTTTCTTCCATTTTTGAGTTTTGTTCTAGTTATATCTTCTTTGCTCTTGGTTTCCTTCGTGGTATCAGAGTGATTTTGAGAGAAATCGAGCGTTTTGCCCTAATTGCGAGAAAGAGGGGTGCGATTCGGGTCTTCTTCAAGTTATTGTCGAAGTTCTTGAGTATGTTCTTGAGATTTTGGTTGTTCACAAGCAGAGATGGGGAATGAAAAGGATAAGAGCTTTGTTGAAGGGCGTGATTGACTTGTGATGATGATTGACCTGCTGATGTTGGTGAACTCGGATTACCCATGTATGAGCCTCACTAATACTCCTTTTGATGGCTCTAAATTTCTCGCATGGAGCCGTCAAGTTCAGTGAGCCCTCATTGCGAAGATGAAGCTTGGCTTCATTGATGGTATGGAGCTGAAGCCCGATCGAGTAGATCCTAGATATGGTCGCTGGAATTGGTGCGATTCAATGGTGTCCAACTGGATCTTGAATTCGATAAGTGTCAAATTCTCCAACGCCTTCATGTACACTGATTCAGCAAGATCTTTGTGGTTGGAGATATGCGAGTGATATCACCAAAGTAATGGGCCGATGATTTATCAACTCCAACAAGAGCTTTCCCAGCTGAGTCAGGGAAGCTTAAGTGTTACAACTTATTTTGTTAAATTGAAACGGATTTGGGAAGAATTATCTAATTTGGTTGGGATGCCACTATGCACTTGTGGAGGTATCGATAATTGTAAGTGTGGTGTTTTGGCAATGGTGGTTCAAATTGAGGAACAATTCAAGTTAATGCAATTTCTACTAAGGCTCAATGTTGATTATGAGTCAACAAAGAGCAACATATGGATCCTCTTCCTAATGTAAATCGGGCGTACCACATGGTTTTGAGGGTGGATAAAGAGAATCAAGTCACTAATTTTATTGGCATGGAACCGGTTGCTTTCATGGCCAATAAGAGCAATAGTTTAAGAGGTAATCAAAGGGACAATGACAATGGAAAAGTGGAAATTCCCGTGGGGAAAAGAAAGATTTAAGGAGCAGGAACTCTGAGAAGCGATATTGCACTCACTGCAAGGAGGACGGCCACACAAGAGATTATTGCTTCGAGCTGGTGGGTTTCCCTGAATGGTTTAAGGGGAAGAAAGCAAAGAAGGGCTATCGAGTTGCAGCCAATGTCAAGAATTAGAACAACTCGGTGGGTGAAACACCAATTGAATTTGAGTAGAAGGGAAGTGTTGATCACCACAACCAACTAACTCAAGTAGTGACAAGTTTGTCCAATGCTTGCCAAGAAGTGATGAAGACTTTCAATTAAGAGAAAGAAATGAGTGTGGTTGCCAAGACTGGCAAGGCCAATTACCATTTTTCAGTTATCACAGTACTAGTTTAAAATGTTTCTCAGCATAGTAGTATTGATTGGATAGTAGATAGTGGTGCCTCAGATCATATGACTTCATATTATGATAATTTACTCAACCCTCACACAGTTGATTATCCAATTCATATTATTATGCTCGATGGTTCTTCCAAGTATGTAGATACAATGGGAAATGTCGAACTAAGTGATGATTTGATATTGCAAGATGTATTATATATGTCAACTTTTAAGTACAATTTAATGTCTGTTAGTAGATTGGTTAACTCCGGTCAATTGAGTGCACATTTTTATATGGAATATTATCTCTTACAAGACCTTTTGAGTAAGAAGTTCATAGCAAAAGGTCGAGGTAATGAAGGACTCTAAATGATCAAGGCTTTCAAAGGAGTTGAATATGGAGTTAGTGACAATAATAAAGATACTTTCTGTTGCACTAATTTTGGTGACAGTAATGTGAAACTTTTGCATGATAGACTGGGGGATGTATCAATCTCTAAGATGGTTTATTTTCCTAATTGTAAATACAATTTGGGTGACAATTTTGTTTGAGAAACATGTTCTTTATCAAAATTTCACAAATTACCTAGTCCACCAAGTTTGTCTATTGCTTTGCATAGTTTTGATCTTGTTCATATGGATGTTTAGGGGCCTTACAAATTAGCAACACTTAATGGTGCTATGTTTTTCCTGACTTTAGTGGATGGTCATAGTCGGGCAACATGGACATATTTGTTGCATAATAAGGGTCAGGTGTGTACGGTTCTTAATGGGTTCATCAAGTATGTGAGAACACATTTTGGGGTAGTACTATAGGGATTTAGATCAGATAATGATGGTGAATTTGTTAGCAAAGAATGTTAGTCTTTGTTTGCTAGCTTTGGAATTAAACATTAAAAAACAATGGTTTATAGGCCTCAACAAAATGGGATAGCAGAAAGGAAGCACATCCATTTGTTAGACACAACCAAGGCTTTGCGGTGTGTACAGTTCTTGATAGGCTCATCAGGTATGTGAGAACACAGTTTGGGGTAGTACAAGGGATTTAGATCGCGGATAATGGTTGTGAATTTGTTAACAGAGAATGTCAGTCTTTGTTTGCAAGATTTGGGATTGAACATTAGAAAACAATGGTTTATAGGCCTCAACAGAATGGGATAGCAAAAGGAAGCATAGGTATTTGTTAGACACGGCTAGGGCCTTGTGCTTGTAAGCCGGTTTTCCATATAAATTTTGGGGTGATTGTGTTTTGACTTCTACCTATATCATCAACAAGTTGCCTTCCTCTGTTCTCAATTGGAAGACACCTTTTGAGGTGTTATTCTCTAAAGCACCTAACTATGATAACCTGCATGTGTTTGGTTGTCTTTGTTATGCCTTCATTGTTCCTAAACCAAATGATAATCTCGCTCCAAGGTGAAGAAAATGTGTCTTCATTGGCTACCCGCCATGTCACAAAGGATATAAGGTGTTTGATTTAGAGACAAAAATAATTCTTTTAAGTAAAGATGTGGTATTCCATGAAAATGTTTTCCCATTTGTTAATGGGGGACAACCTAGTCATACTCCATCATCAAGCTCAACACAGCCTTTATTACCCCTGCTCACTAATGACAATGTGAGTCCACCATCAGTTAGTGATGTTTCCTCTCATGTGAGAGTTCCACTAGTGTTGCCAGAAGAGAGGTCAAGACTTCTCTTATGATGTGGTTGATGTAGTAGACACAATTGGGCCTAATCTTGGTACTTTTTCCACACCAGTACCAGTAGATAGAAAATCTAGTAGATTTAAGCAAGAGCCGATGTGGCGCAAGGACTATTTAGTAAAGAGAGTGCATCATGAGTAATTTTCTTTTCTTGCTCAAGTTATCTCAGTTAAGGAGCCTCACAAGGCCAGGCTTGTAGTTAAGGGGTTTAGCCAGAAATTAGGGAAAGATTATAAGCACACCTTTAGTCCTATTACCAAGATTCCTATAGTTCGTATGATGATAGAAATGGCCATGTCAAAGCAGTGAGATTTACACCAATTGGGTGTGAATAAAGCCTTTTTGTATGGTCATTTGGATGAAGACATTTATATGGAGCTACTGGGGGGATATGAAAAGGGTACAACAAGACAAGTGCGCAAGGTAGAGAGATCTCTCAACAGATTGAAACAAGCCTCAAGGCAGTGGAATTTGGAATTGATAGGGTTTCTAGTTAGCATGGGCTATGTTCAGTCACAAGCTAACTACTCTCTGTTTGTGAAAGACACATGTATTTCCTTTACTACCTTGTTGGTATATGTAGATGATGTGCTAGTAATTGGAAATTGCACAAAAGAGATCCAAATCATTACGGACGCTCTACATAGACAGTTCACCATCAAGGATTTGGGATCAACAAGGTACTTTCTAGGCTTGGAACTCTATAGGGATGACAGAGGAAGTATATCACAAACATATTGGTTGACAGTCACATGGACTCAACTAAGCCAACAAAATTTCCTCTTCCTAGTGGATTGCATTTGAGAGTTGGTGAAGGAGTCATGCTCATAGAACTAGAGATGTGTAGAAGGCTAGTTGGCCTCTTACTTTATTTGTTTCTTACACGGCCAAATATGTCGTATTCCATTCAACATTTGAGCTAGTTTGTTTCAGAACCAAGGGTGCCTCATTGGAAAGATGCTTTGCACATTCTTCGTTATCTTAAGGGCGCTTCCTCATATGGTTTGTTTTATCCAGTTCAATCCACTTTGAAGGTGATTGGGTTCACAGATGCTGGTTAGGGTTCGTGCTTAACCACTAGACTATCTCTAAGTGGTTATGCCATTTTCCTTTGACATGCTTTAGTATCTTAGAAAACCAAGAAACAAAGCATCGTGTCAAGATCTTCTACTTAGGCTGGATATAGAAGTATAGCTGTGACCACTACAAAATTAGTTTGGATTAGTTACTTGCTCCATGCCTTGAAAGTTGAAGTCACACTCCAATCATTCTTTTCTATGACAATTGCGTGGCCCAACAGTTAGCAACCAACCCTTGTTCCACAAGAGGACCAAGCACATGTACTTGGACTGCCATTTCACTCGGGAACGTATCCAATCTGGTTTCTTGCAAACTTTGTATATTCCTTCCAACCTACAAATTGCCGATATCATAACCATACTCCTAAGCCAACATCAACATGATCTCCTTTTCCAAGTTGGGATTACAACAAGATCCAACTTGAGGGGGTATGTGATGTGAATATAGGGAAGCTTCATACACTTAACTCATCTTAAAAACATGATGACACCCAAACTTGCCCAAGTGCCTTTCGAAGATTCCCAAGTGATGCAAAAGATAGATTTTGAGATCACACTCCATGGAAATAAGCAAGTCCACTTATGCTAATAATTTTAATTCCTAAGATGATGAGGTTCAAATCTATGAAGCCCGAGACGAACTCAAGGTTTTCAAACGTCAAAGGATGAACTACTTGAAGGAACCCTCATGCAATCCGGCGGTCCATTCACTACAATTTATTCATATTACATTGACATATAATAAATTGGACGCTTCTTCTCACCAACCACATGGATTAATGGAAGTCCTTCCCACCTACCATCTAGAAGAAGTGAATGCCACACTTCAATTTTTGTCTCTTGATGTTTCTACCAACATTTTCATTTAAATACCAAAATGAAAGGTCTCTTTTTTCCATAGTAAGGGGTCGACCCCTTCTAGTATAAATAGGGGTGTTGTATGCTTATTTGATCATGAAATTGAATACAAGAAACCCTTTTCTTAGCTCACGTAATTTCCATTGTTTTAATCAAAGACCTGTTAGTTATATCAAGTCCAAATCAACCTCCTCTTGAGTGAGTCATATCTCTAGAATTGTTTTGATTGCAATTGCCTTGAGTGAGTCATATCTCAAGGAACCTATGCCTTCTACATCACCAAAGTTTACCTTGCACTGCCCCTTGAAGATCCTAGACTCTCATCAGTGTGTATGAGTAACTAGAATTCTCATATTGACGACAAGTTGGAGCCAAAAGAAGAAAAGGCATGGGACTACGCATCAATATGAGTCTTCCATTTTCTCTATAATTGGTAAAGGGACTTGGCCTAGTTTATTTCAGTTTTGGGTTCAAGTTGTAATAAGTTTTATATAGTCTAGTCTAACTCGGTCATATATATTGTCGGTTTCTTCTTTCTTTCTTTTCTGAGGGTATTGCATCGTTTGACGTGTAATGCAGACTCTCCAATTTAGGATTTCAATCTACTATTCGATCGAGCTAGTTAGCTCATTGCTTGTGTGTTTTCTTCAGCTTTTGAGTTCTATTTTGGTTATATATGCTTTTCTCTTGTTTTCCTTCACATTCTTCCCAGTCCATTAGTTAGGTGTTTTGCTTTCCATGTCAATTTGATCTAATTTGTGAGCCACATTCTATTTATTTTATAGAGAATTTATTTTGTGTGGTAACACTCTAATAATTTGTGAACAAGAGCTTCAGAAGAATGATAACATTCCTCACATTTTAGAAGGGATAACAAGATAGATAATCGATCCTTTGTTAGGAGGCCATTTCGATCCATCTTCTATAGAAACATTTTTACTTTTTGGTGGGATATTGAGTTTCCAAATCTAGCCGTTTCCTTCTAATCTATGACCTTTATGCTAGTATAACATTAGTAGAGCATAATTTGTTGAGAACCACATATTTCTATTAGTTCTCAAATATTACCGATCTTGAATCTAGTTGCGTGGAAGTATAATGTCATTTATAATTGCAATGTCTTTTTGGTGGATCATTTGGTTTAACTTCTTCACTTTCCATGATTTGTCAAGGTTTAGGTATGTTGTGAGACCTTTTGTTCTCCCTTGAAGGAAAATCATGATATAGTTGGTATTGCTTGGCTCATCGGCCTCGATCGAGTCATCAACACATACCAAACAATCTCTTTCAGGTAACTTAGAACAATTAAGGATTGTTGTGTGCTAATAATATATTTTCCCTCTAGGGTATTTGAAACTATATGATTGCTTGACATGAACCATTGTACATTATATCCTAATTTAATTTTGTATAATGGTTTCTATTCTTGCTACTTTAGTGGGAGAACTTTTGCGTTATTTGTGGACAACTCATGCATTATACTTTAGATCTAATTAGAGAAATTGAAATTGAAAGGGTTGTTAACTTTGATACTTTCCCCTTTGTTTCAGTGTTGGTGTTGGTGTGCTTGGTTTCTTAGTTAGTTGATGTGAATGGATTTTAACATTAAATCTACAAATATGATTTGTTTTTAGTGTTGGGGCTTATTGTGATGCTTTTGATATGAAGAAAGTTGTTACAGGCTAGTTGTGTATTGTAGTTTTAAATAAAGAAAATTAATATATTATTGATGTTGTGTAAATTACAAATTGCACAAAGGAAAATTGAAATTAAAACATGCCATAAAAGTGGGCGGGAGAGAAGAGATTTTTGTTATTTGGTTAAAATTTAGGGTTACATATTGTTTATTTAAAATCTGATGTGCAACATGCAACTTTTTTTAACATTAAGACACGCATGCAAGTATTTTGTAAAAACCGATATGTTCCACGTAGATTTTACTTTTTTAATAAAAGATACTCACATACCGGTTTTTACAAAGAAATGATATGAAAGATTTTTTCATACCGGTTTTCAAAAGAGCCATATATGAGAGTAGATATCGGCTTCGTTAATACCGGGTGTAAAACTGGTATTTAATGAACAATAAATCATAATTAAAGTTTTTGTTTTAGTGGTTACATTTTGGAGACATACCTTTTGGGTCAATAGTTTTTTTATTAGCTTATAGGCAATGGTTCAAGTATGAGCTATGGACTTCATTGGTATGAATGACCCTTTATTGAAATCCATAATATTCTCCATTACTAATGTTATTCTTACATGTTAGCAACTCTGGTTTTCTTTTGTCTTCGTATGATATCAACAAGTTGCATAAATTGCTAGTATGCCTCTAATATAAAAGAGTTAATATGGAAAATTAGGGATCACATTTACATGTTTTGACATGATTTAACTTATTAGAGTAGGTTATCTCTTTTAGAAGACTAATGTGGGTGTTTTTTAACGTGTAGTTATCATTCTGACATTGTTATAAGAGTGAAGTGCATGCATCTTATACAGGGACGGAACCAGGATTTAATTTTTGGGTAGGCTGGATTTACCCTATAAATAAATCAATATGTAGAATTGTCTTAATTTTTTAAAGGCCTAATTTTACAATAAATTTCTTTATGTATTTTATATGTTAAATAAATTTTAATAAGTAAAATTAATTAGAGAAAACATAATTTTTATTATTATAACTAAAATAAATTCTACTAATCAAAATTTAGCTATTAATATATTAGAATACTTTTTTTGCTAAAAGAAATACAAAGAAAAGGAAATTTGCTCAAGAAAAGAGGGGATTGATTTTGATAAAAAGATCTGTAGAGAAGATTTGCTAAAAAAAAGGAAAAGGGAATTGATTGATTTAAAACTATTTAAAAAAATAAGAAGGTGGGTCCCTTGCGCAAAACAAAAAAATTGAGTTGCAACTTGCAAGGCAGCCGTATTCGAACACGGGACTATCAGCAAAAGTGCCATATACTTACCATCTGTGCTATATTAGTAACATGTTCATGATAACTATTTTCATATATATTGCGGTAATATATTTTTTGGGGTGGGCTACGGCATACCCTAGCCCACCCCTAAATCCGTGCCTGATCTTATACTAGTAAGTACACTACCATGCCTAAATTTGGTGTGAATAGTCAGAAAAGATTCTTGATATTGCTTTTAAATTGATAATGTTGAAACGTGAGTTAGAAATTATTTCATTTGTTTGAGTTTAACTATCATCTATATGATTGTCCTTATTATTTGTCTTTAGCTTTTGATGTTATATCTATGAACATGTTTAAGTTAATTTATGTTAGTCTAAGAGATGTATGAATTTTTTTTAAAGTAGATAAGGTGCAAACTTAAGGAGTTGACATGAAATATGATTTCAGCATCAACATTGAATGTTAGTTGCCTGATTAAAAGTGCCATTAGCTTTTGATTCCATATTATACTGTAATACTTTGCTTTTAGTTCACTGTTAATTAGAATGTAGATTTTATACTCCCGATTGGAGTACTATAAAGTATTAAGCTGAACTTAGATAATACAAGTGATATTGAGATTCATTTTTCATCCGAAGATGATGATACGCACATTGATGATGGCAGGGACAATGCTAATAATGATCATGAGATTGGAGATGCGAATGATAACATATTTGATGATGCTAATGACAATGTATTGGTGATTCCTCACACAAGTCAACAAGATGCAAATGTTATAGAGTTTAAGTCGTGTTGGAGGCTTTTGCGAGAAAAGGCTATATGTATACTTTTCTAGCTTTTTAGAAACTATGTACTTGGTTTATGAACAAAGAGTGGGTTAAATAATATGATCATTTATAAGAGCATTGTACTGCTTATGCATTATAGCAATTTAAATAAAATATGGTGATTTTTTCCTTGTACCACAAAAAATTTGGATGTTATTGTATAAGCTTAATGTTTCATTAGAATATCTTTTTACAAGGATTTATTTCGTCATTATTATGATCTTGTTGTTCTTGATTAACACAACGACAAGTTGTTCTTTTTAAGAAAAAGGAAGAAGGGCGGGCAAATGACATCGTCTTTCATTTTGTGCAAAATATTTTTATTTTTTTTAAATCTAGGGCCAAAACAACGTCGTTTTGGCCCTAGATTTAAAAAGAAAATAGAAAAAAAAGGTCAGATTGGAAAAAATCTCCAAAGCAATACCCGACCCTCTATTGTTTGTGTTTGAGGTTTGAGTGACAGTGTTGAGGAACAATGAGAGAGAGAGAGAGAGAGAGAGAGAGAGAGAGAGAGAGAGAGAGTGTGTCTAGGTTTTGGGCCACTATTTGCCGATGATTGGTTACTGTGACTAAGCCGATGAGGGGCGAACCTGCCGCATGCGAGATTGCGAGTGCAACTTGCCAAATATATTTGACCAAGAGAGGTATTTTTACTAGAATTTGTTATTAAATGGTTAATTGTTGAATAAATCTTGATAATTGTAAGTAGATAGATAATTGTAGAGTTGTTATTATTTGATGAGGTGTGGATAATTTATAGGTTAATTGTTGAATTAAAATGTTGATAATTGTTTAAATTTAATAGATAGGTTAATGGTTGATTAATTTTGAGATTGATAACAATTGTAAGTTTTTATTTATTGAAATTGATAGTTGGCGTGATGAATTAAAATGGAGATATATGTTTTAAGAGGCCAACAATTTTAATTAATTTGCATAGTGTTGAGCAACCACCTCAGACATGCAATGAGAATATCTTCATTATGAATATTGAATGGGAAGCTAATTTCAATGATGTTGAAATTGCCTAGACTAATATTGCTACATATCCTAGGTTACACAAGTCTATTGAGAGTTTTGAAATTAATATTAGAGATTGTATACGTAGAGAATACGTAGCTAAAGGCCCTTATCAACCCTAAGGACATAATTTTCCAATAGAGAAGTATGAGAAAGATGATAGAGCCACTACTATAATAAAGGCTTTTATTCATGTTCTAGCAACAAAAATTTTACAGCACACTAAGTTGGACTAATGATGACTCTAAAAACATATAGAGAATTAGAGATGAAAAATGGATAGAGATTCTTTCTCTAACAATTAAAAGCCTAAACAAGAACTCAAGTAAAATTCCTTACTTGCCCAATTTTTTTTTTGATGGAAACTAGATGAACATTCTTCATTTGTTAGCATATTAGGGATAACAAGATCAACTCCAAGATTAGCTTCATTTATCTTCAATAAAATAGCAACACGTTTTTGCTCAAAATGTGTTTCTTTTCCTTTATCCACTTCTTCTAACTTTTTTCTAGTTGTTCATAGATGGTATTCAACAACATTGGGGAGGGGGGGGAGTATAAATGAGTTCTTAAGATCTTTGTTTCTCAACCTTGACTTTGTCACATCTAGTCCATACATGCGTAGGTCCCCACTATGCTCCTTCTTCTGCATAACATCATAATAAAGATAAGATTTGTTACTTCCATCATCAAAGGATTTCAATTCATTCATTTTGTCCTAATTAATGAAAGTCCACAACAACACAAAAAATATCCAACATTTGAAGAATATAGCAACTTAAATACACTACAAAACGATGTAAAAGACTTTAAATAGTTATCTAACAATATGTTGCAGTATCTCATCACCCTACGTCAAGTATGTGCTCTAACATTCCTCTTCCTAGAAATCTGCATGTGATGGACACCTCTTGTTTGAGTCATTTTGTTTCTCTATCGAAAAATTAAAGAAAAGTATATATTTAACTAATTTAATTAATATAACTTAAAACAAGATGGCAATATAGTAATATGCCCCAAAAAAGAAAAGTAACTAATTTACCATCTCATAACACAACATAGTAATTGGGGTACAACTCTTCACCTTCCTTAACTAAGTTGTAAATTTTTTTTGCATCTTCATTCAAACCATTTTTCAATGTATCATGCAACATATTATCCACATTCTCATCAAAGATATACCCATCGTCTCACTGCCCTTGTTTCCTCCTATATTTAGTCTCTATCCTTTGGTACTAGATGAAACCCCTTTGCAATCATATGACTTTTAACGATATTTCCTTGCAACCAATTTCGACGATAGCATACTTTACAAGGACAATAAATTTAATTCCCTTGTGCTTCATTCACAAAAGCTTTTTCTATATACTTATGTACACCCTTTTCTATGAACTTATCTAGGAAAAATCCACCACTTTCATCAACTTTATCAATTCCTAAAGTAGTTTGATTACCCAAAGTGCTATTATTAGAAACTAATTATAAAATCAAAAATATGCATTGGAAGTAATTCCGTATAAAACTACATGTAGAATTTGCTTGTGCTTATTAGTTAGTAAGAAATTTTGGCATTAGAAAAGAGCTCAATCTTATTATTGAACACAAAGAAGTTGCATGTGTTTTATTATCTAGGAAACATATTAAAGAAGATAAATAGTTTCAATGTGAAGAAAATAATACAATTTATGATCAATGTCAACTATCCCAATTTCTCGCTATTACGATACCGATGTAAGCCCTAAACTCGTGAGTACTGGCATTCTTCCTCCTTCTCAACGTAGAATCGGTTCTTCCACAATTGTTTATACACTTCAAAGGAATGAACGAGCGGATTCGTTCTGTGATAGATGGGTTTGCCTCTTCGAATACCCTTTCCACACATTTCACCGTTTCCCCTTATCCCTCTGGTCGTTGAGTTTCTTAAAACCTTAGACATTGCCCCTAGTCAATTGTTACCCCAAGATTGGAGAATTCTTGTGGCTGTCGAATTTCTATGCTCGACTCACAATATCAATGTTCATGATTGAGATCTCTTTCATGCATATGGTTTGTCTAAAATCGGTGAATGCCATTTTACTCTTAAAACACATAAGGGTTCTCCTGACATAATCTTGATGTTTTGAAACACGATTGATATCCTATATTTCATATAACATAAATAGGACTAGTTAGTACACTTTTGTATAAGATTTAGGTCTTTTTAGTGATTTAATGAAGATTAAGAAGAAGACCGAAGAATTGGAGTTTTTAGCCGAAGAACATTTGAAGTAATAAGTAGAGACAGAGGACCATGGAATGCAACACATAAATCCATGGAATAGAGTTCAGTTACATATCTATTATTCTACTTTGGATTTTGTCTTCTCTCTTCCTATGGAGAGCTAAACACCTTTGATTCTATTCAAGTTGAAACTTTTGGATTCAAGTTTATTGTAAGAATCTTCTTCTCATGTTTATTCCTTCCAAATTATTTCAATTCCCTTGTGCTTAATCTATATTGATTGTGTTGATTTCTCCTTGTTTGGCCAACTTGTTGGAATTGATACACTCTATTGCTAGATCTAGGTTTTCTCGTAGCAAAATCTAATCTTTGTATCAGGTGCGATTGCAGAAGTCCCCGACTCGGGAGTCAAGAAATGTCAGATCCGCAATCGTGAACCATATTTTCGTGCCCGAGGATTTCCACGTCAGCAAAACCTAAGACTAAGATTCTATCTATATATTATTATTTATTTTCGTGACCAAGGATTTCCGAGGATTTCCACGTTAGCAACTCAATGTTTTAGGACTCGTTGGACTAAAACAATTGAGAAAGAGTTTTGAATGCATGTTTAATTATTTGACTCGTTGGAACTCAATTGCGTGTATCCTACATATCCTTGTTCTTATTGCTAATATCTCTGTATTCCATGATGTTTCATGTTTATTTGGATATTAAGATTGCATGTCTCGTTGCCATGTTTTACAACTAATCTGAATAGGAAAAACTAAATGGAATAACTTATTTCATCAAGTTATTGATCATTGATGATCAATAACTTGATGGATTAAGTGGATGCTTGAATAGGGTTGCTTTTCCCTAATTGAATACAAATTCATATTTACTTGCTTTTTTTACATTGAATTCTGTAGTTTTAGAATTGCAATCCATCGATTCCCCTCTTTATTACTAATATGAGTTGATACAATATTACTTAGAATTACAAGTGTCTCTTGGGTACGACCCCGACTTACCGACTATACTAGTTGAGTAATTAGGGATTCATATTTGTTTTGGCATCAACGATTTTCAGCCAGTCAACGATCGAGGCTTGGCCGATAAGTTTTTCTTTTTTTGAGAAATCTTCCCTTGGTATTAATTGCGATTATTTTAGATCTCATTAGTACTCGTCAGGTAATGTGTTACTCCTGTTTTGCTTGTATTAACTTTGAAGATTTTAACTATTTTATCACTTTATATTACTTTTTGTAATGAAAATCGGAGCGCTAGAGACATGTGAAGCATCTGCAAAAATCATTGATCGGATTCGCCACTTGCCTCCAGAGGAAAGGTCTTACCCTAAAATTTTAAAGCTTTGCGTCGATGCTGAAGACTCTGAGATGACGAGTAAGTCGCCATACTCCTATTTTTTTTGCTTTGTTATTATTGTTGTTTTTTTATATCTTCCACTATTCTGACTTTTTCTGGATACTAGTACTGATGCGTTCTGACTAGATAGAAGGTTTTGGATTGCCTTTGAGTGCTCCGGATCTTGTCTTGGATGGCAAGTCACACTTCAAGTCCTAGATATCTTGCACGAAAGTCGTTGATGAGAGATTCAACAAGGCAATGTAGAACTTAGATTGGAGTCTCAAGAGTAGACTCAAATAGCAAAGAGAGAACAAGATCCTCAAGACTAGGACTCGGTCTAGAGATTAACTCAAAGAGATGAGTCATTCTTAGACAAAGAGATGGCTTTTATGTTGCTCGAACAAGAGAGATAAAAGAGATGGATTTTGGTTGGTGACACCCAATCCAAATAAGGAGGAGGAACTCGACTCTAACCTGAACTTGAAAAAATATTATTGAACGTGAAAAACTAGATTACTAGAGGTGTCCTTTCGTAGAGGACTAGTTCTAACTAACTAGGAAAAAATAAAAGATAGAAGCAAAAGATATAAGATATTAAAGCATCTAAAGATCCTATAAATCAATAGGTTAAGTCAAGTGGATAGCATTGACTCACACCTATCACCAAAAGATATTATTAAAAGCATTAAAGATAGGATTTTTGGTTAGATAATCCATAGATAGACTTCCCAAAAATATAGCAACAACCTTATGCAATTCTAACAAACTACCTACATTCTAGGGAACAAGATAGATTCAGACAAGGGGGCAAGGGGTGCACCGAGTTTCTTGGGCAGCAAGACAAGGGACTTGTCTTGCGCGCGAAAGTGTGCCAAAGGTCGGTGGGAGTTGGCACAACGAATCCCCATGTGCTCGACAAGGTGCAGAAGCTTCATACCCAAGTAAAGGGGAGTGGCTTGCGCGACAAGAATCCAGATGGAGGTCGATGTCGTGGTCTTGGCTTGCGGCACAAGGAACCTCAAGTGGATGGGTGCGCCGCTGGGAGCAATGGGCGGGCCTATGGGCTGAAGCGATGCATTGATGTGCGCGATCGTGGTGAGGACGTAGGCTTTGGAGATGTCATCCAATGAGTCTTTGCTAACGATGATCTGGGCCACTATTGACTGACTAGCCTTGGCTATGGATTTAGGTCGGGCTCGTGTCACCGGTCCATTAGAGCGGACACTCATGGCTTGTTCCTCGTCTTGGCTTGACATGGTTGGAGGTGTATTCACATCACCCTCCCCTCGAGTGTGAAATGTCCCTGTTTCACCGTCATCAAACTCGGGCTCCACATATGGCATAAGATCGACAACATTAAAGGTAGGAAGCATATTATAGTTGTCGAGGAGCTCGAGTTTATAAGCATTTTCACCAATTCTTTCGAAGACTCGAAATGGTCCATCTCCTCTTGGCGACAACTTATTCTTGCGCTGGATGGAAACCTTTCCTTGTGCAAATGGACCCAAAAAGGTCTCCCGGGGAAAAGACAACCCGACACCGGCTGCGGTTGTGTTGTGTGGTATATTAGTGGGCACGCCTCTCCAGTTGGGCGCGTGTGCGATGGTGAATCTCTAAGATGTAATTGTCACAGTTGGAGGATGTGACATGGTCTCCATCTTCTAGAGGCCGAGGGTGTAGATCAAGTTGCGTAATAAGATTTCTCCCATAAACCACCTCAAAAGGAGTGAGCTTAGTTACCCTGTGCCTACACATGTTATAAGAAAACTCCACAATAGAAAGTAAGTCTTCCCAACGCTTGGAATATGCCTTTAGCATCGTACGGAGTAGAGCCCCTAAGGTCCGGTTAATGACCTCGATTTGGCCATCCGTTTTGGGGTGGTAGCTAGTCGAAAACAAGACTTAGTTCCTAACTTACCCCAAAATCTCCTACAAAAGTGAGCAACAAACTTAGAATCCCGATCGCTCACAATGGTGTGTGGGATCCCATGAAGTCTCACGACATTGTCATAGAAAAGCTCGATAATCTCATCAACACTATTTGTGGACTTACAAGCCACAAAGTGGGCCATCTTTGAAAACCGATTAACTACAAAAAAAATCGAGTCCCTTCCTTCTAGTCATGGGAAGGCCAACAATAAAGTCCACAGAGAGATCTTCTCAAGGCCCTTGTGGAATGGGCAATGGCGTGTAAAGGCCATGTGCATGGGAAGTGGACTTGGGCTTCTGGCATGTGACACAAGCACGCACGTACCTAGTCACTTGCCTAAGCATATGTGGCCAAAAGAAGTGATCTCGGAGGGCAATTAGAGTCTTTTGGACCCCAAAGTGGCCTCGATCCACACGTGCTTCCCTAATCAAAGCAATCCGAATAGAAGAAATCGGGATGCAAAGGCGTCCCTCCTTATACAAGTAACCATCACTCAAAAAGATACCATCATGCTCATTAGAAGGAGAAGATTGACATGACTCAAGAATAGAAGAGACGAATGAATCATGAACATATAACTCCTTTAGTAAGCGAAATCCTAGCGTTTTGGTTTGCATATGAGCGATAAAGGCGTACCTCCTAGATAATGTGTCGGCCACCACATTGTCTTTCCCTTTCTTGTGGATGACCACATAAGGAAATGTCTCTAGAAACTCCACCCATCGTTCATGCCGACAGTTCAAGGTGGCTTGACTCTTCAAATAGCTAAGGGCAGCATGGTCTGAGTGGATCAGAAATTCACGTGGCCATAAGTAGTGTGCCCACAACTTTAACACACGAATAAGAGCATAAAGCTCCTTATCATATGTCACATAATTAAGCTGAGCTCCAAATAAATTCTCACTAAAATAAGCAATAAGCCTCTTTTCTTTGCGCAACGCGCCTCCTATGCCGATGTTAGAGGTGCCACATTCAATCTCAAATGTCTTGGAGAAGTCCGAGAGTTGTAAGTGAGGAGCATTACAGAAGGCTTCCTTAAGAGCTAGGAATACGGCCTCATGATGTTGCTTCCATATGAACTCGGCCCCTTTCTTAGTCAAGTTGTGCAAGGGGGCGTAAATGGTAGAGAAGTCTCTCACAAATCTTCTATAGAAACCAGCAAGTACAATGAAAGATCTAATATCGGTGGCTGATTTTGGAGTTGGCTACTCTTTAATGGCTTGGAATTTGCTCTCATCAACGCTCAAACCATCCTTAGACACCACATGACTGAGAAATATGGTGGACGGTGAGAAAAAGGTGCATTTGGCCAAGTTGTTGAAGAGGGACTCCCTCCTTAGGCGTGTGAGGACTTGGAGAAGATTCTCAACTTGGTCTTCGAGGCTACGAGAATAGATTAATATGTCATCAAAGTAGACAACAAAAAATTTGCCCAAACATTCCCTAAGTACATGATTCATAAGCCTCATAAAAGTGGATTGCGCATTGGTGAGCCATACGTGGTCTTGAAAGTGGTCTTCCATTTATATCCTTCTTTCATTCTTAGTTGATGGTAAGCACTCTTTAAGTCAATTTTGGAGAAAACAGTAGCGCCATGTAGCTCATCTAGCATGTCGTCAAGGCGCGGGATTGGATGCCTATATTTGATGGTGATTTGATTAATGGCTCTACAATGCACACACATCATCCACGATCCATCTTTCTTTGGGTACAATATGACTGGCACGGTTCAAGGGCTAAGAGACTCATGCATATAGCCACGGTCTAGAAGCTCTTGAACTTGTCTTTGGAGCTAAGAGACTCACGCACATAACCCGGTTAGTCAAAGAGGCACTGGGAACCAAGTCAATTTAGTGCTCAATATCCATAAGAGGAGGTAAACCAGGTGGGAGCTCATCCAGAAAGACGTTGGAGAATCGCCAAGAAAGGAGGCGACATTGGCGGGCAAGGGCGTGACATCGGTGTCAGATTCGGCCACTAGTGTAATATTCAGGAATATTTTGATATTTTAAAGTTTCTCGAAAGTCATGTCGGGATTGCTTAGCTAACACTACACCATTCTATAGATTTAGCGACCACATAATATGGTCACTAATTAGCGACCATATAGACGCCAATGATCGCTAATGTGGACGCCAAAACGGGAAAAAAAAAACAAATTAACGACCACATGGTCGCTAATACGGGCATCCACGTGGTCGCTGACCTTATATGGTCGCACTAAATGCGTGGTCAATTCTTCTGCCATCCATCAACGACCACATGGTCCTTATATTTAACGACCATTGGTCGTGATTCACGAAACACATGTCGGCGACCAGTTGGTCACTAAAAATAGCGACCATGTGGTCGCTAAAAATAGCGACCATGTGGTCTCCACCACACCAGTGACCACATGGTCGCTACATATAAAGACAATATGGTCGATGACATGGATCTGATATTTTGGTGGGCAACATTAATTTTGGCGGGTAATATCCCGCGTTTTTGGCGACCACATGTTCGCTAAAAACAGTATTTGGTAAAATTTCCGCCATTTCAGCATAAATACCTAGGTTTGTAAAAACTTCACTCTCATTCCGCTACCTTCACACACTCATACATAGGTCTCTCCAAAAAAATTCACAAAAGAAAGAAACAATCATTCACAAAACTAAATTGATTCTATGAAGGAATTCCGTCAATTTTTATCGACAACTTTATTTAAGGTTTGTATTTAAAACTAATTCTCTATATTTTATTTCGTCATTATATTGTTTTAGACAAATATTATTTGTAGAAAGTTTTCGTTTATATAATTATAAGAGATTGTGTTATATAATTGTTAAATTCATATAGCATAGCAATTGGTTGAAGAGAGTGTTTGGTTACATATAATGTCTGTGGTGACCATATGGACGCGAATTAGCGACTATATGGTCACTACCTCCAATATAGCGTCCATATGGTCGCCAAAACCAGGTTTGTATGTACTTGAATTAAATTAGTTATAGTCTTATATGGAATTGTAGGAAGGAAAAATGCGTAAATGGATGTATGTGCATAAAATAGATGGTTTTTTGAACAATGAGTTTTTAGCTGGCGTTAAGCAATTTATCGACTTCTGCAAATCTATGCCGACCTATGACCCATATGAACTAAGGTGTCCGTGTCGGAGGTGCAAGAATAAGAAACTGATTTTTGTAGATGATGTGCATTATCACCTTGTTAAGGATGGTTTTGTTCCTAACTATTATCATTGGGTTTCGCACGGTGAGATAGATGAAATGTTCGCTGCATTGTTGGTCGAGTCTAGACAGCATGAAGGCTGTAGCAGTACTAATCCGCACCACCAGTATATGGGAATGATACTCCAATGGAATAGATGGTATTTGATGGTTTTAATTCCCGAAGTCATTACACTGCTGAGCATCCCGTGCAGAATAAGGATATATGGCATGAGCAGGGGAAGCAGTATTATAATGAAGTGCCCAATCATGATGCACAACGTATGTACGACATGTTGTCGGCCGTAAATAGGCCGTTGTGTCCTGGATGTGATATCACCCAGTTGGAGGCGATGACTGAGCTACTTAGCCTAAAGTCTAAGCTAAGGATGACGGAACGCGGATATGACATGATCTCGGATTTCTGCGGATGCGTTTCTCACTCGGAGACGACATTACCAACCACGTTTTACAACACGAAAAAACTGGTTGAGGGTCTCGGTCTTCCGTTCGAGGCCATTGATTGTTGCCCAAACTCTTGCATGATATATTAGGGTGCAGATGCAGAATACGCAATTTGTAAGATATGTGACTATCCTAGATGGAGGCAAGTCAAGTCAAAGCTCATTCCCTATTCTCATATGTTTTACTTGCCAATAACTCTATGGTTGCAGAGGTTGTACGCATCGGTGGTGACTGCCGAACACAAATGGCATGCAGAGCACGTACAAGATGGGGTGATGAGACATCTGTCAGATGCAGAGGCCTGGAGGCACTTCAATACTGTGTGGCTAGATTTTGCAACAGAAACACGAAATGTAAGACTAGGCTTGTGCACGGATGGTTTCAATCCGTTCAGGGCGTCCGGGCGCCAATACTCATGTTGGTCTACAACCTCCGACGTTGATATGTATGTGAGAAGAGGTTATGTTTTTTACCGGTTATTATACTTGGATGGAAGAGTTTGAAGCAAAAGTTGGATGTCTACTTGTAGCCGTTGATAGCCGAGCTGAAGAATTGATGGCTTAATGGGGTGTATACATACGATTTTTGGAGGAAGCAGAATTTTGTCTTGTGTGCAGCTGTAATATGGAATATTAGTGACTTCGTGACATATTCGATGTTGTCAGATATGTTGTTTTACATATGCTTAATTAATTTGACAATATTATATATAATTATGCATATATGATTTGTGAAATTTAATGCGTTGTACCAAATATATGTTTGTGAAGGCTTGATCAATTCTAGGAAATACGCGTGTCCTTATTGCATGGAGGACACCGATGCATTTTTATCTAACACATGGACACAAATGTGCTGTTTCGATTGTCACAAGAGGTTTACAAAACATGATCATCGCTTTCGAAACAATAAGACCGATTTCAAGAAGGGTAGAAGGGAACGTCGTGGTCCCTCGGTGCTCCGTGACGGATACGAGATATTAGACCAGATAAACAATATGGGGTTGATGAAGATAACTGAAGTGGGAGCTGAGGAGCACAATGTCGCGGTCAGTAGAGGTTCGGGTTGGAAGAAGAAAAACATTTTCTAGGACCTACCTTATTGGCCCAGTTTGTTGGTAAGACATAATTTAGATGTCATGCACATTGAAAAGAATGTCTTCCATGATGTTTTCTTCATCATTCTCGATGTTTTGGGAAATTCAAAAGACAAGCGGTCGACCAAAAAGGATATAAGGGAATTATGCAAGCGTCCGGAGTTGGAACCTGACGAGGAAGACAATAGGTACCCAAAGGCTTGCTATGCACTAGATCGTCATGAAAAACAAGTGCTTCTGGAGTGGTTGAGATCCGTAAAATTCCCGGATGGCTAAATGTCCAACTTGAGCCGCTGCATTGACTTGCACAAGCTTAGACTCTTTGGGATGAAGAGCCATGATTGTCATGTGTTCACGCAAAGGTTGATGCTTTTTGCTTTTTGAGCATTTCTTGATGACAAATTTTGGGAGCTCATTGCTAGCTAAGTGTGTTCTTCAAGGACCTTCCGTGTTATGAGCTTAAGCCCGAGGTGGTTATGCAATTGCACAAGGAAATACAAATAATTTTATGCAAGCTGGAGCGTATCTTCCCCCCGCGTTATGGACATTGAGATGGTCTGGTTGTTGTGGGATACTAATTAATTGTTTTGTTGTATTTAACTAGACGCACTTCCGATGGGATCCCTCCCAGCTGGGTATGGACATCGAGACGGTCCGGTTATTGTGGGAGAAGATCACCAAGAAGCGTTACGACGACTTGGTCGGGAAGCACCGTCGGGCAGGGACGAAGTCGAATTTTATCCAGTCCGCCCCTTGGGAGAACGGGAAGACGCATTGGAACACGGATGCTAAAAGGCCAAGTGTGCGCGCCAGAAGCAAATCCGGAATACCAATCTGGCGAACCACAGTAGCGGTTCGAGGTCCCACATCAATACCTTGCGTCGAATGGTACGTACGTTATTTTAATTTAAATAAATTTAATTACTCTTAATAGTCATAACAAGCGTGATGAATTTCGTAGGAAGCACAACGGGGTCGCCGCATTACGCTTCTCGAGCTTCTCATTGAGACACACACTCAGGGCGCTGACCGACATTTTATAAATGAGCGGTCCGCCATGATCGCTGTAAGTATTTAATTATTTTATGTCTTATTTAATTTCGTATATTATTATTATTATTTATATTATTTACGTATTTTTTTAGGCGTAGTCCCAGGAGTTCCTCTCCTAGAGGTCCTCGGACTCGGGCACCCCACTGTCCTTTCAAGACGAGTGTGATGCCTATCTGACGGGAGGCGCCGTCTTTGGCCTTGGCAACGCTGCTTTCGAGTTTTACAGTGAGCGATTGACGGTGCGGCATCGACAATCTCCTCGGGTGGCGGAATTGACGCAACAACATCGCGCTTACGCAAACCGTAGTGGACCTATAAATTAGGATGCTCGAGGTTAAGGCGTTCATGCAATGGATACGAAGTGGAGGCTTCGACCCACATACCGTTGGGTCCCACCAGCCCGGTTCCGACAAGAATGAGCCGGACGCGGACGGCTCCGCCGAAGCTAACTAGATTAGGGTTTTTTTCTAAATATTATTAAATATTGTAAATTACTTAAATTTATGTAAATTAATGTGGATTTTTTAAATTAATTCATAATTATTTTTTAATTAAATAAATATTGGCAACCAAATGGTCGCTAATTGCAAACATATCGTGCACTCCGAAGCGCACGATCGTGCGCCTACGTTCAGTCAAAGGTCATGGTCGTGCGTCCTATTATTGATTTTAGCGACCAAATGGTCCATAAAATGGCGACGAAATGGTCGCTAGACTTGCCAAACGGTATGGCGACCAGTGGCGACCGTGGTCGCTATTTAGCGACCACTTGGTCGTTGTGGTCGCCAAGTGGTCACCATAGTATTGGCGACCATGGGTGACCATGGTCGTTAAAATTAGCGACCGTATGTTCGCCACTTGGTTAGAGACCACATTTAGTGACCACGGTATAGTCGCTAAATCGGTTTAGCGACCAGATTTTTGATTTAGCGACCATAAATATGGTCGCTTAATTTGCGTTTGTTGTAGTGTGTTAAGTAATCTCGGAAAACCTCATTTTAAAAAGATTTTATATGTTATAAATTATCTAGTCGTAAAAGTTATCCATTAGTGTGTTTCTTAGTTGCTAAGTAATCCCGTTTATTTATGGAATGAAGATAGACTTGTAAATGTTTTGATCTTATACGTTTTCTTAGATATTCGTTCCATGTTATTTTATCTTCACGATCTATGTGCCATCCTTATCCTTCTTCTTCAATATTCGTGCCATATCTTCTAGATTTGTGTGCATGATCTTTATCTCTTATACAAGCCAAATTGAATTTGTTTTCTTCCATTTCTTTTTTATAAAGGCTTAAAGGTGCCTTGAGAAAGCCTTGGTTTCCTCCCATTTTCATGCCTCTCTCCCTTTCTCACACTTCTTTGTTCTTTCCATCATTAAACCACTTTGTCGCCACCTTCTTGCTTGTTGTTGGTTGCCCCTTCCACCGGAAGACAAGGCTCGTCCTTCTCCTCATCTAAGGTAAGTTTTTCTTTCCTTGTTTTGTGAGGTTTTTGGTAAAGGAGACTTGCTTTAGTGGTTGATTTATCGCCGGGTTGCTTGGGCAAGCTTAGATGGCGTTTTGGCGAATTTTGGGCAAAAAGGATGTTGAAAATTTGATGTTGTGTTGGAAAATATGTCGGTGGTTGGTAGTGGTGTGTATGGTTTGTCATGGGGCTGTTTTGGAGGCCGAATAGCATGGTTGGTATTTTGATCCATGGATAGGAGGTGTGGGCTTTCGTGTTGTCGGGTTTAGTTACTTTAAATGATGAGTGATTGCGAGTCTAAACCCTTTATTGCGCTTTCTAAGCCTAAGTTGTCTTTCCACTTATAAAATCGTATATTGTTGTTTTGGATATTATTCGTCAAGTTCGTATTTCACTTGTGTAGTTGGAATTCCATTTTCGAGGTAAGTCGCCTAGACTTACATAGTTATCAGTTTTGATGTGTGCTGAATGTGTAAATTTCATATGAGTGATAGGTGGTTCGAATGATCGGTAGAGTTTATGCCGCCGTTCACCTAGTGGTTCGGATAAACGGTCGAGTTGATGTCGTCATTCACACACCCCGAGTTGATTGGAGAATATTTTTATTACTATAAAATTTATATTGATAGTTAAGAGTTGATGTGGAATGTGGTTGACCTGATGCAGATATGAAACGATGTTGTTGAATGAGAATTGATGAATTGTGATTGAACTATTATTGACGCGAAAGATGAGTGAAGTGATACTGAAGTGAACTGATATATTATTATTGTTACTATGCGTTGTATGGCTTTATGTGTTATTTTGTGCGTTTTATGATTATAAGTATTGTTTCTTGTTGTTTTGAATGTACTATATGTGAACTATTCTAAAGCTACTCTTATTACATAATTTGATAAATGGATTTTGCTACTGCATATTATATTTAGTATTTAATGTATATTTAAATTGTTAGCTAACCCTTCAGGCACGTGTTTTTTTAGTTTCAGATAAGGACAAGAAACACATCATGGAACCTCAACAAAATGATGGTACAAGTCGTTGAATGTTGTTTCATTAGGATTGGGTTCAGTTGGGTGGAATGGTGGTTACTTATCTTGCATAATGTTATATTTGTTAAGGAAAGGATATTAAGAGGTCAATAAAGTGTTCACAAGTGGTGGTGTAGTTTATGTCGATTGGGGAATCCATGCATGTTTTCTATACTTTGGTTTTATAAATACAGGTTGGATGTTTTCTTTGTATTTTCTCGTCGTGCCCGAGTTGTAAGATCCGAGTGAACTTGTTGTCAGGTTAGCTCATGTAGACCCATGTGTGGTCTACTACCGAGTAGTGCCCCAGTATAAAGATGGGGTGTTACAACTAGTGTGGGAACCAATAGTAATAATGGTGCCTTAAAATGGCATGGAGTACTCAGATTTCTTGGCCGAGCAAGTAGAACACATTGCTCGACCTTTCCTTGCATGGTGCTCGGTGCCACAGGCCCTCGGGGCCGGGCGCGTAGGTCTCGCAATACGGGAGTCGTTGATCTTGGCGATCGACGCTCGGGAACTCCTCAACTGACTTAGAGGCGTTCTCAGTTTTGGAAGCCTTCTTTGGCTAAGCAATTGAATTAGACAAGTCGGCGCCATTAGATTTTGTATTTTGCCCGGTTTTTGCTGATTTGGCGGCGGCCTCATCTTCCATAGCTTTAAGACGTTTCTTTTCTATTTTATCCTATATAAACTTAGTAGGAGACATAGGTAAGAGTGTAACACATTTCTCGTGGTAATTGAACACATGGGTGTTCAAAAAGCCATCGTGGATAACACGTCGGTCAAATTGCCAAGGACGTCCCAACAAGAGGTGTGTAACGTCTATAGCAAAGACATCACATAAAATAGAATCGCAATGGACCAATAGAGAAAGAAACCATACAGTGATGAGTGATTATGTCACCCGTAGAAGAAAGTCATTATCAACCATAGACTTGTGGATGCGGGGTTGTTGACAAATTGAAGTGCTTGACCACCTTTTCATTGATGAAATTAGAGCAACTATCTCCTTCCAAAATCACAGTTAAACTAGCATCCATCATCATACAACGAGTATGAAAAAGAATTTCCCGTTGGTCCGACAATGGGGCGTCAACGAGGGCACGTTTGCACACTAGAGTAAGCATGTTGCCATCATTCATGGCGGGCATTTGCAAGCTAGGAGCTCGTCATCTTGAGCTTCTTAAAGTGGATCAAGTGGTTCTTCTTCTTCATCAAGGAACTCATAGGCTTCTGTGTTGGTGGAGAAAAGAAACCTCTTTGAGCATTCACAATGGCCATCCCATTTTTGAGCTGTTAACCTCCCAATCCCATTTTCACTTTCTCCCCACAACCCACATCTTCATTTCTTTCTTTAAATCAACTACTTTTTATATTTTCTATTTTATTTATTCAACTATACTATTTATAATTAATGATAATATAAACATCTAATGTTTTTGTTTTGTTTTTATTTTAGGATGGTTTCGGTATTATTATTAATATGATATAATATTAAATTTGTATATTTAATTAAATTAATTTGACTATTATATATATATATATATATATATCAATTAGGCGATTAGAGTATTGAGCTTAAAGGTAATATAATCAACAAACAACACACTTCATTTCACTTAAAATGGAAAACATTCAATACATGAGAACAGATACATGAAATACGCCAAAACACACACTAAAGTCCTAAACAAACACACACAATTGAAAAGCCAAAAAAAAAACACTACACAAGTTCATATGAAATCATACATAAACTAGTTATCAAGATAAATATGTCCGAATTGCCTTCATACATGCTCAACCAAATCATCATGCAGTTGTTTGTGGGTACCTCTGTTTCGAAGTTCCGTACGAGTTTTTATGTATTGTGACATGGACCTTGGTCGATTTGAGGAAAATGTGTCATCCATAGTTGGTGGTATCTCAAAACGAGATACGTCACAATACAAACTATATGTATCTCGTTCATCCTCCACTATCATATTGTGCAAAATTATGCACACTTTCATTATTTTCCCTATGGGTGTGTTTCACTTGTGAGTGAAAAGGGATTTTTGGGTGAAAAGTTAATTTTGTGTCTCGAAAAACGTAAAAACTAGAGAGAGTTGCACGAATTTTAAGGGTGTTAAAAGTAGTTTTTTGGATGAAAAGTGGTTTTTAGGTGAAAGTGAAACAAGACCTATGTAACGAGGATCCCAAGCAAGTGCTGGGTTCTTCACTATAGCAAATCGAGCTTGCAAGACCCCGAAAGCTCGTTCCACATCTTTTCGGTATGCCTCTTGGTAATGAGCTAAACACTTTGCCTTAGACCCTCATGGAAGTCGAATAGAAGGCATAAAGGTAGCCCATGATGGGTAAATACCGTCGGTGAAATAATAAGCCATGGTGTACTCATGACCATTGACGGTGAAATTCACCGGCGGTGATCTCCCTTCCAAAACATCATCAAAGACAGGAGAGCGCTCAAGGACATTAATGTCATTGCACGAACCTGGTGTTCCAAAGAATGCATGCCAAATCCATAGATTGTATGATGCAACTGCTTCTAATATAATTGTAGGCTTACCATGACCTCGTGCAAATTGACCTTGCCATGCAGTTGGGCAATCCTATTTAGGGTGAACTTGTTTGGCAATTGTTTCTTGAAGTAAAGGTGTAAATATAGGCTAATCTTTTGGTGGGTTTGAAGATGCCATGGTTGAATGGAGTGGGATGTGGGCCCCTAGTCAGAAGCATGGTTGAATGGAGTGGGATGTGGGGCCCCTCGTCAGAAGCATGGGTTGAATGGAGTGGGATGTGGGGCCCCTCGTCAGAAGCATGGTTGAATGGAGTGGGATGAGGGGCCCCTCGTCAGAAGCATGGTTGAATGGAGTGGAATGTGGGGCCCCTCGTCAGAAGCATGGGTTGAATGGAGTGGGATGTAGGGCCCCTCGTTAGAAGCATGGTTGAATGGAGTGGGATGTGGGGCCCCTCGTCAGAAGCATGCTTGAATGAAGTGGGATGTGACGCCCCTCGTTAGAAGCATGGGTTGAATGGAGTGGGATGTGGGGCCCTCGTTAGAAGCATGGGTTGAATGGAGTGGTGTTGCCCTCCTATATATAGATGTTGTGTTATAAGGAGATACTTGCACCTTCTCAACCAATCTCCTCTCTCATTTTCTGAAAGTAATATTTCATCTTTCATTCATAATGGATCCACGTTATCCCTACAACCATCAACATCTCTTCCATTTTGATCAACACTTTTGGAATGCAACTAGTGAAAACCCAAACCCTCAATTCAATACCACTCAAGTTGAAAACCCTTCTCCTCAAACCCCAGGTTCTTATGGAAGTGCTTCTGCATTTTCTCAACCATGGATCCCACAACAACATGTCCAATGCCTAGATGATATCCAAGCTACACCAGAACCAAACACCACAACACAAAAGGACTCTAGAAAGAAAAAAAATCGTGCTCATCCACCTCGTGCTGAAACAACTCATGAAGGCGGTGGATCCCAATCCAGAGCAAGGTGGGAGCGCTCAGAGGGTTTGTTACTAGCTAGTGCGTGGATGCATGTCTCAAACGATCCGATCATAGGCACTGGTCAAAAGAAAGAGCAATTTTGGGGTCGAGTGGCTGCCTTCTACAACCAACATAGACTAGAAGAGTCTCCCCCTATTGAGCTTTCAAGGAAATGGAGTGCATGTAAAAATAGGTGGACCATCATCTCAAAAGCTTGCACAAGCTTTGCGGGCAAATATCACGCAGCTGAAAATCAAAGAGCTAGTGGTTGGAATTTGGATGATGTGGAAAACCATGCACATATCCTTTATCGTAATGATGAAAAGGAGGATTTCAAATTCATGCATGTATGGGGTGTATTGAAGAGAGAACCGAGGTGAAACACATGGAGTACTGATGATGGGGCAGGGCCTTGAAGTAAAGGGTGGATGAAGCTGGCTATTACTCTTCCGACTCCAATCCAAGCACTCCATGCAGTGGATCTGGCCCAAAAAGTGTTGAGGTTACGACACGTAACACTACTCCTGTTCGCCCCACGGGTAGGAAAGTTGCAAAGAACAAGGGGAAGCAAGTGGCTAGGAGCTCAAGGGATGAGGTAAATTCCACACTAGAAGAAGTGAACCTAATTATGTTGTCTCAAGCTGAGGCACGTATGCAAAAACAAGCAGCTAAAGATGAGACTTTGTAAAAGCAACAAGCAATGTTGGACGAGTATGCTCATATTCAGAATGAGATTGTTCATGCTCAAAAGATAACAGTGCTAAGTGGCCTTATGGCAATACCCAATCGAAACCCAATGCAGGAGAGACTGATGGAAAACTTAACAAGGGAGTTGTTCCCTGGTGATGAGTAACTTGATGCTATGTTCTTACCTTACTTAAGTGAAGAATAGCTTCACATATGTGTTTGTTTATGTTTTTCAATTCCCTAAGTGAAGAGTAGCTTCACATGTGTGTTAGTTTATGGTTTTTAGCTACCGAAAGTGAAGAATAGCTTCACGATTAGGTTTTTCAATTCCCTAAGTGAAGAATATCTTCACAATGTGTTTAGTTTCCAACTCAATGTAACCTCGTGTTATTGTAATATATTTCATTTTATGGTCTAAATCCTTCAAATATTTTAATTTACATGCATAATGCCTTATTTATTTCATGATTATAATATTTAAAATTATATTTATGTCTCTAATATATTAATTATTTTATTTTTTATAATGCATAAAATTAACTACCTAAAAAATACAAAGATTATTTTTAAAATATTATTTTTCTTATAATTATTATTTATGCCAATTTTTCTTTTATCATAAGACCATTTAATATTGGTGTCTATAGGTGGATAAAATAAAAATAAAAATATTAAAAATATTTGTTTGAACCAATAAGATTATTTCATGATTGAAAAATAGCCTAAAATAATTTATTTACAATGAAGGGCAAAATTGTGTGTTTTATCACATTCTCCATCAGTGACCACTGACCACCACCAAAACCCATATTTTACTATTATTTATTATCAAAATATGGGGCCAACCTGACAAAAAAGTTGAGACGGAAGATAGAAATGGGAGACGGAAATAAGGGCCAAATGGCTCAAGCTTCTATGTAATTTTATTGTTCTTTAAATTTTTATTCATTTAATATGTTAAAATACCACCGTTGTGAGTGGTCTTAGTATTTGATATCATGCATTTAGACATAGTTTAGGACATGTTTAATTTCATGTTTTGAATCTTTTTAGCTTAGTTTTGAGTTAGTTTCATGTTTGCTTCGTTTGTTTTCTTTGTTCAGTATCTACTCTTGTGTTGTGTGGATTTCAAGTCATTTTGGATGGATATTCAAGCATTTTCAAGGATCAAAGCTAAGAGGAGTGTTTCATGGAGTCTTAGTGATGAAGGACAAAGGTTACAAGTGGTTGCTCGGGTGCCAAGATGAAGCAAGAACGAAAAAAGAAAGAAAAGACAGCCCAACCGAGTACATGATCCAGTACGTGGCGGGGCTCTTAACTACCCGACCGGGTTCAAGGCCGGGTTAAAGACCGTGTTCGCCAGAATACCATCTTTGCGGCCGCAGAAGCTTACCCGATCGGGTACTAGCCCGGGTAGTTCCCCGAGTCGGAAATTGGGTCCAGCTTTGCTTTATCTTGTTGCCAAATATAATTCTACCCTAGTGGGTGATTATTATTAGGTTTTATTCTTTCTAGTCTCTCTTTAGAGAACCCTAGGTGGAGATTGCTTGGAGATTTTTCTAGATCTGTTGGAATTGAAGATTGAATCGGTTAGTTTGGTTGAATGGAATTGCTTGGAGATACTTCTACCCTAGTGGTATGTTTATTGAATTTGATTTTTTCTCTTCCTTTACCATGTATGACTAATTCTCTTATTCTGAGGTTGGGTGAACCCAATGATGAAGTAGGTAGATCTAAATTGTGATGTTTGGTTGAATGGAAACTTGATTGAAGTTTGATTTAATCCTAGGTTGCTTTATGCCCTATTTGCTTTGCATATATGATTCTTGTTATGATTTGAGACCGATAGGAGATAATTATAACATGATATTGATTAGACAAGTTTTACAAATTGGTTTTGAATAAGATCCCTAGGTATTAAACTAGAAAGTTATCTATGCGACAACAAATTAATTTCTCTTGTGTGAATTTCAACTATTGTAGTAGTTCTAGGGTTTGGATGATTCTAGCGGAACGTGACAGCGAATGCAAGGTTGTTTGCCCCTAGTCTCTAAAGAGCTTAAAGGGTCTTAAACTTATTTAACTTACGCGACAACGATTGTTAGTTGAGTCTAGGCACATTCACATATCTTCTGAAAAGAGGGTTGTGTTGGTTTTAGATAGTGAGTTCCTTCAAACGACATTCAAGTTGAAATCCAAATAAATATCACTTAAAATCTACTAAAACATCATTGTGGGAATCCTAACCTTGAAAGCTTTTCTCCACTGATATTTCCTTGTTATTTTCAATTACTTGTTAACATTTCAATTCAACCATAAACTCTTTTTCTTATTTATTTGGCTTGATCTACTAGTTCGAATATCAATTGGTACTACAAAGTTCCCTGAGTTCGACACCTTGATACTACAACCGAACTGTATACTTGCGGTGTAGGAAAATAGCCTATCAAGTTTTTGGCGCCGTTGCCGAGGAGACGAGTCTAGCAGCTATTCAAAAGACTCTAGAATTTCCAGTTTCTAGGATGGCCGCCTAGCGCCTGGACCTCCACCTCCTCCACAGTATTAAATGCCTTGTGAGTGTTTCTCTTTTCTCACTTTTACTTTCTACATTGGGGACAATGTAGATTTTAAGTTGGGTAGTTAGAAGCATATAGTTGCATGCTAGATTAAATTTGCATTTTAAAAAGAAAAAAAATCAAAAAACTATCGAAAATAATGAAAATAAAATTGCATTTCAGGAGTTATTAATTTTCCCTAAGAGCAACAAGCTCCTTTTCCTTCAAAAATTCTTGAATGAAATTCTATCCCCTAGACTTGCTTGAAATGTTTGAAGTTTTGGTATGTCTAGCTATGTTTTTGAACTTGTTTGATAATTGAATGAGCATGTATATTCTTTGAGATTTTAGTTGACATTGAAGTTCTAAACAAAAGTCATGTGAGATTCTAGACCATTCTAGGACTATTTGCTATAAAGAGTCCTCTCTTTTCATGTGTGATTCTCACTTTTGATTGTCTCCTCTAGAACTTGCATTAAACTCTTTTTCAAGACTGTTTTTATGACTTTTGTATGCATCTTTAAAGTGATTGAGGCATTGTTTCTATGAGCCTATTATTCCCTATCCACCCTTATACAAGATCCTCTTTTTGATATCCCATGTTAGCCTTTATTCCCTATTTATTTGGAAAGCTCCACAAGATAATTCCGAGCCTAATGTTAAGCCTTACCCATTCGGGAAATAGGTATTGTAGTGGATTATAAGTGTGAGTTTGAGCCATGCTTGGGGATTCAAAAGGGTTTATGGTGATTGTCAAAAGTGTGGATTGAGTTTGATGTAATGAGATGTATGAAATGAAAAAAAATTGAGGAAAGAGACCACATAAGAATAAAAAGAAAAAAAATTCTTTAAGACGAGCAAAGTGTTCTAATGAAAAGGTTGTAAGAAATAAAAGGAAAAACAAAAAGGAAAGAAAGAGAAGATGAGAAGGAAAACAAAAGAAGAAAGCTTGGGAATAAAGTACATTAAGCTTGGTTTTGGTGTTTTATTTAGGAATTTTCCCTGATTAGCACCACATGCCAAATATTTATCCCCGTCAAAATTGTTCTCAACTGATGCAGCCAAAACTAACCCTCAAGAGAACGGGGTCAATCGTAGTACCTCAGTGTCGACCCCACAAGGAACAATGTAATACCAATTTGAACTCTTCTAGTAAATTAGGCCAAAAAAAATAAGGAATTGATATCTATAGCTAAGCTAACGAATAATAATGCAAATAAAGAGGATAAAATCTATTAGATAGATGTGTCTAAAGGTTAAGGATTCACCACAACATTGTTTCAATAAATAAAATTATACTCTGCCTGAATTTATTTGAAGGACCAACTATCTAAGGTAAACACTACTTCTTTTCAGACGAATAGTGCATGTATCTAAACTCGACTAGCAGTCACTCTCGCACAAAGCAAGTCTAATTTAGATCCTTAAAGCTCTTTAGCGATTAAGGAAAGATAAAGTCAACATCTGCTCTCGAGCACTGCTGAAATTACTCAGACCCTAATACAACTACGATAGTTAAGAAATCACACAATAGATATTAAGTCGCTCTCGCGCAAGTAATTCTCAAGTCCAATCCTAGGGATCTAACATGAACAAACAATTTATTCAATTAATCAATCTCCTATTATCGTTATCTCCTCTCGGTCTCAAACCGTAATAGGAATCCTATATGCAAAAGCAAGTAGGGCATAACGCAACCTAGGATCGAATCAAATATATTTCAATTCACGCAAAGAATATAACTCACTACCACTATTAAGGCTTTTTGAAACGGCTAAAATTTGTTTCCTAAAGATCATAAAACCGTTTCATTATCTATAATGAAACGGGTTTTGAGTGTTTCATCCGCTCACGTTGCATTAGCTCTAATGAAACGGTTGGTGTAAGCTAATGAAACGGTTCTATCATTGTAGATACCCACCGTTTCATTAGCCATAAATAACCGTTTCATTTTCTATCCGTTTCATTAGCTATTACAACCGTTTCATTATCTTGAGCTAATGAAACATTATGCTATAGATTGTGAAACTGTTGTGATAGTTTCCACGAATCATATATGAGCTAGTGAAACGGTTTGTTTTATTATAACAATTATTATCTATATTAATTAATTACTTTAAAATATAACATATATTTTAACAAATATTAATATAAAAACAAATAATAAATATAAAGATAATATTTCATTTTCATTAATTGATAAATGCAAAAGTCAACATATATATAAATGTTTGCTCACATACGAGCTAATTAATCCGCATACAAGATCGGTCCCTCTAAACTAGGAGATCGACATATAACAAGTTTCTATAAATTCTAAAACAACACAAAAGCTAGTTAGGAAGATTACATAGAGTGCATACACCAAACTAGGACATACCACAAAAACTTTGATATGTCGATCCGACAAAAACTTCCACCAAAGACTCAAAAGATCGATATGGCGTAACTACTCTTAACAAGCACCATTGAGAGGCTATCTAGCTGCAAGAATCAATATCGCACAAACACATCAGTGTGCTACAAGATGGTTGAATATGCAAGCTAAATTCTTTAACCTAAGACATCACATTCTAAGGAGTATGATCACGAGACAAAACAATCAGCAAAAGCATGCAAAACCTAAAATCTAGTTAATTAGTTCAATCACACAAATAATCAACTTAATCTGATTCACAACATAACACACAACCAGCCAGCAACATAAATCCAAAAATAAAACCAGCCAGCACCATAAACAACAAAAATAAATTACAACCAGCCACACCCAAAAATAAACCACAACATGTCAAGTTCTTCTAATTAATTCACAACATAACCACAACCTGGCAACAACTAGCATAAACCCAATAAACGAAAACCAGCCACACCCAAAAATAAACCACAACCAGTCAACTTCTAATTCACAACATAACCACAATCAAACGGAAACATAAACCAAAAAATAAATCAGCTAGCAACATAGACAAAAAATAAACCAGCACATAACATCCAAAGTTGATTTCTTGTCTAAAGTAAAGAATTTACTCAATTGAGTGTTGAGAAATGGAATACTTTAATCAGAACAATCATGCTCCTCGGAATGTGAAGCTTCATTTTAATTTGATCCTTCAACTTGGTCAACAAGTCCATCTCTTGATGTGGTTGCAAAGTTTGGAATCACAAGATTTAATCCTGGGTTGGCAGCTTGCAATTGAGATAAGATCTTTGATGTAATTTTTTGCTCTAGATGCTCTTCAATACTATCCATGTACATAGATGGAAGTACATAGGGTGCCTTGCCCTCGTTTTTCTTCAAGCTAGTCTTTGTCACACCTCGACCATGTAGGCGTAAACGTCCACTATGTTCGTTCTTAGTAAAAACTTCATGGTAGGGATCTTTATCAGTTGCATCAGGCAAGGATTGTAGTTCTTTGAGCTTCTCCTAAATTAAATTGTTTGTACAAAACCATATAAAAAAGCATAAATATCTTAACATGGCATGAATATTAAAGAAACATCTGAACCACAATGTAACTAATTTAGTACAAAACAATAGAAGATAAGTAAACTTACAATGTTACATTGAGATGGTTCAGAGTCTGTCTTGTATGTTCGTCCAGGAACTCTTTTTCTAGATACAATATAAACATCTGCTTTTGACAAGAATTTCTTCTCTAGATGATTTTGTTGCTGTCAGATAGGAGAAATTATAAATCAGAAATACTTAATTAATGAAACTAAATTTGATCAATATAATTCATTACCAATTCTTGTCTCTTCATAGCATATGAACACGGTCCCATTGTGTGATAATCCGTGCGTTTGCTCACACTTTCTTTGTTCTTCTCACTTATTTTCTGTGCATATATACAACATATACTTATTATCTGCTTGCCAAAATATATTAAAAATGTAATATGAAATCGATCAGCCCATAAAAATAACTACACTCTTTAAACCAAAATCAAAATGTCATATGAAAATCAATCACCTAAATTTGATAAGCCAATGCAAGAAAGTGGTGTCAACAAGAACAAATACATACCTTGGCCATCTCAGAATCCCAATACTCTAACAACTCTTTGAATTGTTTTTCCGGCAAATTCTTAGGGCGGTTAGCTAATATTTCCTCCATAGTATCAAATTTTCCATAGGTGGCTACCTTAACCCTATGTTTGTATTGTTTCCATGAAGAATGAACTATTTGCAAAATAGATTCTTTACCTTCCTCTGGAGCAACAAACTTTTTCTACACAAACAAATTAAGTTATAGTTAGTAACTATGTATAATGATGATTACATAAGCATAAAAAACATATTTGTAATTAGATATACCGTGACATATTCCCAAATGATTTCCTTTGTGGGCTTATCATCCCAAGAAATGTAATTCAATGGTGCAAGTATGGGATTTTTCGCCACAGTTCCTAGAAAATTAATAAAGCTCCTAACCACCTCTTTTGGTCCTATTGGATGGTAATCATCATTTAAAACAATAACATCGCGCTCTTCAAGTTTACGGTTATGCAACTTGCGTAAAATTGTTCTCCCGCGATGCTTCTTCTTTGGAGGAGCTGTTAAATATAAAAAAAGTGAAAAATATATTAACAAATTCAATACTTAAGTAACTAATATCAAGAAAGCAATTGGTTGGTACCTTTCATTGGGGGATCAATTTCCACATCTATTTCTTCCTCTATAACAACTTCAAGTGGAGGGTCAGATTTGTCTTTTTCAAAACCAGCTCTATCAAATGTAGCTTCTTCTTCAAAATCAACTGAATCCGATCTATTTTCTTCTAAGGCAACTCCATCATTACATGTACCTTCCAATAAAGTATCATCAAGATCAGCATGAGAGTTGACTTGTCGACTTGCTTGCCTTTTTCTCATATTCTTGTATGCAGTAAGAGATCTTGGAGTTATATAAGTATTTTGGCATTCCTTATGCTGTGATTTTTTCTTTTCTTCATTTTCAATAAATTTGCATAGGATATAGAAAAAAATATAATCTTTATTCACTTGGTTCAACAACTACTATACATAATTATGAATTTAATCTACTTTGTTAGCTGTTAGGTCTTGCTCTTTTTGTGAGGGTTGAGGGTCATGCTTTGAATGTCTCTTTTGGAATTTCTGCTTTAATAATTCAGCCATGGGTAAGGTTTGAGTTTTAGTCAACTGGTTAGCTGCTACTTCAGCTAATTTTACATCATCCTGCAACAATAATAACAAAAATTAGGCCATATAATTAGGTCATGTAGAAGCTCATCAACAAAGTATTGAATATGTTATTCTTGTGAGCAGAATAGGGTAACAAATGGCATAATAAAGTCTAGAACCACGACAGAGACGTCTTTATTTTTATATGGAAGCAATGTTTCAGTATTTTAGCAAAACAAAATCCACAATTGAGATAACACATTCAGCAAGAACATAGTGGAATTTTTTTTAACAAGCCCCAATGAATCCAGTTGTAAATGGGTTGTCAAGATAAGTACCACAGAGAGAAAAAAAAATCCATATACAATTGGATTCATGATACTTACGCTACAGCAGCTATTACTTTTTGAAGATTAGAAGTTGGCCATATAATTAGGCCAGCACGTTAATTGATGCTAACTCATGTGTAGCTCCCTGAAAAAAGCACAACAAAGTTCTCGCTCCCTCTACCATTAGTGCTTATTAACAGCAAATTTAGCTTCACTCTCATCATACATCATATGAATAATAGATTTAAAACCAAAACTCAATGGTTGACAAAGAGATATAGCTATAGGTGAACGATAAATATTTTAATAAAAATTTAATTTAAATGCTGTCATGATTTGCTCTCGCTGTTTTTAATTTTTGGTCTGCTTATTTAAATGGTCTAACTTTGTTATTCAGCCATTGCCACAAATTGAAATCAGGGTAGATGTGCTTCACAAATATGAAAAATTCCACACCAATCCTAAAAAACAGCATATAAATTTCCCTTTTTACCTGATGAGACTCAACATCTATTACTTTAAACTCTTGTTAGTTTCTATTTTTTTCAGAACTTAGAACATAATTTTGGAGGCTATGGTTTCTTTGGAGAGATTTTTCTCAAAAGAGCAACTTTTGAACCTTTTGTAAGTTTTTCTTTAATCTAATCATGCATTGCTATTCTTTGTGTTTGACTAGTTATTGAAATCATAGATTGGATAATATTGTGAGGTTTGATTGATTCTCAACAATTTGAATAGGTTTTATTTCTTGTGCTTAATTGAATAAGGATTATTCTAGGGTTTTGTTAGCTTGATCACCTAATAGAATTTCTAGGTTAATTTACAACTAATCTGATTAATGCCCGTTCGGGGTTGATTATATAAAGTAGCAACTATAATTGCTTGGACCCATTCGGGCTATTCAATTGTAGAAGGGAATAAATCCACAAATAACTTAGATGTCCGTTTGCTCCAAGTGTTTGTTTCTATTGATAACTTAATTCGTAAAGTTGTTGTTTAATTGAATCTAGACGTTGTTTTAGGTTGTTAAATGATTATGGTTGTTTAGACTGTTAGTTCTTTCAACTATTATTGAAGTTTGGGTCATAGTCCTTAGTAAGATCATAATCCATAGTAGATTATTCAAGTGAATTGAGAATCAAGAGAATCGATGATCAATAAGCATACCTATGATGGATTTAAGTAGTTGAACACTTTTCTCTCATATATTTACAATCAACTTTGCATTCGTATTTACTTTTCAACCCCCCATATTAGTTACTTGGAACCCAAGTAATAACATAAATACACGAGTCTCTGTGAGATCGACCCTTACTTACCGCTCTACTGAGATTGGTTAAATTAGGATTCTTTGATAGGTATAACAACCATCGAAAATACCTCATCAAAGTGCCATCTGACTGAATTTCCACGTCATCATAATTGATTATGTGGGATTCGTCAAGCACATACTACCTCAAGAGTGACAAGTGGAAAAAGTTATGAACTAGATGTGCTGAGGGCGGTAGGGCGATGCGATAGGCCAACTTGCCTACTCTTTCCTGAATCTCGAAGGGTTCCACATAAGGATTTTGATGTCTCTCTATTTGGTGGTGTTTTCATATGTGATTTCCTTTGTAAATATGTTTCTTTTTCCCCTTTTCTTGTGCGTTTTGTTCCTTTTTAGCCTAGTTCCCGTATTTCTATGAGATTCGGAGACTACACACATTTTATGTGTTTTGTAGGTAATTTGGCATGAATCAAGGATCGATTTGAAGGACGGTCGAGACATGGATCAAAGGTCGAGCTAAAGCGGGAAGGAGAGAAGCAAGCCATGAAGAAGAACAAGAGAAGCCAACTAAGAAGAAGGTGGAACGAGGTCAGGACCGAGTTGCAACCACATCGGGCCCGACTTTGAAGTCTCCAACCTCGGACCGAGTTGCACAGTAACTCGGGCCCGAGGTCCTCCGTGTCGGTTCGAGTCGATCACCGAACTACTTGGGCTCCAAGGCACGAATTTGTGGACTTCCACTTTTACCCCTCATTTAATCTATAAAAGGCCCTCTTGTCTTCTAAGAAAGGGTTCCCTCACACACAAAAAAAAAGGGGGGTTCCAAGGGAGCCAAGAGGATTCTTGGAGAGCAAGGAGGAAGGAGAGGAGAAGGAAGAGAGAGAGAATCGGCCAAGAGAGGAAGGCTTGATAGGTTTTGTTGATTGTTTAGCTTTGCTTTGTTTGATCTTGTGGATTTGAAAACCTTTGATTGGAATTTGTGGATTGCTTTGGATTTGAATGAAACTTTGCTTTGTTTTGAGATTGATGATGTTGATTGCTTTCCCTTTTGATTTGTTTGCTTTCTTTGCTTGCTACATGGAGTAGATCTCCTTGATCTTGGGTTATGGGGGAAAACCCTAGCTAGGTTTAGGCTAGAAACCCCAATTCCATAGCCTTGAGTGTTTGATCTAAGGAACCCACTCTACATAGAGCTACAATTCCTTGCGAAAGTTGGGAATCAAGGCTTGAGATTGGCACATGTTCACTTTCGCTAGATTGATCTTTCCTCTTTTCCCAAAATGGAAAACACCCTTCGAAGGACATACTTTAACGAAGACCTTATTTCCTACCACGAACTCAATATCTCTCCTCTTCAGACCGGCATAAGACTTTTGTCGACTTTGAGCAGTCAAAATCCTTTGAAGAATTAAAGCAACGTCTACGGCGGTTCTTTCGACCAATTCCAGTCTGAGAAGAATCTTATCAGCATTGTCATCCCAGCAGATTGGAGATCGACATCTTCGGCCATACAAAGCCTCAAAAGGAGTCATCTTTATGGTTGAGTGCCAACTATTGTTGTAAGTGAACTCTATCAAATTCAAGTTGACATCCCAACTTGTTGTGCGATCCAAAACGCAGGCTCAAAGCATATCCTCAAGAGTCTGAATGGTCCTTTTAGATTGACCATCGGTTTGAGGGTGGAAACTTGTGCTAAACTTCAGTTCAGTACTCATGGCTTTATGAACCTCTTGCCAGAAATTTGCCATGTAACGTCCGTCCCTATCAGAGATAATTGTCTTTAGGGTACCATTGAGGTGGACAATATCTTTAATGAAGATTTCTGCTAAATGTTAGACTCCCCACTTTTTCTTGATTGCAATGAAGTGGGATCTTTTGGTGAGTCGGTCTAGGATAACCCATATAGCGTCTTTCTGCTTTTGAGTCTTAGGTAAACGGGTAACGAAGTCCATCGCTATATCTTCCCATTTCCATTCCGACATTGGAAGTGATTGCAACATTTATCTTGGTCTTTTATGCTCAATCTTCACCATCTGGAAAACCAAACCCCTCGAAATGAATTATGACACTTCTTGCTTCATGTTCGGCCACCAGAAATTCCATCGCAAGTCTATGTACATCTTACTTGCTCCGGGACAAATGAAATTTGCAAAAGAGTGAGCTTCTTTCAAAATGATCTTACGAAGCTCATTAATGGCGGGCACGCAAATCCGATTTTGAAACCAAAGGGAACTGTCATCTTGAATAACAAACCCCGGTGCCTTGTCTTCCTGTACTTCTCCACTGATCTTGATCAACATGATGTCATCGGCTTGCTTCTCTCTGATCTCATCTAGTAAGTCGGAATGGATTTCCAAGGTGGCTATACAACCTTGCTGCCTTCCAAACCAAACTTTGATTCCTTCTCGAATCAACTCTTGTTGTAGCTTTGGTTGAACCGTCAGCATTGCAACTATGCCCTCTTGTTGTGTCTTTCGACTTAAGGCATCCGCCACAACATTAGCCCTGATGATAGAGCAATTCGATGTCATAGTCCTTGAGCAGTTCTAACCATCTTCTTTGCCTCATGTTCAACTCTTTCTGAGTGAACACATATTTCAAACTCTTGTGATCAGTGTATATCTGACACTTCACCGCATACAAGTAGTGTCGCCAAATCTTTAAGGCAAACACCACAGCTGCTAGCTCAAGGTTGTGTATTGATGTCTCTCTATTTGGTGGTGTTTTCATATGTGATTTCCTTTGTAAATATGTTTCTTTTTCCCCTTTTCTTGTGCGTTTTGTTCCTTTTTAGCTTAGTTCCCGTATTTCTATGAGATTCGGAGACTACGCACCTTTTATGTGTTTTGTAGGTAATTTGGCATGAATCAAGGATCGATTTGAAGGAGGGTCGAGACATGGAGCAAAGGCCGAGCTAAAGAGGGAAAGAGAGAAGCAAGCCATGAAGAAGAACAAGAGAAGCCAACTAAGAAGAAGGTGGAACGAGGTCAGGACCGAGTTGCAACCACATCGGGCCCGACTTTGAAGTCTCCAACCTCGGACCGAGTTGCACAGAACCTCGGGCCCGAGGTTCCTCCGTGTCAGTCCGAGTCGGTCACCGAACTACTTGGGCTCCAAGGCACGAATTTGTGGACTTCCACTTTTGCCCTTCATCTAATCTATAAAAGGCCCTCTTGTCTTCTAAGAAAGGGTTCCCTCACACACACAAAAAAAGGGGGGTTCCAAGGGAGCCAAGAGGATACTTGGAGAGCAAGGAGGAAGGAGAAGAGGAGGAAGAGAGAGAGAATCGGCCAAGAGAGAGGAAGGCTTGATAGGTTTTGTTAATTGTTTAGCTTTGATTTGCTTTGATCTTGTGGATTTGAAAACCCTTGATTTGAATTTGTGGATTGCTTTGGATTTGAATGAAACCTTGCTTTGTTTTGAGATTGATTATGATGATTGCTTTCTCTTTTGATTTGATTGCTTTCTTTGCTTGTCACATGGAGTAGATCTCCTTGATCTTGGGTTATGGGGGAAAACCCTAGCTAGGTTTAGGCTAGAAACCCCAATTCCATAGCCTTGAGTGTTTGATCTAAGGAACCCACTCTACATAGAGCTACAATTCCTTGCGAAAGTTGGGAATCAAGGCTTGAGATTGGCAAAGTAGCGAAAGTGAACATGTGTCAATCTCAAGACCTTGCTTCGAAGGGGATTTCCCCATGGATCGAGGTGTAGATGTGGTTGGAACGAGGGCGAAAGCACTCGATCCTAGTCCGATCATCACTCATTGCCTGAATTGGGGTGGAAAAGCCTTAATCTACTAGGGAAGGAACCCAAAAGCCCAAGATCTACTTTTAAAATCTTTGAGTTCGACATCCCCAGCTACCTCGGGCCCGACTTACCCAGTGTCGGTCCCGACTTCCTCTTGTCGCCAACCTCGGGCCCGACGTGACCTCAGTGTCGGTCCCGACTGTTTTCTTTGTTTTCCTTTGTTTTATGCTCTCCTTTCTAGCTTCCTAGTATCTAGGCACATCGATCGAGTAGACTTCCCGAGTGTTCGACACCCACCACGTACTACAACGGGGTCGGGTTATAAATTGTATCTCTTGACCCTCGCATCCGAGAGCGATCATGTATCGGGTAGTTGACTTTGTAGGTCTTGAGTTGACGAGATGTGTAAGCTCTCACTTTCCCATTTCGCATTAATACACATCCCGAACCATGCTTGAAGGCATCAATATACACCACATAACCTTCATGTCCATCTGGCAGAGTCAGCACGAGAACACTTGTGAGACGTTTCTTGAGCTCTTGGAAGCTTTCTTCACAATGTCTCATCCCACACAAAATTCTTGTGGGTATTTTGGAGTATCTTGGCCATTGGTAAATCAATCTTGGAAAATCCGTCTATAGTAGTACCCATTGAGTCCTAGGAAGTTGCGAATCTCTTTCACATTTCGAGGTTGCTTCCATTCCGAGACCGCTTTAATCTTCTGTTGGCCCACCATTACTCTGCCCTGATTGATAACATGACCTATAAAGGCGACTTCCATTGACCATAGGTCACATTTTGATAACTTGGCATACAACTGGTTGTCTCTTAAAATCTACAACACGATCTTGAGATGCTCCTTGTAATCAGTCTGATTTCCTGAGTAGATCAAAATGTCGTCGATGAAGACGATCACGAACTTAGCGAGGTACTCATGGAAACAATGATTCATGATATCCATAAACACTTCAGGTGCGTTTGTCAACCCAAATGGCATTGCCACAAACTCGTAGTGGTCATAGCGAGTGTGGAAAGCCATCTTCGGTATATCATCTTCGCGGATTCTGAGCTGATGAAATCCGGATCTTAGGTCGATCATTGAAAATACTTTGGCACCTTGAAGTTGATCTAGGAGGTCATCTACCCTTGGCAGAGGATATTTGTTCTTGATGGTGACTTTGTTCAACTCTCTGTAGTCGATGCATAAGCGGAAAGTCCCATCCTTCTTCTTCACGAAAAGCACAAGCGCTCCCCAAGGTGAGGCGCTCGGTCTGATGAAGCCTTTCTCTAGCAACTCTTCAAGCTGACTCTTGAGTTCCTTACTCTCTATTGGAGCCATCTTGTATAGGGCCTAGGAGATTGGTGCGGTTCCTGCCTTTAAACTGACTGAAAACACGACTTCTCGTCGAGGAGGTAATCCCGAAAGCTCTTCGGTATAGACGTCGGGAAATTCTCTGGCGATCGGAATTTTTTCGGATATCAACCACTTTCTTCTCCGTTGGTTCTAGATAGCACAGGTATCCAACACAACTTTGTCGGAGCAGTTTCCCGGTCTTCATGGCATTGATCAACTTTCCATTTTCTTCTTTTGCTTCCCTTTGAACTTGCAAATGTGCTTTCCTCTTTAGTGTATGGTTATCGTTCGAGTGTGAAAATCGATTACGGCTCCATGAAGTGACAACCAATCTCTTCCGAGAATGATGTCTGAGTGGTTGAAAGTCGTCGTGCCAAATCAAAATATAAATCTCTAATTACACAACTAGTATAGTTGGTAAGTCGGGGTCGAACCCAAGAGATACTTGTAAATCTAAGTAATATTATTATCAACTCAAATAACAATAAGGGGGGTGATTTGTGAATCGTAATCTACCACTAGGGAATTCAAAGCAAGCAAAGTAATTAAACAAAACAAAGGTTTGGTTTTTATCAAATTAAGGAAAGCAATCTTATTCAAATATCCACTTTCCTCCCCAATTTATTGATCATTGATTCAAATAGCTTATTTCTTTTGGTTTTTCTTATCTTGATCAGATGTATAACATGCAACAAGACATGCAAACTTAACATCCAAACATTTCATAAAACGATCATAAATCATAAGGATATTAGCATCGAGAACAAGGATAAGCAGGATACATGCAATTGAATTCCCACGAGCCGAACAATCAACATGCATTCAAATCTCTTTCTCAATTGTTGTAGTTCAACAAGTCCTAAACCAATTGAGTTGCTACAAAGATTAGGTTTTACTACGAGAAAACCTAGATCTAGCAATAAAGAGTATCAATTCCAACAAGGTGATCAATCCAGTAAAAATCAATACAATCAATATTAATTAAGCACAAGAGAATTGAAATAACTTGTAGAAATAAACTTGAATAGAAGAATCTCCCAACAACTTGAGTTTGAAAGCTTCAACTTGAATAAGATCTAGGAGTTTAGTTCTCCATGAAACAGAGAATACAAAAGTCCGGAATAATGGAAATTAGGTCTAGGAGAGATGTCCCAAACAATGGCTAAAAACTAGGCTTAAAAAGCCAACTAAAAACACGAAAGGAAAGATATAATAAAAAGCAATAAAGATATGGAAGAAAGATCTCGCACGTGTCAGCTCAGCAGCACCGCGATCGCCATGACCGCGATCGCCATAATGTGGGGCCGCGATCACATTTGTCTTCAAACTACGCCCTCAAACAGCGAAGAGAACCACGATCGCGACCTTCAACAAAACTTCCATCTCTGAAGAGTAGCTACTTGGATCCTTTGGTCTTCAAACCTATTCTTCGATAATTCTCCTAAAATGCCTAAAACTCTATAAAAAGATGTACTAAAAAGTTCTAGTTATGCTGTATAAAACACAACATATCCAATTCCCCCATACTTAGACCTTGCTCGTCCTCGAGTAAGCTCAAAATCAAATCATGCATAACAAATCAACAAAGGTCCACAGGAAGCAGTGGGAGAAAATGATCTAAAACTAAAAAGCACTAAGAATAAGCTCACAACCCGAACCCAAGTAAAAGAATGAAAGTGCATACAATAAAGTCCTAGCACAATCTATCACTCAAAACAGTACACATACATCAAAGCAAAGTCAAAAATCCATAAACAATAATCCTTAAGCCACAACAGAAATGTTCCTAGGCACTCATATTTTTTTTCACTCATTCTGCTTAGGTGCCCTTTCGGGTTTTCACCTAACCACTCATTTCATTTTCCAATAGATGTGCTCACCACTCACTTTCACTCTTTTTAGCCTCTTAATACCCCAGCCTAATTCCAGTCTGGGCCCCTGATTTTTGCCTGAACCGCCCTTTCCGGTTTTCAACTCAGCACATGATTTCATGTTTTATTTTTCATTTTTTTTTTGAAACTGAAACCGAAGTACTAAATCCAAAATCCACAAGAAGCAGTGGGAGAAAATGATCTAAACCTAAAAAGCACTCAAGAATAAGCTCACAACCCGAACCCAAGTAAAAGAATGAAAGTGCATACAACAAAGTCCTAGCACAATCTATCACTCAAAACAGTACACATACATCAAAGCAAAGACAAAAACCCATAAAAAATAATCCCTAAGCCACAGCAGAAATGTTCCTAGGCACTCATATTTTTTTTCACTCATTCTGCTTAGGCGCCGTTTCGGGTTTTCACCTAACCACTCATTTCATTTTCCAATAGATGTGCTCACCACTCACTTTCACTCTTTTTAGCCTCTTATTACCCCAGCCTAATTTCAGTCTGGGCCCCTGATTTTTGCATGAACCGCCCTTTCCGATTTTCAACTCAGCACATGATTTCATGTTTTATTTTTCATTTTTTTTTGAAACTGAAAGTGAAGTACTGAATCCAAAATGCGATGATATCCGCCTTTTTAGTCATGTTTTTAGGGTGCGTTTTTATTATGTTGAGTCTTTTTCTTTAGTTTTGTGTTTTGTTTAGAGTCGTTTGTGTAGGTTTTCGTATTTCCTTAAGATATGGAGTCTACATAAGCTCTAGTGGTGTTTTATAGGTTTTGGAGCTGTTTGGAACATATTTTAGGAGAAGATGAGAAACCGAAGGAATAAAGCACTCAAGACTAAAGTGAAGATCAAGTTTAAAGCCAAGAAAGAAGTATAGAGACCCGTTACCGAGCCTGAGGAAGAAGAATCAAGGCAAAAAGTAGGTTAACGACCTAAATAACAAGGGAGACGTCCCGGTTTCGAGCCAACTTACACACTGAAAGGGGTCGTTACCAAGGTGCACAAAGTCGGTAACGAGGCGTTCAACAAAGGAAGAAAATCGAAGAAATTCAAAAAATCCTATCGACCTTGATGGGGTCGGTATCAAGGCTTCCGTGTCGGTAGAAGATAGTACGAGTCGGCGCAATTAAATACTTGTTATCCCATATCTTTATATAATAAGATTGTTTTAAGGGTTATATCTTTTAGAAGATTTATTTCCTTATAGATAGTATTAGTTTCTCTAGAAATACTCTTGTCTAGCTCTAGTTTTTCTATCATCTTTTGGAGAGGAATTTGGAGGAGGAGAGAAGAGAGAAGATCTAGAGAGGGGCGTGAGATAGATTAGAAAGAGGACGAGATTGGAGTTTACTTGGAGAGCAAGTTTCGTTTTGAATTCATTTTGTAAGTTTTTCCTTTCTTTATTAATTCAATTGCTTTGTTTTGATCATTATGTGTGAGTAGTCTCTCTCTCTAAGGTTGGGGTTAAACCCAACAATGGTTATGTATGTTTGCTCTCGATCATGTTTTGATTGTTTTTATTGCATGAATCTATTCTCATGTTCTTCATCCTTGAAACGAAAGTTGATAAGGAATTTATCATTCATAGTTGAAGCGAAAGCAGAAATCTTTGGATCAGAATAGTCAATTAGGGTTTTGAAGCGAAAGCGGATCAATCCTAGTTGAAGTAGAAGAGATAGATAGAACAAGTTTATCCATTTAGCGAAAGTTAGTTGATTTACTTGCTTAAGTTGACGAAAGTTGACGACTTTATGTGATAAAAGCATGATCTATATGTTTCATTGGCATATGTATGCATAATTGTTGTTGTGGGGATACCAAAACCTTAGAATTTCTCTCTCATGATATCAAAATCTGAACTTTTCTCTCTTACTTGCGCTCTAAGTAAGAACAAAACTTGATACTGACTTTCTCCCGTGGACGAACCTGAGTCTCCTGTACTCAGCGGGGTCTTGATTATAAATTTATTTGTTGTCAAGAAACCCTTTCAACATGCGACTGTACTCAGCGGGGTCTTGATTATAAATTTATTTGTTGCCCTCAATGAAATAAAAGACAAATTAGATAAAGTCAAGGAAGGGAACAGAAGACTAACTGTGGTGGGTCCTGTGGATGATACTGTGACCAATCAGGAAATCATGGCCGCATACGACTGAAAAACTCCTAATGTTGACCCTGAACATGTTGTATGGACTTAACAATGGACGCTATAGCACTCTGTTGGGCTGCTAACTTTCTCAACTGCTCCACAATGTCTCTCTAGGTGGCAACTATCTTATTCTAGGACATAGTGAGTCGTCCCATCTCCCAAAACATCCAGTTCTGCCAAACAAGATCAGAATGCACACCCCCTGAACCTCCTCCCAAAGCAGAGGTATCTCCATAACCTCCATAGCCACCTCTGTATGTAGCAGATCCACGATCAATATAGCCAGCATAACCCCATATCGCCCAACTCGAAGTACCAACTGGTACTCCACTAGTACTAGCACCCCATCCACCAATTGAGGTACCAACACCACCTTCAGGTACAAAATCAGCACCACCCACTCCAAAACTAGAACCACTAGCTCTAAGATCTCCTCCTTCTTCTCCTTCCTCATCATCGGGATCCTCCATCTCAACATCTGGAGCAGGCATCTCCTGTTGAACAGCACCCCCTCCCACAAACTCAGAAGGTATATATAAATAGTGCACAGTAGGACCACTAGGCATAGGCCTAGGAAGGCGTAAATAATCATCAGGTGGAGAACCCAACATCTAAATGTAACCTTGCTCTGCAAATCCTTTCAAACAATGAGTCCTCTTAAGCTGGTTTTCATTAAAAACAAACTCACCCCTCTCAAGTCTCCCAAGCACCTTATCTCTAACAAACAGTCTAGCAATCAGAGTGATCATGCCACCTATGGAAATCTTTCTGAATTCCTTCTTCAAAATCTTCTTTATACTCATCAAAAACAATTCCACCCAATCAGGAATGATAGGCATGAGACACCAAATCATGGTCATGTCAAAACGAGGTGCCTTGTTGACCTCCCCTTGGCCAAAGAAAGTCGTGGATAGCACCTTGTGGAAAAGTCTAATGCAAGGGTGAGTAATGCAATAATTGTATACCCCTTTCTTAGGCAAAAACCCACCTCTAGTAATAGCCTTCCAAAATTCATTAAAGGCCGCATCTTTACTAACCGACTACCAATTAGCAGAAGGAGTGCCAATAACACCAAAAGCTCCTGCTAAGCCTGCCTTGTCTATATAATATGGCTCATCCAAGATATTGAACTTGAACAAACCATCATCATCACGAAAAGTAGACATGAACTCATACACAAGATTCCTATATGTAGGGGCATTTAGATCAATAAAACCCCCTAATCCACCCTCCATCAGAAATCTCAGGGTGCAATCATACATGCCTAAATCCCTCAACATCTCAACATCAAAAAATTTTGTACTAAATTTCCTCTTAGCCACAGAATCCCATTTTCTCTTTTGTGCAGGAGTCAACTTTTTAACAGGATATGCCATTCTCAAACAATAGAGCAATTCAACATTCAAAAGAGGGCGAAAAATCAACTTATAGCAGCAAAACGGAACAATTAGGTGCTCAGCCGTGATCTCCAAAAAGATGGCCATCGATCGCCGTTCTGGGTGCGGTCACGATCGCGGAAGTGGATGGACGCGCTCAAGGGTTCTATTGGATCGGTGCTTCTTCAACTGCTGTGAAATTTGGTGTCGCGAGTCGTCAACGAGTCACGGTCGCCATTCCTACTCTTCTTCAACAAACCGTGGAGGAATCCGAGATGTATGGTGTGGTATGTTTGAAGCAAATGGAAAGAAATTTGTGGGTGTTTCTAGATTTGATTTTGTGGGAAAAATAGTGGAAGAGAGGTGTTTTTTAGAGTAGATTCGGGTTTAGACGAGGGAGTAGATTGAAGAACTGGGTTTTATGAAGGTTGAGGGAGAAATTTTTGTGGAGGTTTGAAGGAGTGTTAATGGATGTTTAATGGATGCTTAAGAAGGAGAAGTGGGAGGTAGAAGATGACAAGAAGGTGAAGTGTAGAGAGGAGTAAGGTCGGCGGTGGGATAACCCTACCGCCCCGTCATTATTTTTTTCTGATTTTTATTTTATTTTTTTATCTCTGGGCGGCCGCGATCGCGGCTATGGAGGGCCGCGGTCGCGGTTTTCACACTCGACCGTCAATTTTTCCTAAAAAGCGTCCTGCGATCACGTTTTTATGGTGCGGTCGCGGTTCTTTATCACTAACGTTCTTTCGAACCTAGTACCTGTGTGTTAGCCCCAAGAGATTGAAAGAAAATGAAAGAAAACTAAAAAAACTGAAAAAGAAAAAGAAAACTTACATCGGGTTGCCTCCCGAGCAGCGTCTTTGTTTAATGTCGTTGGCTCGACATTTTAGCCATCTCATTCAGCACTGGGGGTTGGATCAGAAAGACCCACCTCTTCTAACACTTATTGGGTGACTCCTTCATGGTATTTCTTCAATCTTTGACCATTAACCTTGAACACCTTTTTGGAGTCCCCATCAATCAATTCCACAACCCTATGTGGAAAAACTTGGGCAACAATGTACGGTCCATCCCATCTAGAACGGAGCTTCCCTGGGAAGAGTGTGAGAGACACTGAAAAAGAAGGACCTTGCCTCCAGCATTGAATTACTTCCTTCGGATGTTCTTGTCACGCCATTCCTTTGTTTTGTTTTTGTAATTCACAGCATTGTCATAAGCATCCAATCTCAACTCCTCCAACTCTTGCAATTGTAATTTTCTGAATGCTCCATCTTCTTTAAATTTGAAATTGTATTTTTGGACCGCCCAATGAGCTTTGTGCTCAAGCTCCAATGGCAAGTGACAAACTTTTCCATAGAACAATCTGAAGGGAGACATCCCGATGGGTGTCTTATAAGCAGTACGGTAGGCCCACAAAGCATCATCGAGCCTTAAGCTCCAATCCTTCTCGTTGGGTGCCATCGTCTTCTCCAAAATTGTTTTTATCTTCCTGTGGGACACTTCAGCTTGTACATTGGTTTGGGGGTGATAAGCAGTGGAGATCTTCTGAGTGACATGGTATTTCTTCAACAAAGCACTTACAGTCTTGTTGCAAAAATGAGTACCCCTGTCACTTATTAATGCCTTTGGAATCCCGAACCTAGAGAAAATGTTGTCTTTAAGGAAACATGTAACCTTTTTTGAATCATCAGTATCGGTGGCCTTTGCTTCCACCCACTTGGAAACATTGTCCACTACAAGCAAAATATATAGGTTCATGTAAGAAGAGGGGAAAGGTCCCATGAAATCAATGCCCCAAACATCAAAAATTTCACAAAATATCATACGAGATTGAGGCATCTCATGTTTCTTGGAAATATTACCCACCCTTTGACAACGATCACATGATTTACGAAAAGCATAAGCATCCTTAAAAATGTGAGGCAATAAAATCCAGCTTCTAAAACTTTCCTAGCAGTTTTGTTAGTCCCAAAATGACCTCCACATGCATAGGAGTGAAAAAACGAAAGGATAGATTGTGCCTCATAATCCGGGACACAACATCGAATTACCTGATATGTGCAGTGCTTCATTAAATAAGGATCATCCCAAACATAGAATCAAGATTCATGACGCACCTTGTCCTTTTGAACCTTGGTGAAATAAGGTGGAAACTCCCCTGAGACGAGGTAGTTGACAAGATTTGCATAACATGATTTGAAGGAAAGGATCCCTAGAATGAATTCCTCAAGTCGCAACTCGTTATTGCAATCGTCGTCCTGACCGCGGTCGCCCCTTGTGTTGGCGGCAATCGTAATTTCTTGTGAGTTTCTTCGGAGCACTCAGTTATCGAATTGCGGTCACGGTTTCTGTTCAGTTTCAACTCCGAAAAGCGTGTCATTAGGAAATCGGCCTTGAATTTGCTCTTGACTTTTTGACTTGTCTTCCACGTGTACAAGCCGACTCAGGTGGTCAGGCACAAGGTTTTCAGCTCCTTTTTTATCTCTGATCTCAATATCAAACTCGCCCAACAGGAGAATCCATCTTATCAATCTTGGCTTAGCCTCCTTTTTCGTCATTAAATAATGAAGTGTTGCATGATCTGAATAAACTATCACTTTTATCTCCAAGAAATACTGCCTGAACTTCTCCAAAGCAAACACTACAGCAAGCATTTCCTTTTCAGTGGTGGAGTAGTTTATTTGGGCATCATTTAAGGTCATGGAATATAATGTATGACATTAGATGCTTTGGCTTCCTTATGACCCAAAACAACCCGAACAACATAGTCACTTGCATCACACATGATCTCAAAAGGTTGAGACCAATCCGGGGCTTGAATTATTGGTGCACTTTTAAGGCGAGTTTTCAGCTTATCAAACGCCTTTTTGCATGCCTCATTGAAGTCATAAGGCACATCCTTCTTCAGTAATTCACATAATGGGGCTGAGATCTTTGAAAAGTCTTTAATAAACGTGCAATAGAAACCTGCATGGCCTAGAAAAGAATGCACTTCACACACATTAGTAGCATAAGGCAAGGACTGAATGATATCAATCTTTGCCTTATCGACCTCAATACCCCTGGATGACACTATGTGACCCAAAACAATTCCTTGAGGCCTACCTTGGAGGCATCACTGTAGATTACAAAGTCCTCATTCCCTTGAGGGAGAGCAAGTATAGGAGCCGAAGTCAACCTCCTCTTCAGCTCATCGAAGCTTCTCTGACACGCCTCATTCCACTCAAAACGATTGATCTTCTTTAGCAGGTTGGTAAGTGGTTGGGCTATACGGGAAAAACCTTCCACGAACCTCTGATAGTACCTTGCTAAACCTAAGACGCTCTATACCTCCTTCACATTCCTTGGGTTTCCCAAGCCTTCACGACCTCCATCTTCACAAGGTCCCTCATAACTCCCTTAGCGGACACCAAATGTCCTAAAAAGTGACTTCTGGCAGCCCAAACTAGCACTTGACAACTTAGCAAACAATCGATGTTACCTTAACACCCCTATCAACAGCTTGATATGCTCGACGTGCTCTTCCTCATCCCTGGACTAAAATAGGATGTCATCAAAGTAAACCACCACAAATCTGTCTAAGGAAACTATAAACATCTGATTTACCAATTCCGTGAACACTTTGGGTCTATTGTTCTATTTGAATGGCATCACAACAAACTCATAATGCTCATATCTTACTCGAAAAGCCGTCTTGGAATATCCTCCTCCCGAATCCTCAACTGATGATAACGTAACATCAAATCCACCTTCGAATACATCGTAGCCCCCTTAAGATGATCCAACAGATCATCAATATGAGGTAGTGAGTTCTTGATGGTGAATTGATTCAACTCTCGATAATCATTACATAAATGAAGGGAGATGTCCTTCTTCTTTACAAAAAAACTAGAGCTCCCCAAGGTGGCACACTCGGACATAAATACCTCTGCTTTAACAGCTCTTCCAATTGCGACTTCAACTCTTGCATTTCAATTGGAACCATGCGGTATGGAGCCCTCAAGATCGGTATTGTTCCTGGCTCAAGATCAACACTGAAATCAACCTCTCTTTGAGGTGGCAAGCCCGGTAGTTCATTTAGGAAAACATCCTTAAACTCACAAACTAGCGGTATATCCTGAATGTGTGGTCCCTCCTTGTCCCCTTGCAGGATATAACACCAAAATCCACACATCTCTCACTGAGCAACTTGGCGGCCTTCACCATACTAAACACTGGTTCCGACCCTACCTGTTCTAACTCCGGACTCACCAATACAATCACATCATTTGTGGTCAATAAGACGATACCCTTATGCATATCTAGCACCGCTCTCAAGCATCTCATCCAACTCATTCCCAAAATCACGTTGTCATTCGGGGGAAACTACATTACTATAAAATCTGTTATATCGGTCTCTACTTCCTATTCTGATAGGCCACTACAGAATCTCTCTACTCTCACACACCTTACTACCATCGGATAGACCCGCCACAAAAAGATACCCCTTTTGTACACGTCAACCCTAGTCTAGCCCGCAAGCAGTGTGTGTGACACCCGTGTCAAAAAGAGTATGAACAGGCTTAGACTGTATCCAAAACATACATGCAGTAGTCAGCGCATGTAAGGCATTGACCCTCCTCATCTCGAACACTCGAGGCTGATTGTCCTACGAGGTATTTGCTCCGGTACCCCGTTGTTCTTTGTTCGAGCCTGATGCTCCCTGGTTCACCGTCTCTGGTGAAGATCCTTGAGAGGGTGCACCAACCCTACAATACTGTCGTACAAGGTCGGGATTCCTATAGATGAAGTAGTTTTGAACAGGCTCCGGTCACTAGCTCTTAATGTGAACAGTGCCTCCATAGTTGAAGCACTCATCTTGACCTCTAGTAGACTGGCCTTTTTGAAACTCGTCGTAATGACCCTATGACTTTGAATCAGATCGGTTCCGCTGAAACAAACCCATTCGATTGTCCCTTTTCGAAAACAACATTTGTCTAATGGTCTTGGCTCAATTTCTACCAATCGTAAGCACTCTCTTGTAGCGAACTCTACATCAGATACATCTTTTTCTCCTTTAGCGCCTGATTAGAATTCCAACATTGACACCATATTACTATGCAACTGCTCTACACCAGTACCCGAGGTCCTAGTAGAGCTTGGCACCACGATTTTTTTGAACTCCATGAGCCACTTCTCAAGCAAGGGCTCGCAGCACTGTCTTAATAGCTCTACCACACAGTCAGTTTATTCTATAGCAGCACTGTCTTAATAGCTCTACCACACAGCACTGTCTTAATAGTAAACTGGCTTAGTCTCTTGAAACCCAACAAAAGTATTTCGATCGTGTACGACTCTGAGGCCCAATTTATTCTATAGCAGCAATACAAGTGTGGCTCGGGCGCATGATACATCTCTGGTGATAACCTAACTTGTGGTGCATTAGCTCTAAACTAGACCCCATTAACTAGGGGTCCTCCTCCAACGACAAATACGCTAGGATCCGGATGGTCGTCAATAGCCAGACCTCCATTATTAGCAACTTCTTCCTAGGGGTAAACATTCTGATGCTCCTCTAGCTCAATGACAAAGGGAGTCTCTCCTACTAGCAATAATAATTCCGACTCTGGTTTGTGGGGTCATCTTTTCAAAAAGTCTCCCGGTCAAAACTTTAAACTTGACTAAAAAGTTAAGGATTTACTTACCATTCTACATAAGGTCCTTCGAGAGGGTAGCAGTGTCTCATCGTGCCATCTACCCCCTATATGCCGCATGACTACCCCATTTAAAACTTTTTAGAAAACATCGGCCGGTTTTTGTTTCTAGTTGGACCTCGTGTACACTTGTTGTTCAGTTCCATGTGCCCTTGTTGCCAACCTGGCTCTGATACCAATTTGTAACACCCCGTCTAAACGGAGGGGCGTTACTTGGTAGTTTGACCCTTTCGATTCTACGCAAGCACAACTATAGTGGCTTCGCTAAGTGCGAGTCGCCATACTTTCGTGATACCCAAACAAAAGCGGTTTGACTTGCTTTTAATATTTTTATCCAACATTCAACGTAACAAACCTGAGAGCAAACATCAAAGACTTTCTTACATAAGAATATTTCCAAAACTTTCAATGCCTTGAATAGTGGAAGCCCAAGGTATCCAATTCGAGTCCAAGTTCCAAAAGTTATAACACTAGGTCCCAACGCTTTCACTCCAAGCAAAACCAAAACCAAGCGAGTTCCACCAAGCAACAAAAGGTTGAGACTAACCTACATTCTATTCGGAAAACCTAATGCCCTAATGCTACTCACATCCTAGGAAGGATCAAACCACGCAAACTCATATTTCGTTCACAAACATCAATATCTCAATCAATAGTTGCTCTATCTAAATCTCGGGTCGAAAAAACAACTTTTAATTTACATCGGCAAAAGGCATAATCAGTCTGTTACACCCTTCAAACAAGATTCTAAAACCACAATTCAAAATTTTTCACAACAATTCGTAACTTCCAAACCAAACATTCAAAATATATATTGACACAAGCACATTACAAGGCAAAATAATGATCCCATAAAACCAACAAATGCAATATATTTCACAAGGGTCGAGTGACACTAACAACAACAACAACAACAACAACAACAACAACAAAAAGTATCTGACCTTTTGAAACAAGGGTCGACAACCTTTCGGGCGTAGATGGGGCTCCTCGTTTCAAGCTTGATTTCGGCGACGCTTACCGATTGGATTCCGACGACCTTGATCTTTCGGAGGCGGATTCCACGCATTGTATCTTTTCAAGTCGGAGGTGAGTCGCAACTTCACACGATTCAAATTCAATGATTGAGCCTTGCTGCACCCTAATGTGCGATTCGAGGTCGCTAATTCGTGGCCAGACCGACAGCGAATAGAGGCGAGCTACATCCGAAGTGGCGCGACGGTCAAAGATGGTGTGGCGAGGACAAGCTTGCAGTGAACTCTAGGGAGACTGGATCGATGACTTAGCAGAGGAGGTTGACAAAAAAAAGGACCAAGACGAGGATGAAATCACGGACCTGCGACGTGGTTTTTGGCGTGAGCGGTCCCTTAGTATAGATCGACATGGCGCCTTCGAGCGGCTGAGCCTCTTGAAGTCTGAACACCATAGGAGCATAAAGTAAAGGACGACGATGAATTGTGGTAGCTCGCGAAGAAGAGCGATAGTAGCTCGCGAAGAAGAGCGATAGCAGCTCGTAGAGAAGGATGACGGTGAATCGCGACGACTAACGACGGTTGGGACGAGGGGCTACGACTGTCGATCTCCCTCTTACTATGGAACGACAATGGTCGGGATCACTCCTCCCTCTATTGATGGTGAGCGGCACCTTCTCAAGAAACAAAGAGTTGTAGAGGTGAGAGGCGCTCTCTTAGAAAACAAAGGGAGAAGTAGGACAAGGGAAGGGTAAAGAAAGGAAACAAGAGGAGGAGAAAGAAAACGGGTCCGAGTTTGGGCTTCACATCAAAATAAAAGTTGGGCTTTATGGTCCATCAAAAAAGAAGGGTAGATTTTGGATAACAAGGTAGGAGTTTGAACGGAGTTAAACTATTTAGTTCCCAAACGAAAATTAGGGTCTTACATTATCTATTCCAGCTTTATTCTGAAATTTTGTATTTTTGGAGACACTTTTAGACCTAGATTGATATATTAGGTTTAGAGAGTTGCACCTCTCATCTTTAGCATTCTACTTTCATTGCTTTTGAGTTTTATTGCTTTCATGGAGAACTAAGCCCTATTTGCATAGTCAGACAGTTGAAGCTTTATTTGATTCAGCTGTGAGATTTCTATTTCTTAATCTAATTGCTTGGAACTATTCTTCTCTCTTGATTGAATTGTTTAATTGATTGATTTCAACAATTTCTAGGGTTGTTGTTGTTAAATCTCTATTGCTAGATCTAGAGAATACTGGTTGAGTTTCTCTATTTCATAGTAGCAACTGCATCATACTAGTATCTGGTTGTGCTAGTTTTTATGCAGAAAGAAAGTTGAATTGCAATCTAGGATAAAAGTTGGTTCTTTTATGCTAGATTTGTATCCTCATTATATTCCTATCCTTATTGCTGCTTTTGAATTGAATCTTGATGGTTTCAGGGTTATCCAATTAGTTAGGATTGATAGGATCTGGTTGTGCTATTGATAACTTTGTTGCTTTGTTAGTCTTGCAGGTTTGATAGTTAGTTTAATTCACAAAAACCCCTTGTTACTTTAATTGCCATAAAAATCATACGAAGCGATCAATCTACCTCCCTACGGATTCGACCCTTACTTCCTAAGACTACAGTCTTTTGTTTTGTATGGATTCTTTTGCATAACTGTGATTTGTACAACCAAATTCACCGTTACCACTTTTCTGATCAAAAGAATGGCCAAAAGCTCAACCTTATATATGAAAACGAATTCCCACATACTTAGGAACTCTTGGAACATACCAAGATACATGATATGAAGGTTGCAGGATATAATCAGAAATACAATACTTGTCATTAGAGGGCAGCAAAGCCAGAGGCAGCTTAACGAACCCACAAGGGAGTACCACACACAGGCAGCAATCCAGAACAGCAAACTAATGCCACATTGGAGAACATACAAACAACACCAAAGGCAAAACTCTTCAAGCCAAAGACAGGACCAAAAGCAAGCAAAAAAGGAGAATAAGACAAGCACTAAAACAAACCAAATAAGCCAAAACATAAGGATAAAGACAAATCTAAGACACAAAGCCCTAAACAACAAAGGAGCAAAGACAAACAACAAAAAAGGAAACCAAGAAGCAAGAAACCACAAAACTAAACCTAAAGATAAGCAAAAGCACTAGAAACAACACAAAGAAGGAGAAGAACAAACAAGACCAAAATGCAAACTAAGAAGAGGAGGCAAGAATAACAATATCACGGACCACCAAGAGCAAGGAAACAGCAAAAAACCAACAGAAGAAGAGAAAGAAAACCAAACATGAAGATCTAAGACAAAAGTAAATGGAAGGATGCACATAACCTGATGAAGAGAATGGGATCCACACAAGCATTCCAAAGCAGACTTGGAAGCGGGAACAACAACCAAAGAAGGTGAAGAGAAGGAACACACCCAAAAGACGTTCACCAATGCAAATCGAGCACCACTTTAACCAGCAAATTGAGGAAGACGAAACGCCCAAGAGGAACCAGAAAAGGGTCATAGATCCAGAACCAAATCCGAATTTAGATTTCAAGATCTAGGGTTTGAATGGAAGAACTCACAACCCAATGAAAAGGAAACCAAAGTGAATCCAGATCGATTTCATTAGAGCACCAAAGAACCTTACCAAATGTTTTAGAGAAAAGAATGTGATTACGAACATTAGACGAGAGGCCATCAATCCACAACCACATCAAGCAAAGGCCAACAAAGCAAATGGATTTACTAAGAGGATTACACCGAGGAGAATGAGAAGAAATGGCAAAGGTGGGAGCAAAACCTAGGAGGGAGAGAGAGAGAGAGAGAGAGAGAGAGAGAGAGAGACAGAGAGAGAGAGAGAGAGTAAACCAACTAGGACGAGTCGGAGGCTCCTACGAAGTCGTCGACTTTGAGTAGTAAAGCAGCGGAATAAATAGATAGTAAAATAAACGTTACCAATGGTCAATGACAAGCAATGTATAGTGGAAACTCCTCGTAAACCAACTAGTTTACTTAGAGAAAAACCACTCCCTTCCAAGTTTATCACTTGGTCGGAATTCAAGAGTCCTTAGACTCGCTCTATTGATTTCTTGAGTGATTACAAAGCTCTCCCGTGTACAAGAATGAATCACACACCCTTGAACCACGCTCTACCTTTGCACTCACACCCTCAATCTCAAGCTATGCCTAAGATCTCTTAACACACCACTTGTACGAATCCCACGCACAAGTATTCTCTTTCTTTCTTACACACGATAATGAAATTAAGCTCGCAAGTCTTACGAATTAGCCTAAACACTAGGGTATTTAAACTAAGGTAAAAGAGATCTCATGTATATTATTTCCCATTCGATTAGGAAAACAATATACACTCAATCTTTTACAAATCTTTCCAAATATTCAATTATGCGTACACTAAAATATTCTAGGAGAATGAAATTATCTTCATCTTGATTTTAGCACTCTTTTGATGATCTTCTCCTAAAATAGAACGACGCAATTGTCTTCAATTAAACGCACATGATCTGTGCGTTCCTTCTGTAAATAGATCGCTTCGCCAGTTGGTCATGTTAGTGACTTTGCCCAGTCGCCGACTCGACTTGCAAACTCAGGGTCATTGACTCTGTAACCATCAAAACTCAAACTTCCATCTTCTAAAAAATTCCCCCTTTTTTATGGTGACAAACAACCTGTTCTGATAAAGGCTATGCAGCATACAAAAACAACACATTAAAAAGAGCATAGCACAAAAACCATAAAAAAGTTCCCCCTAAACTTAGTAACCACATGATTTTAGTATTTTGATCCTCCTAATAGAACTATTCCCCCGGTTAATTCCCCCTTTTGGCATCATAAAAAAGATTACTAAAACAAGAAATGAAAAACAGAGGCAAATAAGGAAACTTAAAGCATAACATCAAAACAGTAATATATAGTCATCCACCAAAGCAAAAGAAAGAGTACGATGCAAGCACAAACAATCCAGAAATACGGTACAACCAAATCGAACTAAAAGAACTTTTTCAAACTGAGGGAATAATGTGGAAAGGATAGAAAGAGAGGATTAGAGAAGGTTATGAATGTGCGACAGTCACTGACATCAGGCTCCAAAGTCATTGAGCCGCTCCTCTATTGCATCAAGCTTTGAAAGCGCATTGCCGACCATATTTTGAAGCTTCTCTATCATCCCTTTCAGAATCATATTCTGCTCCCTGATGTCCTTCAATTCATCGTTCGCTGGAGCAGATTTTATGCCTTCTTCCTGGTGGCCCTTGTAACTGACTTCAGACATCTTCGACACCCACTGTCCATCAACCCAGTTCCATCCAAACTTCTTGATCATTTCTTTTTTGAGAACTCTGGTGTTGAGGACGTCACCACCGCTATCCACATAAACCTTATGCTCATACCATCAAGGCAATCAAAATGCCATATTGAAGAGCATGCTTAGTAGTTTCAAGCACATGCTTCATGTGAAGCATCATCAGACATGGCATGTTAACCTTCTTCCCTCTGATAATCTTGTCCATGACCAGCAGATCTTGAATGGAGGCAGCATTCCTTTTGAGTTCCGATGGCAACAAGTTGTTGATGAGGTAATTGAACATCACCTTCTTCTCTATTCCCATCTTGTTGACCAGATAGGGGCTAGTGAAATTATCATCACTGTCAATGACAGTTTTGATGATCTCACGGTCATCGACCCCTTCAGGTCAACCTCCTTTGTAGTACTTAGCAAAACCTTCATGAGGGATCTCTAGAATGTCACTGATATCCTTGCTAGTGAAAGAGTACCTCTTCTTATCTATCGTGTACCTCCCTATGGTCATATTCCATGTATCTTCAATCACAAGATTCTCATAGAACATCTTAACCATTAGAGGATTGTATTCATGCTCCCCCTGCACTAACTTATCCCATTTCTGTTTTTTCAGCCAATCGGTGACCTTGGTCAGTTTGAACTCCTTCAAGAAATTTTCTTCCCACAAAAGATCATTAGTAAAATCCCTAGACGACATATCAATGCTCACATTGGTTTTCTTACTCTTCTTGCTAGACCCAACAGCAGATTTAGGAGATCTCCCCCTTTTCTTCCTAGTGACCTTCTCAGAGAAAGAAGAGTCACCTCTCTTTGAGGCAGTCTCAGGGGTTTCCAACCCCTTGCCCTTCTTGGCTTTAAGAGCCACAACCGAGGCTCTAGTACTTGCAGATCTAGTTTTAGGGCGAAAAGGAGGAGGCATTTCAATCTCATCCTCCTTAAGCAACTCGGAATCATCTCCAAAAAAATCCTTTTCCAAATTTCTCTTAACAGAATCACCATATTTGGATTTTTTTAGAGACCGAGATGGGATAAGAGGGTGTACCTTCTTCAGAGGTTTCTGTTGGTTCCTTTTGGGAGAAGTCCTTTTTAGATGCCTTGTCGACATTCTCCACACCAGTATCTGTGTCAATGACTTTTGAAGAGTCATTGACAACCTTTTCTTGATCGTGAGGAGATAGTCGTTAGATCTCCTCTATTCCAACTTTCGCATCTTCATCAGCCCCTTCCTCTTTTTCCTCCGCAAAAGACCCGACAACCTTCGCCGTTTCCTCAAAATCCATTCACTCCATAATTGGAGTCTTCACTCTCTCTTCCTCTACAATCTCTTGCTCAAATGGTTTGGGTAAGGAAGAATCATCGGTTTTTGGAAAAACCTCTATTTGCGCCGTTTGGCTCTGTTTTCCAGACTCCGGTGAGAGGGTTAGGGTTTCGGTTTCATTTTAAGGGGGTAGAGGATTTTGGGATTTCTCAGTGGCAATGGGAGATGAGGAAGTTGATTTTGGAGGAGAAGGGTTTGGATTCTGGTTTTATGGAGAAGTGGGGTTCAAAGTTGGAGGTTCCATGGCAGTTGGGAGAACGGTTGAGGAAGACGATTGCCCAGACAAAAGGGCTCGAAGAAAATCGTCACCGAAGAGGGCGAGAATCTTCTTCTTCGCCGATTCAGAGCTTTTAGTTTGGGTTTTGGGAGAAGGAGGGAGGTTTGAGTTGTTGGAGGGAGATGCCATTGGAGAAGGAGGGAGGTTTGAGTTGTTGGAGGGAGATGCCATTGGAGAAGATTGAAGGTTTGAGGGTTTGAGTTCGAGAGAGAGAGAGAGAGAGAGAGAGAGAGAGAGAGAAAGAGAGAGAGAGAGAGAGAGAGTAGAAGTTTAGAGAGAGAGAAGGATTTGAGAAAAGCGTACCTTTAATTTTGACGATTGAGGCATAATAAAGAAGTTCATTTCCATCATTAAGGAAGTTGTCAAATCACAAGATCTTCTCTTTCCTCCTTTTTGAAATACACTTTCCAAATTCAAAAGATACTGTTAAGCCGTGATCTTTTTCTCGCGCCAGAAATCACAGCCACTGACCTTGATCAAGTCAGCGACATCTATCACAAAACTGTTATCTTCATATGTCCGTGACTTTTGTACACACATGACTTTCTCTTAAGAACTTACTTGGCGTTGGGGTTGCACAGGGAGTGCCAAAGCAAAACAAGTAAAAAACTTTATCTTTGAGGATTTGTCGATCATGATGATAAGTCTCCATTTAAAAGGAAATTCAAAAATGGGCTCATAGAGACTCTCAAACATGATAGGTCAGGGACAGGCTTTAGAATCAACTATCATTTGGGCTTGTAAAGAGGGTTAGGATCATCAAGTTGATTCTTTTGGGCTGAAACCAAAAGCTCAAAGGGGTTGTACACATACTGATTGTAGTAAAAGTCATCGACAGTCAAATGCATGGGGTTTCCTAAATATGATGTCTATCAAGTATGATTAAGAATTACACCATAAAAGCATGATTTCAAAACATATGCAAAGCAATCAATTCTAGCCAATCATCGAGGGAATGCATGGGAAATAGATCATTGAAGAGAGATCATACCTAATTCCATGCGGAGTTGTTCAAAGGGTTCACGATTCAAAGCCTTTGTGAAGATGTCTGCTCTTTGATCACTTGTTCTACAGAATTCCATAGTGACCATGCCTTTTTCAACACAATCTCGAAGAAATTGATGCCTTATCTCGATATGTTTTGTCTTTGAATGTTGCATCGGATTCTTTGAGATGTTGATTGCACTAGTGTTGTTACAAAGTATAGGCACTGGCCCACACTTCACACCATAGTCACTGACTTGTTGCTTGATCCATAAGAGTCGTGAACAACACGCTGCAGTTGCAATATACTCTGCTTCTGCCGTTGTAGAGCCACTGAATTTTGCTTTTTAGATCCCCATGAGACAAGACAAGGCCCAAGAAATTGAGCCATCCTTGAGGTTCTTTTTCTATCAATCCGGTTTCCAGCAAAATCAACATCTGTATAGCCAACAAGCTCAAAATCAAAACCTCTTGGATACCATAAACAGAGATTATCGGTCCCCTTAAGATACCGAATGATCCTCTTAACATCTTTCAGGTGAGACCAGCTTGAAATATAGCACATAGACAAACTCCAAACACTATATCAGGTCTACTTGTTGGAAGATAGAACAATGATCCAATCATACCCCGATACATAGTAGCATTGACTTCTGGATCTTTGACATCTTTTCCAAGTGAAGTAGTGGGCGACATGGGAGTATCAAAAGGTTTAGCATTTTCGAGACCGAACTTCTTAACACATTCTCTGAGATACTTTTGTTGATGAGCTCGTGTCCCGTCCTCACTTTGAACAACTTGAAGTCCTAAAAAGAACTTGAGCTCACCGACCATACTCATTTCAAACTCACTAAACATGAGGTCAGCGAACTTCTTCACCAGCTTATCATCTGTTGAACCAAAGATGATGTCATCGACATAGACCTGAACAACCAGTGTATGACTTCCTTCCTTCAACAAAAACAGAGTCTTGACAACCTCTCCTCGAACATAACCATGTTGAATCAAGAACTGTGACAAACAATCATACCAAGCACGCGGGGCTTGCTTCAATCCATAAAGAGCTTTGTCCAGTTTATAAACATGATCCGGGTGGGCGACATCCTCAAAACTCAGAGTTTGTTCAACATACACTTCTTCCTTTAAGTAACCATTCAAGAAGGCAGTCTTGACATCCATTTGCTGTAGTTTGAACCCATGATGAGCAGAATAGGCAATGAGCAATCGAATAGCCTCAAGACGAGCCACTGGAGCAAACGTCAGTCAATGCCCTCCTGCTGATTGTATCCTTTAACTACCAGCCTTGGTTTATTTCTGACCACGTTTCCTTCATCATCCATCTTATTCCTGAACACCCATCGTGTTCCAATCACAGATCTTCCTTTTGGCCTTGGGACCAAATGCCAAACCTTGTTTCTTTCAAACTGATGAAGTTCCTCTTGCATGGCATTGACCTAATCTGAATCTTTCAATGCTTGTTCAACATTTTTAGGCTCCAACATTGAAATGAAAGCATTAAAAGCAAAGAAATTGTTTAGAGAAGATCTGGTTTGCACACCCTTTGAGAAATCAGTGAGGATGTTAGTGACGGGATGAGCACTTTTCTGTTGATAATTCCTGACCTATAGATCTGTCAAGTCACCGACTTGAGTTTAATGCGTTCTCTCTAAATCTTCTTCTGAGTTCTCCGAACTTATGTTCCTCTCATGTGTTTTCTCATCATCGGATTCACTGTCACTTGAACTTTGGTTTTGACTTCTTCCCCCTGTTATATTTGAGTCGGTGACACCAGCATTGTCACTGACTACCGAATCTTTCTGAGTTGTGTCAACTGGAAGTGATTCTTCTTAAACCCGACTGAATCCTTGATCACCATCATCATGATCCACAATCATCGAGCCTCCCATCGTGTTCTCATCAAACACAACAAGCACACTCTCCTCAATTTTCCTCGTCCTTTTGTTGAACACTTTGTAGGCTTTGCTATGAGGGGAGTAGCCTACAAAAGTGCCAACATCACTCCTTGGATCGAATTTTCCCAGACTGTCCTTTCCATTATTGTGAACATAGCATTTGCATCCAAAGGTTCGCAAGTGGACGACACTGGGCTTGATTCCTCGAAGCAATTCATAAGGAGTTTTTCCAAGAAGAGGACGAAGCATGACTCGATTCATCACATAGCAGGATGCATTAATGGCTTCACCCCAGAAATTTCTTCGAAGACCACTTCAGATAAGCATGGTCCGTGACATGTTCTCCAAGGCATGATTCTTTCTCTCAACCACACCATTTTGTTGAGGAGTTCTTGGCGCTGAGAAGTTGCGACTTATGCCATTTTTCTTGCAGAAAGACAGAAACTCAGAGTTGTCGAATTCCGTTCCATGATCTGATCTGACTGATATAAGAGCAACTCCAAGCTTTTTCTCAACAACCTTCACCCATGTTTCAAATTCTTCAAAGACCTAATCTTTAGAAGACAAAAAAATTGTCCAAGTATACCGTGAAAAGTCATCAACAATGACAAAAATATAGCTATTTTCTCCACGACTTTGGATTCGCATGGGACTACACAAATCAATATGAATAAGCTCTAAGGGTCTAGTGGTGCTTACCTCCTTCTTGGATTTGAAGGATGACTTCACTTGCTTACCTCTCACACAAGTCTCACAAACTTCATGCTTGTTCGGATCAATCTTGAGTAGTCCTCTAACCAGCTCTTGCTTATGAAGTTTGTCAAGGAGTTGAAAGCACGCATGACTAAATCTTTTGTGCCAGAGGTCGGTGACATCTGCAACTGTTCACAGTTTTTCTTCATGCTCAAAACAGGGGTCCACCTTGTACAGATTGTTTTCACATACCCCTTTCAGAACAATTTTACCTGAATTAATCTCTTGTACCTGACAACCATTCCTATAAAAAAACAACTTGATATTTTCCATTAGCACAGATTTGGGAAACACTTAGAAGCTTGAAACTGAGATTATCAACTAGATTCACATTGTCTATAGTTAGCTTATCCGAAAATCTTACCGTACCAATACCAGAAATACCACATTTACTATTGTTGCCAAAGGTAATCTTACCTCCCTTGTATTCTTGAAGTGAGACAAAATCCCTAGGGTTTCCCGACATATGAGTTGAGCATGCACTATCAATAAACCAGGGCTCCTGGTCACCCACTTCAAGCTCTTGAGATGATTTGTCTTCAATGGCCATGCAACATTTTCTTCTGTCGGCGCTACTTCATCATCATCATCAGACATATCCCAAGTTGCCATCATGCTTTTACCAGCTTCTCCCCCTTTTCTTTTTGGACAGTGCTTGGCAAAGTGTCCTCTATCTTGACATTGATAGCAAATAACATCCTTCATATCCTTCCCTTCTTTGGTTGATTCTGGAGCCTTCATGGGAGCTTTGTTGCGATTCCACAGTCTCTTCATAGCTTTAGAGATGAGAGCAACGTCCTTATCTACTCCTTCAGTGTCATCGTCTCCCTGAGCCAAGTCAAAGGCTCTTTCAACCTTGAGAGCAATGCTCTTGACTTTTTCTGAGTCGAGTCTCTCAACTCTTCTTTGTTGAATGCCTCCATACATGGTGAGTTGTCCAACAAGATATTCCAAGGTCAACGACTTGATTTCCTTTTTGAGTGAGAAGAGACAAAGCAATTGAGGAATTTCTTCACCAAGAAACTCCAGTTGATTCACGATCGTTTGAAATCTGGAATGATAATCACGAAGAGATTCTCCTTTTCCTTGAAAGATATTGTCGTAATCTTCTTCGGGACTAATGATTTTATCCTTCTTTACATCATCATTTCCTTAATGAAGTCTTTTAAGGGCATCCCAGATTTCTTTAGCCGTTTTGTAACCTATCACCTTCTTGAGATCACCTTCAGTGAGAGCATGATGGAGCACTTTCTTTGCTCTAGCATTCTTCTCAAGCTTTTTGAAATCCACATAATCATACTCGGTTGTGGTCTTTTCAGTCTTTCCATCCTTTCCAAGAATGGTTTCTGGACCCAGTTCAATCACTTTCCATAGCTGACCGTCACGTGAGCAGATGTGAGTCTTCATTTGCTCAACCCACCAATTATATTCTCCGACCTTGAGAATTGGAGGTTTCCAGAAAGAGTCACTAACAGAAGTGTTGGTGGACGTCATTTTCCTGCAACAATAGTACTAAAAACACAATCTAGAGCATGTGCTCTGATACCAATTGTAGGATCGTTAGTACTAGGACGAGTCGGCGACTCCTACGAAGTCGTTGACTTTGAGTAGTAAAGCAGCGGAATAAATAGACAGTAAAATAAATGTTACCAACGGTCAATGACAAGCGATGTATAGTGGAAACTCCTCGTAAACCAACTAGTTTACTTAGAGAGAAACCACTCCCTTCCAAGTTTATCACTTGGTCGGATTTCAAGAGTCCTTAGACTCGCTCTATTGATTTCTTGAGTGATTACAAAGCTCTCCCGTGTACAAGAATGAATCACACACCCTTGAACCACGCTCTACCTTTGCACTCACACTCTCAATCTCACGCTATGCCTAAGATCTCTTAACACACCACTTGTATGAATCTCACGCACAAGTATTCTCTTTCTTTCTTACACACGATAATGAAATTAAGATCGCAAGTCTTACGAATTAACCTAAACACTAGGGTATTTAAACTAACGTAAAAGAGATCTCATGTATATTATTTCCCATTCGATTAGGAAAACAATATACACTCAATCTTTTACAAATCTTTCCAAATATAAAATTATGCGTACACTAAAATATTCTAGGAGAATCAAATTATCTTCATCTTGATTTTAGCACTCTTTTGATGATCTTCTCCTAAAATAGAACGACGCAATTGTCTTCAATTAAACGCACATGATCTGTGTGTTCCTTCCGTAAATAGATCGCTTCGCCAGCTGGTCATGTCAGTGACTTTGCCAAGTCGCCGACTCGATTTGCAAACTCAGGGTCACTGACTCTATAACCATCAAAACTCAAACTTCCATCTTCTAACACCAAGCATATGGGTTGGTCAAAAGATGTAGTGTTTGATTTAATTGTTGGTAGTGATATATTGTATATGAAATATTGTTTTAGCATATACCAAATATCATCTTACAAATTCTTCCTTGTGCGTGTATTTGGATTATCATGAAATCTCTTTAGAAAGGTTAAGACTTATGTTTCATCTTCAACCATTAGCTTTTAATCTTTTCTAAGATCATCCGTAATGATGATTTAAGCTGGCTTTGTAATTTGGGGCAGCGTAATATTTACCTTGTGATGAGCTACTAGCTCATATTCAAAAAGAAAAATAAATCATACAGGTAAAATGTAAATTATGCAAGGGGATTTCTATTTGGCACCCACTCTAGAAATTATACCCAAAGCCCACCCTATAAACCTATAACTATATATAAAATTTTACCTCAAATTACCCCCATTACCACTCTCACTTTCTTTCTCCTAAGCCCCTTCCCCATTACAAACATCCTCCAAGCTCAAATTCAGGGCTAAATTTAACGTTTTTATGCATCAATCTTCACCCACATCAATATTAAATGCATTTGAGATCATTTTGATACATAACTTACGAATTTCCTTCCAGTTGTTGAGATTTAAGGTTTAGATTATCTAATATGTAAATTGAACAACTTTATGGTTCAAATTGTAAGTTTCTACCAAGTGGAATAAATTTTTCACACATTCAATTTGATATATTTCACATAGGTCGTTTAGTGTCAAAATCGCATGTTAAAATGGAGTCGAAATGGGTGTTCGATCAAGATTAATTGTCAAGGGTTGCTCGTGGAAGACAACGATACTAGTTGTCACAGCCAAGGGCGACCCGGCCGTCACGGCCAAGGGCGACCCGGCCGTTACGGCTAAGTACTTACGACCAAGTATGCTTCAAATTTCAATACTTCTTGAACTAAATAGCTAATTGTAGGAATGTTGGACATTTTAACTATAATAAAGTTCACAATACCACAAACTAAAAACTTGCCATGTTTAACATGATCCTTGGTGCTCATACTAAAACAACAAATCTTCTTTCCTAGAAAGACATGTAATAGACTAATAAGCAACACTTTTCTATTTACTGACATGTAGAAGATGATGATGGTCCAACTAACTACATGAGCTGCAATTTGCAAATGGTTTTTTAGAGGAATTTTTTCTTCTCTTATATAAGAATAACTCAAGCAAATCAAAAGCTTACATACATATAATCACATGAACTGCAAGTGTGTATTTAAAAACAATAAAATGTAAATGTATTCATATTATAAGTGATCTCAACATGGTAAAAATCTTATGGATAATAACATGTATGATTGTTCATTGAATTTACTATAATTTAAGATTAGTTTTTAAATAATTTCTAAATTTGGCATTTTTGTTGTGTGCTAACTTTAATTATTTGATTATTTTTCTTCACTAAAACAAAACCTTCTATTTTTTTACCGTTATTGATGTTGTTAAAAATGTTTAATTAATTTTTTAGTTAATTAAAAAAATTTAGTTAATAGTTTAGATAGCTCATTTTACTGAAATTAAATCATAAATAATTTAAAGATCAATAAAAAAAATTACAAAGCTTGGGAGATGAATATATGGAGTTATGCCAAATTAAGTGAAGTGGAATGGTTTGCCTAAATATCTTGGACTCTTTTTAATAAGAGATGAATATATGGAGTTTTGCACAATTTACTTAACTGTCTATCCTCTAACTATAAAGTATTGGAGATTAAGAAGTTTGTAGAAAATAATGTAAATATTATTGACGAGCAAGTGATTTATATATATAAAAAAGATAGCAGTTAGTAGAAATTCTAATCAAAATAATAAATAGAAGCTAAAAATTACGTAAGACGAAATTACTATAAACTATCTTGTGGATAATAACATGTATGATTGTTCCTTGAATTTACTAGTGTAAATTATTAACATTTTTCTAGTTATTATTTGACAAAAAAAAAAGAAGCTAAAGTTACCTAACTAGAATTAGAGTAAATCAAATCCTTCTAATAAACTGTTAGAATAAAAAAAAATAATTAATATTATTCTAACACAAATAATCTTTTAATTAATTAACGTAGGCATAACCATTATGGCAAAGGCGGCCATGGCCGTTATGGCTATTGTCTAATAGCCGTAACGGCTGTGTTGTCTCTGACTGTAACGGCCGACGACGCTTTCGCCGTAACAGCTATAGTGGACGCTAAATAGACCTGCGAACCTACTCATAGATAAAACCTTCTTTATGCAAACCCGTGCAGGGAACGTATTCTCTGGACGAACCGATCTAATTACCTATTCTCAAATCTCGACAAATTCCTCACTGAGCGGTTTTCTCTCTCCCTCCCCAAGGCCCAAGGGGCAAGTGCACCAACTCCATAGATCTAATTAATGGCGGGTATCAGGGTGTGTGTACTCTCAATCACGATGGCGGCGTTGGCCGCATTCGTAATTGCCGGCGACAATAACCACGCCTACTCTCCCTGCAAAGACACGACGGTGCAGAGGCACGACGGCTTCACACTCGGCCTAGCATTTGCCGGCAAGAGCTCCTTTAACTCTAGCAGCAGCCCCTCCGTCCAGCTCTCTCCCTGCGACAAGCGCCTCTCGCTTTCCACCTCCAACGCTCAGCTCGCCGTCTTCCGTCCCAAGGTCGACGAGATCTCTCTCCTTACCGTCAATTCCTCCACCCTCTCTCCGGTAAGTACACCCCCATCTCTCTTTCTATTTTCTAGGTCGATCGATCTGTTTTCTTTCCGTGCAATGCTATACATCTCTCTTATGTGAGTTTGATTGTTGTTATATCCTTGATTTGATTTTTTAGGCGTGATGCGGTTGGATTAGGGTTCCTGCTTGGTTAAATTTATTCTAGCTTACATTTGATCTTAGATTGTTCGAGGCTGAAATTGAGGCCGTTTTCTCCATCTTTGATTTATCATTATTCGTCCTTCATAAGCTAGCATTAAGTGAAGTTGAGGATTTAAGTGGCTGAAAATTATATTGAATGAATTCAACAAAAATAAATAAATAAACCCTTGTTAGTGGAGGGATTTCTTCCTTTCTTTGAGGATTTGTCTGAACAAGGATCTTTTAAGTTCTGTATCATGTAGAACTGCATTATAGGATTTTCTAATACATATGCTGAAATTTCATTGACATGAATCTGATTTTTTCTGTTGGTCATGTACCTAAGCCCGTCTCTTTTTCGCTCCTTTCCTGCTGAGTGCTGATACTACCTCATGCCGTATAATCATTTATGTATTTCACCAAATAGTGTGGACAGACAGAATCCGGGTAAGGGAGGTGTAGGTGTGTAGGCGGGGAACTAGACCAATATCTCTTTGCTCCACCGTACTACAGTGAAATAAGAAGTCTCCTCCTGTTGTCCATCTATTACTTCCTGTTCTCTTTTTTTAGCATTATGTCAACGTGGGTGGCCTATGACAGTTAGAATTCTAGCTTTGGGAAGATACTGAAGGTTCTAGTGAGTCAACATTTTGACAACTTTAGTAGACATTGATTGTGATTTCCTAGGAAGTGATGATGAAGTTGAGTTTTCAGTTTATAGAAGTTCAAGCTAGTTTGACAGAGCAAAGTGATGAGTTGCATCAGTTTCAATAAACCACTGGTTCATGCCAATATCAAAAAAGAAGAAATAGATACAGTGGCTTCCATTTGAACATGCTAGAATCAAGGTTTGGATGATTAATAAACTGTTTTTGACCACTCTCGGGATGGTCATGTTGGAAAAATCAATGTTAAAAGTATGTTGTTCTTTCAAAGGGACGGGGCACTATGGACGCTCATTCCTGTTGACATCCCATCTTTTGTGCAGGAGTCATATGGTGCTGGGTACATGGTGGCATTTGCTGGCTCAAAATACGCAGCAAGATCTCCTCTGGCTTTTGTTGCAAATGGTTCACATATTGTGACTAGCTTCACTCTGGTGAGAGTTGGTTTATGTTTTACTTTTTTTTGTACTGTGTCCCGTGCTTGTGCTTATGCATCGCTCCCAATGTAGGTTTTGGAATTCAAGAAGGGTCGTCTAAATAACTTATACTGGAAAAGAGATAGCTGTGCGTCGTGCAAAGGGAACTCCAACTTCGTTTGCCTGAATGGTCAGGATTGTGCCATCCCCATCAAGGATTGTAAGAGCCACCAGGGCAAAGTAGATTGCAGCCTGGGTATACAACTGGCATTTTCTGGGACAGATAAGCACTATCAAGTTCTCAATTCCTGGTATGAAGTCAGCAACCTTCGCCAATACTCTCTCTTTGGCCTCTATTCAAATCTGAAAAATTCCCTTTCTAGCCAGTACAACAGTATCTTCTGATTTGCTCCTCTGATCTTTCTCCCTCCTTTTAAAGCCAGTATTCTTTTCCGCTTTCTCTTTCTTGCTTCTTCCTGTTACTTTGTGAAGCATTCGTTATGGTCTGTGTAGAGCATGTGAAAACTCGAACCTGTCTTCTGAATTAGTCGTGATTGTATGCATTGTTTCACCTCAAGCTCATATGTGATTATGCATTGCATTGCTCTGTCATCCTTTTGATTGGTAGAAAGATGGTCTGAATCTTCTTATTCAAACTGGTTGTCACATTTCTGGGTTGTTGATTGTTTGGTTTTTAGTAATTGTTTGGCAATAGAGATATGGAATTGTTCTGTATTTTTTTGTTGTTTGACTTAAGCCCGTCTTGTTCTGGTCTTGGAGCATCCTTTTGATTGTGTGACAAGTAGATATTATCAATTATGAACTCTTGTTGGATAAGATATGCATATTAAACTCGCATAGATGTGAATTCATGGGATAAGCTGCTTCTAGCTCTAGATGGAATATATAATTGGTCACTGCTGAGCCATGCTAGGCTTGACTCTTATATTAAAGTTCCAACTATTACTTCATTCAAATTAGGATCCCTGGACTATTACAATGTTTGCCTTGGTTCTTTTGTGATGTCAATAGTCTTGTTAATTTTTAAATTGAATTAATTAATGATGAACATAATTGGAAAAAAAAAAGAGATTTTAAAAAGGGAGTGGGACGATAGAGAACAATGTGTCATGTGACAAATGAACAAGCATGCTATTTTGACTTAGAGATTAGTTCTAGAATTGGCTAAATCAGATATAATCTCTATGATTCGATCCTGATCTAATACTACAATAGATCTCGTATTCTTGCGAGTTTGTGGGAAACCATCACATCAATTTCATGTGCCAATATTTTCAAATTGGGATTTTGGTTGTCGGCTGTATGTCTTGCATTTTTTTTAGAAATGATATCTTGCATTCTTGCATGAATAGTGTACCTTTGCTCGATTGTCATCGCCACCATACTAAATACTAAATTTTGTTTGTAAATATTTCTGTTTTTATGTGAGGTTGTTTGTGCAAATCTAGACATGATAAGGAAAGAGTGCTTTCATCATCATCGATCTTCTATGAATACCTTTATGCTAAATTCTAAGAGGTACTTTGCTTAGAAAGTTAGAAGCATACTATATATATTTTATTAATACTTGGATATTATGCTTATTCTTATGTTATTGATCTCTTGTTCTTTAGTAGGTGGGCTGTGTGTTTCCTTGAGTGCATTTGTTTGTGTTTAGTATTTTCATAGGTTGGTTTCTTTTGTTATTCGTGGCTTTTGTTTTGTTCACTTGAGCTTTCCATATTTGTTTTTCCCTGATCCGAATTTGTTTTGTGGCGTCCGTGGTTTTGTATCGATGTTTGAATGTGGGCGTTCAAATAAGTATACAATGGTCTCCTCTTTCCTTAAGGTTGCCATTGGCCAATTGTTATTGCCCATCACTTTCTCCAAGTAATTTCTCAATACGTTCTCATGCTTTGTCCAATGTTCCTTAACGTGTCAAAAATTACCGTTTTTTTAGAGGATGATGAATCATTGAAAAGGTCTAGCGAGTAATGATTGTGCTTAATGTTTGTGGTTATGATTGTTGCACCGTTCATAATTTTTAAGCATTCATGTTGCTTAACGTCTGCGCTTGTGCTGGTTGAATCATCGAAAATGTTTACGTAGCAAATTGGAGGATTGACAAAGCTGGGGTGTTGGAGTTTTAGAGATCTATGTGTATTTCTTCTCGATCATACCCTTAGCACACGATGTTTGTGTTTCCATTATCGATCTCTAGAATGATTTTGGTGCTTACAGTATCTTCTGTATAATATTTGATTATTATACTTCCCCTCTTTTTAAACCAATTTTACCCCTTGCAAATAAACACATAAGCAAAATACATTCCCATGTACAAGCACGTGACACAACTACTAGTATGAAAACAAAATCTCAGCCATCAAGCGAAAATAACTAGTTCAAGTCCCGTGATATTCACTGGATAATTTTACTAAAAAAACTATACAATTTTACGATATTAGTTTACATTCTTAAATGTATTTATATAATATCATAATAAATTATGCAATAGTCAAATTATTTACAAAATTCAATGTATTAATCAACCTATCATCCATATTAAATTACAAAAAAAATATAGAGATAAAAAAATTTAAATGTAAGATGGGGCTAGATAAAAAAAAAATATTCTATATTTACATAAATAAAATAAAAAGGAAATTAAGAAAAATGTAATGTAAAATTTTATCAAAATTCAATTTAAGAAAGTATTCATCAAATTTGTAAATTTTCTATTTTTTATCAAAATTTAATTTAAGAAATATAAATGCATAAAAAGATAAAGAAAATCTAATTTTATTCATTTAAATAAAAATTCTAATTTTTATTTTTTTTGACATTTACATATAATCTTAGTAATCACTCATCAACATAAAATTATATCTTTTTCTCAAAATAAAAAGATATCAACATTACAAAATAGATTATTTAAAATTATATCATTATATAGATATAAATTTTATACTTGGAACTCAAGCCTTGTTAAAAGATAAACAAAAATATATTAAGACCCTAAATCTTGTTAAGAAATAAAAAATATTAAATTAATAAGGAAAATATCATCTCATAGGAATTTATGTATATAAAAATTATATAAATATGCTATCTATTGTAGTAAACTGATACAGTCCATAGATAGAAAATTATATACATAAAAAATTATATAAACATGTTATCTATTTAGTATATATAGCAAGAATACTATAAGTTTTTACAAAATTTACTAAAATATAATTTCACATTAATTTATTCAAAAATGCCACGTGGTGCAAATTTTACAACAGACTTGGGTTCTGCTTTATAATGTACTAGTTGTCCTCGTCGTGCACTGCACGACTATGAATCGATATTTTTTAGATATACTATAAAAAAGATATTAATAAATAATAATATAATATAAATAATAATTGTGAATTGGTGATTTATATAAATTGTAAAAAAAAAGCATGATTCTAAATTACAGATTTTGATAACAAAAATGAAAATAATGGGACATTTAATATGGATTGGCAAATAAAATTGACTTGACATATTATAGGATAAGATCTCGGTATATATTATATGATAAGATCTCGCTACATATTTATATTATAGGATAAGATCTCGGTATATATTTATATGAGTTTTTTTTGTAGATTATATTGGAGAGTTATTAGGATCATAAATATATGGTAAAAAATATTTTAATATGTAAATAAATTTCCAAAAAAACATTGTAATCCAATATAAAAAAAAATTAAAAAATTGATTGATATTTATAGATTATGTGGCAATATGATGTGTACATAATATATGAGTGATATGGAAAACATTTTACATGTGGACTATGACATGGAATATTTATAAAAACGTCTAAATTATAAGAAAATGACACGTGTAAAAATATGAGGTGGCTTAATATAGGATCGACATGTGGCGAAATCCTAGGTGGCGTAATGAGAAGGCTCCAAACCTTATTGCTTTTATATATATATATATATATATATAGTAGATTAGGGTAGATTAAAAAACATTATAAAAATTTACCTTGTTGGAATCCAAGGAAAATTTCAGGAGCAAGATCAAAGAAAGAATATACACTAAATATAGGCCCAATTCATCTAGAAACTCAATGAAAGAGTAAGGCCCAACAAATGATTTTACTATTTCAAATGAGAAGTGTGAATTTGTTAAGATCGGTTAGGATCCTAGGGTCGTAACAATCCTACCGATTCTAGTTCGGCTCTATACCCATACAACTTATACATTCGATCCAGATCGGTGGCTCATATTTGTGGATCGTAAGATCATAAAATTCTATAATCCAGATCACGATTTTAATAACCTTGCTAGCAACAAATATCAATGGCCTATAATCCCTATATGTAATATAAAAAAACAAGTGAAAAAAGGTAAATAGATATAAAAGTGCATAATCTATTTCATAATAACAAAAATCTCAAAGGCAACAATTAATTTTTATTTTTTTTGATATATTGAGTTACTAGTTCATTACAAGGCAAACATTAGGCTACCTTAAAAGAATAAAGTCAGCCTAAATCATCACAACAGATGATCTTTAAAAAATGCAACAACATAGGATAACAAATAGAAAAATTCCTAGAATTACTAAGGCTAGGAATTGAAAGAAAAGAAGCTAAAAATTTGAAACTTCAAGCGCTTGACGACAATGACTGATATTGACATGTCTTCTTGCAAGAACATCAGCTGCAGTATTGCATTCCCTAAAGCAATGAAAAAACCACCACCTGAAAACCACCAACCAAAGATTTAATTTCTTGAACCAAAAACTTTATTTCTCACGTGATTTTCCAAATGTTTCTTAAAGAATTAATAAGTCTTAAATTATCTCCTTCAATTATTAAATGAGTAATTTTAAGAAAAAGAGCCTCTTTAATTCTCTCAATCATAGCGATAGTCTCAGCTTGAAAAACTGAAATAGGATTTATTTTTCTTCGATCAATACTAGAAATAGTACTAGTAATAATAAAACTTATAAAAGTGTCTGAATTAGTATGTTTAGAAGCATCAAAGTTTAATTTATGCCAATGATCCGGTGGTTTTTTTTCAAACTGCATAGGTTTTCTTTTGCGAGTGTTAGGCCGTTTTTGGATTGTTTTTAGATTAGCTTAATCCCACAAGGAATGTTCTCTAAAGGTTAGCTCACAAGTACTCTAGTTAGATCCTAATGTTGAGTGATTAAATATAATAAAATTTCTATGATTCCAAACATACCACCAAAGAAAACATAAAATATATGAACTTGTATTTAATTTTATGGTAGATATTAGGTCGGACATAAAACAGTCTGTTAAAGGAGCGATTTTAATGTTGCAACTTATTTTTTTTTCTAAACTTGCCATCATTTTAATAGTGAAAGGACAAAGGGAAAAAAGATGATGCAGAGATTCTTTATCAGAATCGCAGAATGAACAAGTTGTCGGGACAGAATTATATAATCTATTAAGCTTTCCGTCGTAGGCAAACAATCAGAACAGGCTTTCCATAGGAAATTTTGAATTTTAGGAGGAATGTTTAATTTCCAAATCCAAGAAAAACATGTTCTTAGTAACCGTCTTAAAGACATAATTAATTAATAGGCTGACTTAACTGTAAAAGAACCATCAGGAGAAGGGCTCAAAATAATTATATCCTCTATATTAGAAAGAGGAATAAACATAGAAGAAATATTGTTTACCACCTAAACAGGAAAAAGAGTAGACATAGCTGGAATATTCCAAGTTTTATTAGGGAGAATGAAAAAAAAGACCTTTAAATTAATATCAATATTATCAAAATATTCCATTACACTCGAATTTCCTATCCAAGTATCTAAACAAAAGAGAATATTATGGTCATTTCCAACTAACAATTTAACTCCTTTTGAAAAAGTATCCCTTAATATGTAATAATCTTCCAAACTGCCAAGAAGTAGATTTTGGTTTATGGTTAAAAATATTTTTTATTAATAATTTTACCCAAATATTAGACGAATCATTTAGGATTTCCCACAACAATTTCATTGAATAGATACATTATTATTATTATAAGCAGTTCTCAAACCAACACCTCCATTTTCTTTGGGGGAGAAAATTTTATCCCAGCTGATTAAAGGATGATGATTTGGTAAAAATTTATTCCAAGAGAACATTTTATTAATTTTTCTATATCTTCACGTATACCTTTTGGAAGGAAAATGTTTTGCATTAAGAAACTAATTTGACCTAAAAGATTTTATTTGACTGAATTAGAACAATCCTACCTGCTTAAGAAATATAATTAGCTTTTCATTGAGATAATTGATGTTTCAATTTATCTATTAAATCAGAGAACATTGAATTCTGAACTCGACCTTTTAAAATCGGGATCCCTAAATACTTTTCCATTGAAATAGTAATTTGTATATTTAGGATACTTGCCAAAGATAAAGCCATAGGGCGAGAAATATTTTAGGAGGTTTGGGAAGAACTTTTATTGTAATTAATTGATAACCCAAAAATTCTACTAAAATTTTGTAAAAATGTTTTTATATAGTTTATATTATCATAAATTGCATTTGCAAAGATAATGATATCATGCACAAAGCTTATGAATGGAATATGAGTTCCATTTTTGACTAACAAGATTCCCACTTTGGGAAAAGTCAAAGATGACTCAAATTGTAGCGTACGAGCAAAATATTTCATTGCTAGAACAAAAATGAAAGGAGACATTGAGTCACCCTGTCTAATCCCACATTGATGAGTAAATTCCGCACCAGGTTCATTATTGACTAGAACAAAAGAAGTTAAAGTAGTAATGCATGCCATAATTATATGAACCCAATGAGAGCTAAATCCAAATTTCAATAATATTTGGCGAATAAAATTCCAATCTATTTTGTCATAAGCTTTTTCCATATCAATTTTAATTGACATCCATCCCTTCACACCCTTTTTTTCTTATGAAAAGAATGGAAAATCTCATGGGCTATAAGTATATTATCTTGAATGAGACGACCTTGAACAAATGCTCTTTGCAAGGGATGAATTAATAAAGGAAGGATATAAGACATTCTAGATGCAATAATTTTAGTAATAATTTTATAAATCGTATTGCAAAGACTAATAGGTCTAAAATGACTAATAGATGTCGGGTTATTAATTTTAGGGATTAATGCAATGAATGATTTGTTAATTGCTTGACGCATATAACCTGAGCGAAAGAAAGAATTAACAGCTAAACAGACTAAGGAGCCAACAATATGCTAATAATGTTAGAAAAACTCAACTGTAAAGCCATACGGTCGTGGGGACTTATCCGGTGCCAAATCACCAACTGCTCTTTTAATTTCACTATGCCTTGGAGATTTACTTAGCAAATAATTATCCTCCTGTGTAACTAAAGGTTCGGGTTTTCTATTAAAACTAAGAGAAATTCTTTTTGGTGTTCTCGAGAGTTCGACCTTTTCTTTTGGTGTCTAATTTTTTTTTTCTTTTGGTACCCTAATGTTTTTAAAACAATTTCTTCCCATAACCTAAACACACTACCTCATCAGCACATGTTTCTCGGTCCCGACCTCGTCTAGTTCTCGTCGACCTTTTCTTTTGGTGTCTAATTTTTTTTTCTTTTGGTACCCTAATGTTTTTAAAATAATTTCTTCCCATAACCTAAACACACTACCTCATCAGCACATGTTTCTCGGTCCCGACCTCGTCTAGTTCTCGTCGTCCTATTTGTCGCCCTTTTTGGTGTGTGTCGAACTTGAGAGAGATACAATAAAGTAATTGAATCAAAGAGATTAATCAGTGGGGAGAAAAAAAAAAGGTAGGTTTTTATTATAAAATTTTTAACAAAAAATTTATAAAATGGATGAAAGTTTAAATTACGTAAAAGAATTGTTTAAAAACATGTGGATACCAAAAGAAATAAGAATTTTTTTTTGACAAAAAAAAAAGTCAAACAACAAGGACACGAAAGAAAAAATTTCACTAATAGTAACTTATAACCTCACCAGGGTAAGGGGAATCCAATACAGAGATTGAAGTAATGAAGAATATGTTTGCTGGGCGAGCAACGAATTCAATTTGGGATACCAACGGCGATGATCCAACGCGTTTGACATGAGAAGCTAAACAATATGTACTCTGCTACTGCAACTACCCTCAACTACTCGATGACTAGATAGTAATGGATTGATTCAGAAACAGATTGGCCACAAAAGAAAATTGTCCCAGGTGCATATATCAAATGTAAATCCTCAACCTCGTTTCTCTGGCACACTTTACACGAAGTACTTGAATCAAAAACTGGAGTTAAGCAAATAAACCACACACAACTAACTGCCTACATGAGAATGAGAAAGGTAACAGTTCATTCCTCTCCATCTTCAGCATCCTCTTCCTCGTCATCTGCACTACTTTCACCCTCCTGGACCTATCATTATCATGGTACACAAACAATAACCACCAAAATCACACCTCCTATCCAAGAAAGAGTAAACTATATTCTTAATGACACAAGCTATATCAACAGGCTGCTGAGAGCAAGGTAAGCAACAATCACGATGCAACTACTCCTTTAGAATATACACTCAACATAGTGTGGTTTGATCTTATCTATCCCAAATGAAAAAGATGGGGTTTCAAGAGAAATCTACAATCAATCAGCCATCTACGTATTCAATCATCCGAAAACCAATCAACTACCAAACACTCCAACCCAATTTAAAGACAGACTAATAATCCTAATTTCTTTCAATATAAAACAGTTGTAAAAGCCCCATGCTACATCCCAGGCTCCTCACTTTAGATAATTTTTTTTTTCCAGCTTTCTGCTTATATTGCAATTACTATGGGAAAACTTTAGCGTAGATCTAAAACACCAATGAAAAACAGTGTTTCATAATAACATAATGATTGAACAATCAATTCTGACAATGTTTATTTATATACCTCTTCAACATCTCCTTCTCCTTCAGAGTCTTCCTCATCATCAGCCTCCTATAGCGGAATGGTTGTGTAAGTTACAATCAAGACCAACTCCAAAAGTGGCAAAAACCAATTCATGAAATCAAATCAAGATGACTTACATTATTAAAATATGAAAGTGGATTAGGCCACAAGTCCTCCTTGATTATTTCAGCCACCTGAAAGATTCCAAAGCACATTTAAAGGAGATCAAAAAAGAAAGACCAAACACAAATAATAATTCCTACCACAGTTGACTTAAATATCAGACTCATAAGAAAAAGGGAAACAAGTTTACATCATCATCCACGTCCTCCACATTTTCCTTTCCATGTGAGTTGCTGAACCACGTAAAGAAGCTGCATCCACATAATTTTCAAACAGAAAACTTAAAAATATACAAATGCTAATGTTACTTAAAAATGCATTCCTGATAAATGACAATAATTGTAAGGTGATAAAGACTCTCTTGACTGCTAAATACACTGTGTTTGAATTACCCAAGCTACTATATAATCTTACATCCACAATATTGTAAATGGGAGCTTCATAGTGATGGCAGAAGACAAAGGAAAAATTTTTGGGCAATGATGCATGATGGGGATGACAATGAGTTATTTGGAGGCTCGATGGTCTGCTAAATGCTAATCAAGGTGGAAGTCCAAGAAAAAAGGAAAAGACTACCACTTTAACATGTTTACTAGGGTGATAGAAGTAAGGTCAAGGAGCGAGGTCAAAGTAGAAATGCAGAATGGTTGAAGAAAAAGAAAAGTTTGAGAGTAAAGGAACACATAAAATTATTCTTGAATTCAGGGCCCAGTCCAAGCAACTTAACCTGTTTTATATCCATTTTACTTGCTTCCTATCTCTCAAAGTCAGTCACTTCACCTCTGGAGTCTGGGCATATGATGTAGCTTAGGAAGAGGCGTCCATGCAACATAGGACGAGATATATTGAAACCAGAAAATAGAATGCGACAAATAATTAAACTAACCTTTCTTCAAGAAGAGACCGCTTATTTCCTTTCTTATCATTTATGCCATTTGAAAGAATTTCCTTCAATGATTCAACATGAAAAATAGCTAATTATATAGATTAAATGGATTGCAGACCAAACCGAATGATAAAATATGAAGGAAATAGAAAAAGAACCATACCGAGCCCTCTTTCCATTTAATTGACGTTGCTGTAACCTTAGTTGTTCCTTCATCAAGGAAGGTGAAGGCCTTTGTAAGTTTTGTGTCTTCAAAGTAAGGGTTGGATTTAAAGATCTGCATATACAGAAAACTAAGAGTTAAAAGATATTGACATAATTGTGGAGATGAGCAAATTGCTGCATGAAACCCCCAGACACCTACAAATGTGATGGAGTATCCAGATTTGACATCTTTTGAATCCTCAACCTCAAGAGAACTTAGATACTTGAATATCTGTCCAAGAATATAATTAAGCAAATTAGATAGAAACATAGTAATTCTATCACAAATGCTGTACTAATACAGTTTATACAGGATGTCTTCAGAATCAGTTCAAAGGTACTTAAAGAGCTCATGGAAAATGAATTTATACCTTTTGGTCTTCTTCAGTTAACAGTTCACTCAGAACAGGATGACTCAAAATCTGCAATATCACAGAGAAAAAGATATAGTTTTGAGAACTTAATTTTCACCAAAAGAATACAAGTTTAACCAGACTGGTTAGATAGTTGTACATAACACATACAGCAGTTAACCAGAAATCTGGAATGGCTTTGATTATTTCATTTCTTTTGCCGTATACTGGTTTCCTTATCTCATTATACTTTTGTTCCACTTCCAAGACTTCATCACTGGCTTTCTCATTGATCTACGGAATCAAATAAGCAAACATGATAATTAGGACTCAAATTTTTGCCATTCAGCATTACAACAGACATTGGAGGAATAAACCCAAATATAAATTATGAAGAGGAATAAACCCAAATATAAATTATGAAGTTTGCGCTCAATGTTTCATTAAAGCCTAAAGGTATGGCAACAAATAATAAAACCTTTGTATGAGAAAAGAAAATGTCAATATTGATAGAATTCGAATAAAATGAAAGGGAAAACGTGAATATACAAACAAAGTGACACATTTATCAAGTTTTGAAAGCATTTTTTCAGCATATAAACACAAAGAATTGAACAGGCGTAGGCGTGTAGCTTGTCTTCATTGAGAAAAAATCTCCAGGAAAGTAAATTTGCACTTATCCAGCAATTAAACATAAAGGCAGGATCAACAACAAAAATCCACAAGCATAACAACCACATTACTTCTTAGCCTACAAAGATTCTCAATTTGCTAAGAACTTAACCGAGATATATACATAATCAAAATATGTAAAAAGAGGCAGCCTGCTTATCAACTTTCGAAGGAGGAGATAAGGGAAGAAGACCTTCTCGAGCTCGTCCTGGATTTCCTGAAGCTTCTCGATGGAGACGACGAGCTCAGCGTCGATTGGCTCGGCGTTCTCCTCCTCATTTTTGTCGGCGACCTTCAGTTTTTTGCCCTTGTCTGCCCCCATTATAAATTTCGCCGGCCAAAACCCTAGATTCTCAGTCTCTGGAGCAGACAAAACGTAAAACCCTAGTTTTTCAGCACACTATTCATGTAGGCTGTGTTTCTTTGTTTTTAAGGGGGAAATATCTCTCGTCAATCGTCATGTAGTAAAAAGGAAACGTAATTAATTGTGGGCGGACTCTCAGCAAACCTAGATTTGGGATGGGCTTTCATTTGGAGGTCTCAAGTGTTTTAGGGCCGTTTGGTATTCGTATACGGAATGTAGGTATCGGTATCATCAGGTCATACCGGGGGTGTTTAAAAATATCCGATCACATGATCCGATGATTTAATCCTGAAAACCCGAGTCCAGTGGAATATTATTCAAATCCATTCCGATTCGAGAAAAATAGTCGGACTAATGGATCTAAGTTTTAGTAGCCCAGTTGGTTTTATGTACATCCGTGTAATTTTTTGGGCAAAAGATTTGTGGTTTGAATCTCATTCTAAGCAAATACGCAGGCCAATTTTATCAATTGGGAAAACCTGGGAATGTATACAAGCATCATTGATGACTATTAATTGGAAAAATTTGGGAAAGTATACATACAGGCCTACTGGCATCATTGATGACTATTAACTATTACGGTCCACTCACTGCAATATGAAGTTATGAACGCGTGTGTATTGTACTCAACTCATGTAGTACCCTTTATTTTTATATAAAAAAACTTTTTAAGTAGAAGTATAAATTGAAAGATAGGAACCCTAATCACATTTCAGTCACACTTTGTTTCTTCCGCCGCTTCTTTCGTTAAGAGGTTGTCCGGTTGGACTCCTCTGAATTCTCTTCATTCCTTCTCCTTCATCTCTAAGCAACTTTCAATCCTCCTCAAAAGTGGTCGGCGAGTCTGCGAATACTCTTGTTCGTTCCTCCTCTTTCACCTTTGGTCGGCGAGTTTGTGACTATTCTCACTTTAAAATCATTTTTGGTCATAGCTATTAATTGCAGTTGCAGGCTAAATGAGATCTTGGAACTCAGTTGTAAAATAGTAAACACTTGATAAATGTGAAGATCCGGATATCCATCTCGAATATCTGATCCATCGGATCCGGATACCAATTTTGGAAAAAAATCCGTATATTCAATCCGATTAGGCTAAGCGGATCGGATATCCGGTTATGAACACCCCTAGGTCATACCTATTGTTTGGTAAAACCAGATATAGATATCATGTGGATATCTAGCAATATTAAGATATCTGATCCATTAGCTTTGATATGCTAAAATTGAGACCGGTGTGTTTGATATCTCCATTCTCGCTTTTCTTTCAAACCCACGCGTCTTCCTCTTCTTCCCAACCCACATCTGAGCAAAATCCAACCGACAACCGACAACACACAACTCTTGTCTACCTTAGCGCCACCAAGCCACCACCGTGCCACTATTGTCGGCAAACCAAGGAACAACAAAATATTTTAGATTTAAAAATTTGGCCCCGCTTCTTCCTCGAATAAATCCAATCGGTGTCGTTATTTTGCCGCTTCACCAAAACCACCTCCACACCTTTGACTAGCTATTGAGAGATTAAAATTGCCTCTTTTTAGTTCGGATCTCCTATTGATGTTGATGCCGCCTTTTTAATTTGATTTTTTTTTTCTAATTAGGTTTTAATTTTTTTTAAATTAGTACAAATCTCAAAGGTTGAAATTTTAGAAATTATTAACTACTACATGATTTAAACAAATCTCAGAGATTGATATGTGCATATATTCCTACTAGACAAGAAATATTGGATATGACCGATATCTACAATATACCAAACAACATGTATAGATATTAAATTTCATACCCATATCTGATATCGATACCGATACCAATGTCCGATATCTGATATCAATACCAAACGGGCCCTTATTTTGGTTAAAATTAAATATGGGTTTCAAGCTAGAGATATATATCATGCAAGTTGGATATATATTTCAGACATTCATATTGTTTTATTTTTTCCCAAAGCTTTACTTTAGACCAAAAAGTACTCTTTTTCTACCTCATCACTGTATATTAGTCTAAGAAAATAGAAGAGTTGAGAGAGAAAAGAGAGAGAAATTTCTCCCTCTTTCTACAAGCCCTAGCCAACTTTTTGCTTCTGTTATTTTCTACATAATTACGATTTTCCTCGTTCATATTCAACTAAAATCTCAAAGGCAAAAAATCATACAAGGAGGATGTCTCAATTGAGAGAAAATCTACCAAGTACATAGCTCCAATTGCATATAGAGGAAGGATGGCAATTGAACTACTCAATGATGATGGGGCTTCTACGAAAGACCAATGTCGCGGAGGCCTCCGGATGGCACTACGTGGAGGAATGAATGTGATACGTGATCGCCTCGGATTACTCCTCGTTGATCAAGTATTTAACCACACAGGATCCCGATCTTGCCAGTAGTTCGAATTTTTGACCTAGATCACTTTCAAAGTTAATGACTTGTTGCACAAATAATCTCGAAATTAAAGAACAATGAATCTGAAATTTCGATCCTTTTGAATAAATCAAATGATAGTTCAATTGGATTGACTCGAACGCTAATTCCAATTGATGAACTAATTGGTCTTGTGAGAATCGAACTAGAACTAACAATTGATCAAACTCAAGAATCAAAACTGAAATTGACAAGAGAGAGAGAGAGAGTTTAATGAAGATGAATATGATCGGCTCTTGAATGCTTCAAACACACGTGTATTTTGTGGCCCAAGAACTTGATAAAACTAAATTAGGGTTTATCTAATTCCAAGCTGATTTTTATTAATGAGAATGCAAACTATTTATAAGAAATACAAAGTAACTCCTTGGAGAGCAAGGCAAGATCCCAACCGGCCCTAGAGGGGTGTTTATGGGCTTTTGCTTGCTTCCTAAGATAATATAAAATATTCTAAGTATAACTAACTAAATCCCCTTAAATTAAATAAATCAAATAAAGATTTATTTGACTTATTTAAATAAGGAAATTCCTAACAACTTAAAAGATAACAAGAAATAATAAAGCAAGACAACTCAGCCATCTAACAAACTCCTATGGCCGAAATTATTCATAAATATCAAATGTAATTAAAGATAGAACTAAAACTAAAGATAATATTCCCTTAAGACTTGAACAACTCTCAGTAAATCCCATTTTTCGGCGCTTTTCAGTTGGATTCTGAATTTGATGTAAACAATAAAGTTGTAGAACTTTTAATTATCTTTCCAACGCATACTTAACGGACTTGAGATCAATTTCCTAGGCTAAGTTATGACCAGTTTACTGAGCATTGTTTTCCATTTGACGGGTTTCTTAACATTCCGAATTTTCATAACTTGATTCTCTTACTTAAAGGCCTTGAACGCCATGGATGGATATTTCGAAGAAATAATAACAGATCCATGAACACTTTCTTGAACTTGAACGCCCTAGACCTTGGAGAAGGTCTTGGTATTGGCCTCTTAGACACCTTCTTTGCAAGTGTGTTCTTCATGGTCCTTTGATCGCTATCATTCTCCCCCACTTGACCTCGAATCATCCTCGATTCGATGTTGCATGTAAGATTAAGAGGAGAAATATTCTGAAATGCTGGAGATACTAAAGGCACTATAGTTAGTAAAGATGGTTTTGGAGCAAACATAGTTGGTGGAAGACATTGAATCATCTCTTAGACATTATGGATCTCTTTTATTGAAACTCCATTTGAGATATCAACTTCTTCCTCCATGCTCTCATCTTGCATGTTTTCCTCAACTGGAACCTCCTTTAAACTTTCATCCACAATATGGCATTGAGGAACACATGGGAGGTCACTTGATTCTTTAGAGGTCTCTTGGCTAAGTGGGGTTGTAACTCTCTCTTCTTGAATGGACATTCCTGGTTTTGGTGAGATAGAAACTCCCATTTCCTGCAAAAAGGAGATAGTATCTAAAACAATGGAAGAAGAGTTAGATTTGTACCTCATTTGACTAGAATTAGCCAAAGCCTCTTTCTTTCGTTGGAGTTGATAAAAATACTTTTGAGCAGCTCGAACCAAGGCATCAACATCATTGAAGTCTGTATGGCTTTCCAGATGTTCTTGGAAATGAGAATTCAGTCCCTCTATGAATTTTATGCATATATCATTGTTGGAAAACGCGTCTAGAGCCAGAAAATATTTAGCCACGACCATAAGTTTAACCACAAATATTTACGTTTGTGTTTATATGACCATGAAATATATTGTTGTAGCTATTTTTGGGGCCGAATAGCTGCGAAAAAAGAGCACGGCTAGATTTGGTTGTAGATTTTTGGCCCTATTGTCATGAAAACAGACTTGTGGCTAAAGTTAAGGCCAAATGGACGTGAATGTCTCTCGCAAGTAGATTCATTTCTAGTGTAGTAGCTAATTAGCCACGGAAAAAAGATTCGAGTGTATATTCACGATAAAGTTTGGAGCTAAGTAGCCACATAATATTTGTGGCTAGGTTTGTGGTTATTTATGTGGGTAATTTGAACCATTGATTCGTAAATGGTCCTTGATTTCGTTAGAATTTTTATAAATAACCACAAGACTAGCCACGAGTTCTTATTTTCGTGTCTAACTTAGTTTGTTTGGAAAAATCAGCGATAACAGTCACGAGATTAGCCACGAGTTATTTATTTCGAGAGAAATATATAAAAAATAACCAAGAAACTAGTTTGAGTTCTTCATTTCGTGTCTAACTTTGTTTGTTTGGAAAAATCTGCAGAAATAGTCACGAGATTAGCCACGAGTTCTTTATTTCGTGGTAAATCTGCAGAAATAAATACAAGATTTAAAACGAAGGGGAGAAGAGTTTGGATAAGCTGCTCCTCCATCTGGGCTGAGTAGGGTGATTAAAAAACGGGCCCATTTCGTTTGACTCCCAAGCCCATAAGATATTCTTTTGGCTCCCAAGCCCATTTCTATTTAATTCTTATTATTTGTAAAATTATTTCCACTATAAATAACAATTATTTTAGAATTTTAATAAATATTATCCATAGGCCTTTATAAAGAATATTTATTAAAATAAAATATCAATTATGCTCACCTAGGAAATTTATAATTTTTAATAAATTATAAATGACTTCCGAGGATAATAATATTATCCATCGTTATATTCCTTTAGAATCGTTCATTCTTATAAGAAACCGTTATATTCATTTAGAACCGTTCATTTTTATAAGAAAACATTATATTCCTTTAGAATCGTTCATTCTTATAAAAAATCGTTATATTCACTTAGAATCGTTCATTCTTATAAGAAATCGTTATATCCCTTTAGAATCTTTCATTCTTATAAGAAATCATTATATTCCTTTAGAATCGGTCATTCTTGTAATAAATAGTTATATTTATTTAGAATCGTTCATTCTTATAATAAATCGTTATATTCCTTTAAAATCGTTCATTCTTATAAGAAATCGTTATATTCTTTTAGAATCGTTCATTCTTATAAGAAATCAATATATTCCTTTAGAATCGTTCATTTTTATAAGAAATCATTATATTCCTTTAGAATCGTTCATTCTTATAAGAAAACGTTATTTTCCTTTTGAATCGTTCATTCTTAAAGAAAACGTTATATTCACTTAGAGTCGTTCATTGTTGCAAGAAAACGTTATATTCTTTTAGACTCATTCATTCTTATAAGAAATCGTTATATCCTTATAGAATCGTTCATTCTTATAAGAAATCAATATATCCCTTTAGAATCGTTCATTCTTATAAGAAAACTTTCTATTCCTTTAGAGTCGTTCATTGTTGTAAGAAAACGTTATACTCACTTAGAATCGTTCATTCTTATAAGAAATCGTTATATTCCTTTAGAATCGTTTATTCTTATAAGAAAACATTATATTCATTTAGAATCATTCATTCTTATAATAAATCGTTATATTCCTTTAGAATCGTTCATTCTTATAAGAAATCGTTATATACCTTAAGAATTGTTCATTCTTATATGAAATCATTATATGCATTTAGAATCGTTCATTCTTATAAGAAATCGTTATATCCCTTTAGAATCGTTCATTCTTATAAGAAATCGTTATATTCCTATAGAGTCATTCATTCTTATAAGAAATCATTATATTCCTTTAGTGATACGGAGTAGGCCCGATCTTTCCAACACTCGACACAACAAACAAGATCAAGACAAGAACGGAATTAGACTCGAACCAGAAACGGGAAACACGAAGAACACAAAGAACAAATGAAAAACACGAACAATAAAATGAAATGAAGAGTAACCTTGCAAGCTAAACGGACGACACAAGAGATCAAGTCTCAAGCACCAATTCGATTAGGGAGAAGACCAATCTTCCTACAACTTTACATAACTGAGGCTGACCTAGGTTCCGTGAACGTTAGCCTCGGTACTGAGCTTGTGGGACTCGTTACTAGGCTTGGTTGTCTCGGTACCGAACATGGTGGCATCGGTACCGAGCTAGCTCGCTCAGCTACGGAGTCGACAACGAAGTTGTTGGCTTCTTTACCGAGTTGGCACACTCGATCCTTGCGGATTGGATCATGACCTTCGCCCTTGGCGTTGACGTGTGTTTCGCAGCATCCCTTAACCCCTTGTGCAACATGTATCCCACGAACCCTTGCATCTTATAATACCCGATTCATTTTCAAAAAATCTGATACCTAATTCTGGTCTCAAACTTGCTATCTTATATATATAACCAAGTCCTTTATCCACTTTTGGGCCTAAAGGCCCAAATTTTGGTTTAGTTTTCTTGAAGCCCAAATGCCCTCCCCGATCTGACCTAGGGCATTTAGCTCATCTCCTTTTCTTCGCTCCAGCGCCGCTCAGGAGAACCCTCCCTCTTCAAAAAAAATCCAACAAAACCGCACCATGAGAACGAGGGAGAGAGGAGGAGAGCCGCCGTCGTCGGTCTCTTTGCCCCAGGTTACGTCGCAAGTCTGGTGGTCTATCCTCATCCTGTTGATCGGTTGGAGTCACTGGTTAAGTGCCTTGGAGTTTGTCGTCGCAAATAAAGAGGACGACTTGAGTTCATCCGCCCTCTCCCCCAACCGTCGATCTAGTTCTCGCTCGCGTCGCTGGGTTAGCTCACGCCATCTCCGACCTCAACGTCATGCTTGGTCAGACGTCGGCTCCGCCTCGCCTCTAGCATTGTCGACCTTGGTGAACCGCCTTCGCCATTTCCTGTTCGCCGACGTTTGCGATACCACTCGAGGTCGCCTCCGTTCATTTCCTCTCCGATGCGGTAGTGGGTGCCCAAACCTACCGTTGCCAAGCTCTGCCAGACGAGGTTCGAGCTTCGTGCGTGGTTACTTCCGCAGAACCGGGCTCTTCCGATCAATGTGGAGAGTCCAGTTTGGGATCGCAATCAGTGTCGGTGACATGCGTCACCTCTTTTCCCAGCAAATCGATCGTTCTTAGTAGTTGTAAGGAGTTCACGTTGATCGGTTTGCTTAATTCGTCTGCTTTGTGCGAGAATTCTTCTTCCAAGTAAATCGTTATGCGACTTGCTCGGCTTAATTCAATTCTTGTTAGATTGAGTGCCATGTATGTGGAATTGGTTTTGGGAACTAGTCCCCTTGCATATTACTTTTTAAAATAAAATTCTCTCTCTATGTTTGTGAACATTGAAATTGTAGTTGTAATTGTGTTGGTACTCAGAATTGTAACTTAAGTTTATAACTGTATTGTATTTGCGATTGTAATTGTGTGATTTTGAAACTGTAACTGTAATCGTCTTTGTAAATATAAATGTGATTATGGTTGTGCTTGTAATTGCATTGTAGTTGTAATTGTATTTGTAATTGTGATTTTATTTGCGATTGTGACTGTGATTCTATTTGTGGTTGTGAGTCTAATTGTGATTTTGAATCTGACTGTGACTATGAGTGTGCTTGTGATCGTAATTATAAGTGCGATTGTGTCTACAATTGTGTTTGTGCTTGAATTGAAGTTGTGGTTGTGCTTGTTATCGTAAATGTGAATTATTCGAGCCTACTTTCTTTCGCTACGTGTTTGCTTCCGTCTTTCGAGGTTAATGGCTTGTCGACTTGCTTTGCATACGACTATTACGTGTTAAATGAGTGAATTGATTGTATAAACCTCATTTGGAAATGATTCCTTATTAGGTGCTTGTATATGTTTTTGAAATTATGAAAAATCGTTTTTAAACATTTTTCGTTATGTGTGCACTGGGTTCCTCCGGTATGGCCATGTATCGCGGGTAAAGTTGGAGATGAAGTGGCCCCCGGGCATGGTCATGCGGCGGGAAGGGACCCCTTCTGAAAATAAAATAAAATATTTTGGCAAACACTCTAGTAGAGGTTTAGCCGGGGAAAGAAGGGTGAATGGGGAAAATGGGCACGTGTATAGGTATGTGCCCTGACTGTGCGCCATAGATGAGAGGTCGGAGGGTGCCATATGTATTTAAGGAGGATGTTTGGTTGTAATTTCATTTGATGGATTTTGTTTGAATGATATTGTGTTAATGGGTTTTGTTAGCGGAATGCATTTTGTGGTTACATGTTGGGAAGATCTTTATGAAGATTATTGTTACCCTTGTTACGATTAATGATGTTATCTGTATTAATTATACAATAGTGATATTGTTGTATTTTAATGTGGTTACAATTGTGATGTGGTCTGTATGTGTGTGTGTGTGTGTGTGTCTATGTGTATGGGTGTCTGTGATTATTTAACATCGAGTATTGAATTGATATGAATCGATAAGTATTAATTTATGTGTGAATCTTGGTTGCTAGGGTTCGGTGTGGTTTTTCAAACATTCTATATGCATCTCACGGTTTCTAGCTTGAATTAGAATCGTAGCTGGCCCTTCGGGGAATATTTTTAGGTTTCAGGTACAATTGAGGAATCATGACAGATCCTCTATGAAGTGGTGTAGCGGACGTTGGCGCACCTGTCATTAGGATCGGGTTGTTAGGTTCTGGTTATTTATGTAATAAAATTTTTCCGTTGAATTGTTTTGTTGTTAGTTGGAAAAAAAACTGGTTTAGAATGGTTTGAAATCATAGGATGATTTGATTGTTATCTTTTGTTTGTGAATTCGGGAATACTATCATGTTTTATAAATTCAGTTATAAAATAGAGGTTGGGTGTTATATTTGATTCTCGTCGTGCACGCGTTGGAATATCCTAGTGATTTTGTTGTTGACTAATCTGAGTAGTACCTGAACAAGGTCTACCACCTAGTAGCCCCTGGTGAAAGTCGGGGTGTTACAAATTGGTATCAGAGCAAGGTTGACAACATCGACACATGGAACTGAACAACGATGGTGACTAAGGTACAACTTAGGAACAAATCGGCTGATGTTTTGAAATTTTTTAAATGGGGTAGGTACTTTGCATTTAGTAGGTAGATGACAGGTCAGGATTCCGCCACCACCTGCTGAATGACCTTTCATTGTGTAGTAGTTAGTACCTTAATTTTAGTTGTAGGACATTAGAATATTTACTTGTGTTCTTGCTTGGATGTTGGTTGTTTTTTAGCTTGATTGAATCGGGATTCTTTGCTCGCATTGTTATGTGGATTGACTATTTTCTATAAGTACGAGTTTAGTTATGATTGCCTAATTTGATGAGCTTGTTTTCCGTTATTGATGATTTAATATGGTTTTTTCTTGATTTCAAATAGTCTATCTATGATTTGGATTCTGAGCTATTTCGAATTGACGGTTCGGGGACAAACCGTTTTCTTAGGGGGAGGTATTGTGAAACACGGAAGAATTCTAGTATTTAGTTTGTAACTTGTTCCTTTCTAATTTCGGTCTTTTCTAAATTTCGGGACGAAACTTTCTTTAAGGGGGATAATATATAATACCTGGTTCATTTTCGAAAAATCCGATACCTAATTCCGGTCTCAAACTTGCTATCTTATATATATAACCAAGTCCTTTATCCACTTTTGGGCATAAAGGCCCATATTTTGGTTCACTTTTCTTGAAGCCCAAATGCCCTCCCCGATCTAACCTAGGGCATTTAGCTCATCTCCTTTTCTTCGCTCTAGCGCCGCTCAGGAGAACCCTCCCTCTTCAAACAAAATCCAACAAAACCGCACCAAGAGAACGAGGGAGAGAGGAGGAGAGCCGCCGCCGTCGATCTCTTCGCCCCAGGTTACGTCGCAAGTCTGGTGGTCTATCCTCGTCCTCTTGATCGGTTGAAGTCGTCGGTTAAGTGCCTCGGAGTTTGTCGCCACAACTAAAGAGGACAAATTGAGTTCATAAGCCCTCTTACCCCAACTGTCGATCTAGTTCTCTCTCGCGTCGCTGGGTTAGATCGCGCCATCTCAGGCCTCGACGTCATGCTTGGTCAAATGTCGGCTCCGCCTCGCCTCTAGCATCGCCGACCTCGGTGAACCGCCTTCGCTATTTCATGTTCGCCGACGTTTGCGATACCACTCGAGGTCGCCTCCGTTCGTTTCCTATCCGATGCGGTAGTGGGTGCCCAAATCTGTCGTTGCCAAGCTCTGCCAAACGAGGTTCGGGCTTCGTGCGTGGTTACTTCCGCAGAACCGGGCTCTTCCGATCCATGTGGAGAGTCCAGTTTGGAATTGCAATCATTGTTGGTGACATGCGTCACCTCTTTTCCCAGCAAATCGATCGTTCTTAGTAGTTGTAAGGAGTTCACGTTGATCAGTTTGCTTAAGTCGTCTGCTTTGCGCAAGAATTCTTCTTCCAGGTAAGTCGTTCTGCGACTTGCTCGGCTTAATTCAATTCTTGTTAGATTGAGTTCCATGTATGTAGAATTAGTTTTGGGAACTAGTCCCCTTGCATATTACTTTTTAAAATAAAATTCTCTCTCTATGTTTGTGAACATTGAAATTGTAGTTGTAATTGTGTTAGTACTCATAATTGTAACTTAAGTTTATAACTATATTGTATTTGCGATTGTAATTTATGATTTGGAAACTGTAACTGTAGTCGTCTTTGTAAATATAAATGTGATTATGGTTGTGCTTGTAATTGCATTGTAGTTGTAATTGTATTTGTAATTGTGATTTTATTTGCGATTGTGATTGTGATTCTATTTGTGGTTGTGAGTATAATTGTGATTTTGATACTGACTATGACTATGAGTGTGCTTGTGATCGTAATTATAAGTGCGATTGTGTCTACAATTGTGTTTGTGCTTGAATTGAAGTTGTGGTTGTGCTTGTTGTCGTAAATGTGAATTGTTCGAGCCTACTTTCTTCCGCTGCGTGTTTGCTTCCGTCTTTCGAGGTTAATGGCTTGGTCATGCGGCAGGAACATACCCCCTTCTAAAAATAAAATAGAATGTTTTGGCAAACACTCTAGTAGAGGTTTAGCCGGGGAAAGAAGGGTGAATGGGGAAAATGGGCACGTGTATAGGTACGCGCCTTGACTGTGCGCCATAGATGAGAGGCCGGAGGGTGCCATATGTATTTAAGGAGGATGTTTGGTTGCTATTTCATTTGATAGATTTTGTTTGAATGGTATCGTGTTAATGGGTTTTGTTAGCGGAATGTATTTTGTGGTTATATATGTTGGGAAGATCTTTATGAAGATTATTTTTATCCTTGTTACGATTAATGATGTTATCTGTATTAATTATACAATTGTGATATTGTTGTATTTTAATGTGGTTACAATTGTGATGAGGTCTGTATGTGTGTGTGTATGTCTGTGTGTCCGTGTGTATGGGTGTATGTGTGATTATTTAACGTCGAGTATTGAATTGATATGAATCGATAAGTATTGATTTATGTGTGAATCTTGGTTGATAGGGTTCGGTGTTGTTTTCCAAACATTCTATATGCATCTCACGCTTTCTAGCTTGAATTAGAATCGTAGCTGACCCTTCGGGGAGTATTTTTACAATTTTAGGTACAATTGAGGAATCATGACAAATCCTCTATGAAGTGGTGGAGCGGACGTTGGCGCACGTGTCATTAGGATCGGGTTGTTGGGTTCTGGTTATTTATGTATTAAAATTTGTCTATTGAATTGTTTTGTTGTTAGTTGGAAAAAAACTGGTTTAGAAGGGTTTGAAATCATAGGATGATTTGATTATTATCTTTTGTTTGTGAATTTGGGAATACTATCATGTTTTATAAATTCAGTTTAAAATAGAGTTTGGGTGTTTTATTTGATTCTCGTCGTGCCGACGTTGTAAGATCCTAGTGATTTTGTTGTCAGACTAATCTGAGTAGTACCTGAACAAGGTCTACCACCTAGTAGCGCCCTGGTGAAAGTCGGGGTGTTACACATCTCTCTTTGTATCTTCTTGGCTCTAGCTCGGGTGAGTGGTGGATCATAGAAGGTTGTTGCACTCGGAGGCAGATGCCTAGATGACCCTTCATCATCCTCCCCTTCTTGAAGAGAATTCGACCACGAATCGAGCTCATCTTCAACAGCAAGGTAAGGAATTAAATCAGCCACATTGATGGTCGCACTTACACCTCCATAATCACCGGGCAACTCGAGCTTGTAGGCATTGTCCCCAATTCTCTTAAGCACCTTAAATGGTCAGTCACTGTGGGGGGATAACTTGGATTTGCGCTGCTCCGGAAATCCTTCCTTCCTTAAGTGTGCCCACACTAAATCACCGGGCTGGAAAATGACTTGCTTTCTACCTTTGTTGTTCCAAGCGGCGTTGTAGTCCGCCTTTCGCATTAGCCGAGCCTTGGTCCTTTCATGTAGCTCCTTGATGAACTCAACCTGCTTACCTGCATCAAAGCTTTCTTTCTCCCTCATAGGATATGGGGTAAGGTCAAAAGGAGTTAGCGGGTTAGTTCCATAAACGCACTCAAAAGGTTCCAAACTAGTGGATGAAGGCACGACTCTATTATATGCAAATTCTACATGAGGCAACGCATCTTCCCATAGCTTCAAATTTTTCCTAATGATAGATCTACGGATGGTAGTTAAAGTCCTATTAGTCACCTCGGTTTTAGGACGACTAGAAGTAGAAAACAATAACCTAGTTCCTAATTTGTTCCAAAGAGTCCTCCAAAAACAACTTAGAAACTTTACATCCCTATCACTCACTATAGTCCTAGGCACTCCATGCAACCTAACGACCTCCCTAAAGAATAACTCCGCTACATTACAAGTGTCATCGGTCTTATGGCAGGCTATAAAATGTGCCACTTTGGAAAAACGATCAACTACCATAAAGATGGAATCACGTCCTCGTCTAGTCCTAGGTAGGCCAACTATGAAATCCATGTCAATGTCTTCCCAAGGAGCGTAGGGAATAGGCAATGGGCTGTACAAACCATGGGGCATCAACCTAGACTTGGCCTTAATACACTCTAAACAACGCTTGACATGATGCTCAACATCCCTAAGCATTTTTGGCCAAAAGAAATGACTAGACAACATGTGATTTTTATCCCTCCTAAAATGTCCCATTAAGGCGCCCTTATGAGCTTCTTCCACTAACAACAAACGCAAGGAACATTTAGGGATGCATACTTTATCAACTCTAAAAAGGAAACCATCATGCAAATAGAACTTGTTACACGTACCCTTAGCAAGACATGCTTCATAAATTTCACTAAAATCAGAATCATACACATACAACTCCTTAATGTAATCAAATCCTAGCACTTTGGAGTCTAATGTGGTTAGCAAGACATGCCTTCTTGAAAGAGCATCAACAACAATATTTTCGGTTCCTTGTTTATACTAAATCACATATGGAAAAGTCTCAATAAATTGCATCCATCTACCATGCCTCCTATCCACTTTTTGTTGACTCTTAAAGTGTTTCAAACTTTCATGATCGGTTCTCAAGATAAATTCACGAGGCCATAGATAATGTGACCATGTCTTAAGGACTCTAAACAAAGCATACAATTCCTTATCATACGTAGAGTAATTAAGACATGCACCCTTTAACTTTTCAGAAAAGAAGGCAATAGGCTTACCTTCTTGCATCAAGACGCCGCCGATGCCAATGCCGCTAGCATCACATTCAACTTCAAAGGGGCGACTGAAATCCGGTAGGGCGAGTAGGGGCGCTTGTGTGAGCCTCACTTTCAGCACATTAAATTCTTTCTCTTGCGCTTGTACCCACTCAAAAGAGCTCCTCTTCTTGGTAATTTCTGTTAAAGGCGCGGCTATGGAGCTGAAATCCCGAACGAAACGTCGGTAGAAGCTAGCCAAGCCGTGGAAGCTCCGAACCTGCCCTATGGTTGTGGGTGTAGGCCAATTGAGGATGGCCTTGATCTTTCCCTCATCCACCTTGAGTCCCTCGGCGGTCACTACAAAACCAAGAAATGTAACAGAATTAATACACAATTCACACTTCTTTAAATTGGCATACAAGTGCTCTAAACGAAGTGTAGAGAGGACTTCCCTCAGGTGAACTTCATGGTATTCTAGGGACTTGCTATAAATTAGTATATCATCAAAATGCACCACAACAAACATCCCTATAAACTTCCTAAGCACATGATTCATTAAACACATGAAAGTACTTGGTGCGCTAGTAAGTCCGAATGGCATGACAAGCCACTCATAAAGACCAAATTTTGTTTTAAAGGCTGTTTTCCACTCATCGCCCCCTCTTTCATCCTAATTTGATGATACCCACTTTTAAGATCAATTTTTGAAAACATGTGGGCACCATGTAACTCATCTAGCATATCATCTAAGCGGGGAATGGGGTGCCTATATTTGACTGTGATGTTGTTAATAGCCCTACAATCGATACACATTCTCCATGTGTTGTCTTTCTTGGGTACTAACAACATCGGCGTGGCAGATGGACTTAGGCTTTCTCGCACATAGCCTTTGTCCAACAGTTCTTGCACTTGTGTTTGAACCTCTTTAGTCTCGTTTGGGTTCATCCTATAGGCTGGCCGATTTGGCAAGGTAGCCCCGGGAATGAGATCAATTTGATGCTCAATTCCCCTAATTGGGGGTAGGCCAGGTGGGATGTCTTCGGGGAACACATCACGGTATTCCTCAAGTAACCCGAGTATACGAGGAGCCAAAGTGGTCTTTAACTCGTCACTCATAAGACTAAGATCTTTACAAAGCAACATGAGGGTCGTAGCCTCATAAAAAAAGTCAGAAATGTACTCCCTTTTTGTGGCTAATAGAGCCGATGAAGGGGTTGGTGCGTTGTGCTTGTCCTTCTTGCCCTCTTCCGCAGCCCGCTCCTTCTTCTTCTCATACTCCTCGGCCACCTGCAAAGGAGTCATTGGTTTAAGAACAATGGGTTTTCCTTGGAAAGTAAAAGTATGGCGATTAGTATACCCATCATGCATAACACTCCTATCATATTGCCATGGATGACCTAAAAGTATATGACATGCTTGCATTGGTACCACACATTACACAAAATAGTATCCTCATATGGTCCTAGTTTTAGTGGTACCCTAGATTGCTTAGTCACTTTCAATTCACCACAATCGTTCATCCAATGAAGCTTATAAGGTCGTGGATGCAAAGAAGTTTCCAATTGCAATTTCTTAACCATCTCTGTGCTAGCTATGTTACAACAACTACCACCGTCTATAATAACATTGCACACTTTATTTTTAACCAAACATCTAGTATGAAACAAGTTCTCTCTTTGAAAATCTTCACATTGTATTGGCATAGCAGGCAAAGTTCTTCTAGCAATAAGACAATCACCATGCTCAAATTCAACAACATTAGCATCAACATAATCAGATTCATGGTTCATGTCAACATGAACATTTAAGGCTTCATTAGCATTAATATCATCATCATCACATTCGGAAGCCGATTCATAAGTCCCTAGATGATTAACTAGCATGGTTCTCCTATTAGGGAAATCTTTCATCATGTGCTCTCTACCTTGGCACTTAAAACACATAACATCTCTAGTACGAGTAGAAGGGTTAGAAGTACTCCCTTTGGTGTAACCAGCCGACTCACTTTTGGTGCCTTGAACCGAGCTTGTGTTTGGAGCACTTGGTGCTCCCCTTGTTTGGTTGTAGCTCGTCCCGTTCAAAGCGCCTTGGCCGCCTTCTCTCTTGTGGCCTACCGTGTCCTTGGCGTAGGATTCCGAGCCGTGGCCACTCTTCCAAGGCTGGGGCTGGCCTCCACTTCCCTTCCCAACTTGGTACTTCGCTTTTGTTTTCTTCTCAATCTAAATAGCCAAATGCAACAAACCAATCATGGAATCATATGGGTAAAGATAAATTTCATTGGCTAAATGAGGATGCAAAACTCTAAGAAATCTAGCCATTGTGGTTTCTTCATCTTCCACCACATTGGCTCTTACCATCGCCATCTTCATGGCGTTGAAGGTCTCTTCTACACTCTTGGAACCTTGCCTCAAGTTCTCCAACCATTTCCTAAGCTCACGTGAATGGTGTTGGGGCACAAACCGAGTCCTCATCAAGGCCAACATTTGTTCCCATGTAGTCACGGCTGGATCCAAGTTGCGCCTCCTATCCTTCACCAAGGTATCCCACCAAATGAGGGCGTAACCGGTGAACTCAAGTGTGGCTAGCTGAACCTTCTTGGCCTTGGGAAAGTTGTGGCAACTCCAAATTTGTTCAATTTTGGTCTCCCACTCCATATACACATCTGGGTCACACTTGCCTTCAAAGGTTGGAATCTTGACCTTGATTTTGCCTATACCATCTTCCTCTCGTGGCCTTCTTTGATGTTGGCCTCGGAAGGACACTCTTTCCCATTCATCATCCATCTCATCCTCATACTAAGCTCGCCTTTGATCCCTCCTCTGATCATGAAACTCATGAAAATCATTAGTATTAAAATGACGATCTCGAGGGAGATGCATACCTTCGGTATCGAGGCCTCGGCGTGCCGGGAGCGTGCCGATATCGGAAGGCGCGTACTCTTGGTTGGCCGCGCACCCCACATATTCCCCGGTTGCGGTGCTGGTGCCGACGTGGTCTCGAGGCAATTGGGTCGGTACTGAGACTGGGGGTATCGGTACCGAATTGGTGGTTTGCACTAGTGGCGGTGTGGTTCGTGTCTCCAGCGAATTCATGCGTTGGGTCAACTGAGCAAGGTTGTCTGACATGGATTTTAGCATGTTAAACACATCGGGATGAACCGGCCCGGACCATCATCATGGCTGGATTCCCTACCTGAATTAGGCATTGCACAACACTAGCAAACACGTTAGGTTAGTATAATAAATAAACTCACACACACACACACACGTGTTTTATCCCAAGTGTTTAATCTCTCTTGTCAAAAGAATATGCCTGTTGTTTCAATCCGTGTTGAGTATATCAAAATCTTACTTGATTTTAGCGAAATCGACAACACACAAAACCCAAGAGAAATAGGAAGATGAATACTTGATTGATCAAACTAGGATGAAAGAAAAATGACACTTAAAAACAACAAGTATATGCACATAAGAAAGGAAACACACAAGAGCCGTTGCAAATCCTAGGAGACTCTAGAAAATGTACCCTCGTTGATCAAGCCAAGCTTGGTAAGCTTCGGTTGTGATTCCAAGTGAGGTGTGGCTGGCTTCAAGGAGGTAGCGAGAATCCCCCAATTTAATAGGCAACAATTTAAGATGAAAGAAAGAAAGAAGGAAGAGGAGTAGTATGAACTAAACAAGGCACAACTTCAAACGCAACTGGATCCTTTTTGTTTTTGTTTTTATTTTTTTTTCTCTTTTTTTTTGTTTTTGGATTTGATTTGAATTCTTCTCTTCTCTTTTTTTTTTCAAAGTTTGTGCCAAAAATGCTGAAATAAATTGAAGAGACGAGATAGGAATAGGGGAGATATGGTTGTTGCTTGAAAATAGGGATAGACTTGGCTGAAATAAGCTTGTTTTAAGATTTGAAGTAGTCGGCTATTTTAAAGGAGATATTAACAAATTGAAGTTTATATTTCTCCTCCTTTAAATACTCAACGTGGATGACCAAGTTTAGGTAGTGGAGGGGTAGTTTCTGAAGTAGTGGTGGTGTGGTGGTTGTAGAAAATCGGTTATGGTTGTCTAAGGCTTTGTTTGGCTAGGCACAACCGAATTCCTTCATCCAGGAGAAGGGTGGCAGTTTAGTGGTTCCAAGTGGTGGTCACAATTTGTTTGGGTGGCGGAAAGGTGGTTCTTGACCGGAAATCACAACTTCAACTAACACAAGACAATACTAAATCAAAATAGAAGGACGAGAGCACAATACCGACGCTAAGAGTGGTGTTTGGCGGACTTTTTTTGAGATTTTCTTTGTAGACGACTCTAATGGAAGCAAGATGATGGCAAGGTGTTGGAGAAATCGAAGCTCTGCTACCAATTTGATACGGAGTAGGCCCGATCTTTCCAACACTCGACACAACAAACAAGATCAAGACAAGAACGAAATTAGACTCGAACCAGAAACAAGAAACACGAAGAACACAAAGAACAAATGAAAAACACGAACAACAAAATGAAATGAAGAGTAACCTTGCAAGCTAATCGGACGACACAAGAGATCAAGTCTCAAGCACCATTTCAATTAGGGAGAAGACCAATCTTCCTACAACTTGACATAACTAAGGCCAAGCCCTATAAACACCAAGAGGATGCGTGTGATTGTATTGACAACACCAAATCTATGAAGAGATTGACATAGATCAACACAAACCAAGCTGAATTCCAATTATCCACTCCAAAACCACCCAAGGAAGCTCTCAAATGAAAGTCTTTACAAACTTGTTCCAAAAACTTACTGTCCTCAAATAAACCTCCAACAACCAATTTACAATTCTAAGAAATTAAAGGAAATAACTGAATTAAATAAATGTCTTAAACACACATAACAGAAGCATAAACGGAAACCGACGCACCTACGTTAACGAGCTGCAGGGGTCGTTAACGATGCAGTTGACCTCGGTGTCGTGAACGTTAGCCTCAGTAATGAGCTTGGTGGGACTCATTACCAGGCTTGGTTGCCTCAGTACCAAACAGGGTGACATCGGTACCGAGCAGGCTCGCTCAGCTACGCAGTCGACAACGAAGTTGCTGGCTTCGTAACCGAGCTGTCACACTCGATGCTTGCGGCTTGGATCATGACCTTCGCCCTTGGCGTTGACGTATGTTCCGCAACATCCCTTAACCCCTTGTGCAACATGTATCCCACGAACCCTTGCATCTCTCTTTGCATCTTCTTGGCTCTAGCTCGGGTGAGTGGTGGATCATAGAAGGTTGGTGCACTCGGAGGCGGCTGCATAGATGACCCTTCATCATTTAGAGTCGTTTATTCTTATAAGAAATCTTTATATTCCTTTAGAATAGTTAATTCTTATAAGAAAACGTTATATTTCTTTAGAACCGTTCATTCTTATAAGAAAACAATATATTCATTTAGAATAGTTGATTCTTATAAGAAAACGTTATATTCCTTTAGAACCGTTCATTCTTATAAGAAATCGTTATATCCCGTTAGAATTGTTCATTCTTATAAGAAATCGTTATATTCATTTAGAATCGTTCATTCTTATAAGAAATCAATATATCCCTTTAGAATTGTTCATTCTTATAAAAATTGTTATACTTCCTTAGAATCATTCATTCTTGTAAGAAAATGTTATATTCACTTAGAATCGTTTCAGTCTTATAAGAAAACGTTACATTCACTTAGAATCGTTCATTCTTATAAGAAATCGTTATATTCCTTTATAATCGTTCATTGTTATAAGAAATAGTTATATCCCTTTAGGATCATTTATTCTTATAAGAAAACGTTATATTAACTTAGAATCGTTCATTCCTATAAGAAAAGGTTATATTCACTTAGAATCGTTCATTCTTATAAGAAATCGTTATATTCCTTTAGAATTTTTCATTTTTATAAGAAAAAGTTATATTCACTTACAATCGTTCATTTTTATAAGAAATCGTTATATCCCTTTATAATCGTTCATTCTTATAAGAAAACGTTATATCTCTTTAGAATCGTTCATTCTTATAAGAAGTCGTTATATTTCTTTAGAATCGTTCATTCCTATAAAAAATCGTTATATTCCATTCTAATTGTTCAATAGATAATAAAGATTAATATTTACTATTAATTATAATCATAAACATTTCATCAAAATCATCTTTAATTATATCTCATATAGTATACAAAGTGACATAATTAAGCGTGATTAAGAATACTTTCAATGTCATTAGACACGGCCAGTTTATCAATCATTTTGGACCAATGACCTATAGTTTCGAAAAATATGATTGTTAACTCATCTTTTCCTAGTTTGATCATTTCGGCAATATTGGCCTCAATTATATTATTTGTTTTTAAGAGTTCATAAATTAGTTTGTAAATAATTTTTTTTAAAAATTATTTGCTAATTTCATTATCCAGAATTTTAAATTATATTAAGAGTTAAACTAAAAAAATGTGTGAATATAATTTTATAACTTATTATAGAGTTTGGTTCAAATGAAACAAACTCTTATCCTAAAACGTGAAACGAATGCACTTTTCCTAGTTAGTAGTGCACTTTTCATACAAAAGTGCATTGAAAAATACAAAAAGTGCACTACGAAAAAGTGCACTACAAAAAGTATGAAAAGTGCACTAAAAAGTACGAATAGTGCAAATGCGAAAAAGTGCACTCTGAAGTAGGAAAAGTGCACTACTAACTACAAAAAAGTGCATTCGTTTCAGGATAAGAGTTCGTTTCAGGATAAGAGTTTGTTTCATTTGAACCAAACTCACTTATTATAATACTAATTTATAAATTATTTAACTTTTAAAATTTTTTGTTAAATTTGTGAGCAAATATTATTGGCGGGCTAAATAAGAGAGAATATTATTTAAGAGGGAAAATAAAATTTGGGTTGAATTATTGGCCGGCTTATAGGAGGGAGTATTCTTTTAAGAGGGAAAAATTAAAATTTGGGCTGAATTTTGGACGGTCTCAAACCCTAGTTTCTAATGTGCGGGTCAAAGGTCCAAGTTCATTCAACTCATAAACACAAAGGAATCGAGAGAAAGAATCGATCAGGATGGAACGACGGTCTTGGGAGAAAGATCTCGGATTCTTCCCCGCCGGCATACCTTCCCCGCCTCGTCAAAGTCTACAAATTCATCTCCAAATTGAGGGAAGGAACCCGAGAGAGAGAGAGAGAGAATCGGGATGGAACGACGCACTCGATGAGAGAGAATCCGGATTCTCCACCGCCGACACATCTTCTCTGCCTCGTCAAAGTCTACAAATTCGTCTCGCAAATTGATTGGTTTGAGCTTGTCCTTCTCAATTGAATTTTGTTTACTAATTCCCTTTATGTCCGCCATGATTCATTTGCAGCTTATCCTTCTCAATTCCGCCCAATACTTTTCTTCAGCCTCCTTGCCTCTCTCTTAGTCTCTCCCTCGCCGCTAAACGCCTCTTCAATCTCCACCAGACGCCAGTGACTGTCTCTACACGACACGCAAACGCCGGTGACTACCAAACGCTAGACGCAGCGGCCCACCTCTACAGGTAAGTTCACTTTCTTAATTTTGTGCGTGAATTTGTGTGCAATGCGTGAATTTGAATTTGTGTGTGCAGTCCCTGCAGTGTGGAATGTTATTGTTGATTTGCTAATTTAGTGTTGTCTTTTCTTAAAATTTAATGTATGGCTATTTAATTTTGAATGCAAAGTGTCTTCCTTTTCAGATTTACAAAGTAGTACTTCGGGTTGTATTACTTCAGATGTTGATAATAAGAATCCTCTTGGAGATATGTTCACAACGATTAGAAATTAAGTGATGTATGTAGAACTTGTAGCCCATTTTAGGTATCTTCGTTATCAATGAAAAAATTATCGACCATTTAAGCAATATATAATCCATGTTGGCATGTTGCTGGTTGTACGATTTTGGCATTGGGTATGAATTTTCCTTTTCAACTCATGAAATTTATGTATTCCATGTTCTTTTAATTATGTTTCAGCATTGACTTGTAAGGGTTGATGATGTCCGAAATGGTAAAATTAGAGGTGGGCCAGGGATACAAGAAATAAGCAGACCCGGCGGGACTCCCGAGGAGGATTCTGGGACCCACAATCGTACGGCTCATTTATTTAAACAAAGTTCCCACCCCCTCGAGGGTCCCACATCAGACAATGATCAAAACTCGACTCTCCAATCCTCTATAAATGGAGGAGAACCTCGTATGAAGAAAGGATCGAAAAACATCTTGAACTCAAGAACTATCTTGCTCGTTGAAGATCGACGTGATTGAAACATCGTCAAAAGACCTCGCTATAGACAAGTGAAGTCCACAAAAAGACTTCAAGTCACACAAAGCCCTCGCTCACATCAAAGACCTCGCTATACAAGCTCGCAAGCCACCTTCACAACACTCTCAGCTCAGCCTCGCGCAAAGATCTGTCAAGCGACACCTCAGTGGTAGAATCACATAGCAATTACGAGATCTCGAACATTGTTAGATCGAGGTCTCAAATACTTGTAGGAGGTCTAGGGTGTAAATCTCATTCGATTGTAAGCCTCGCAGGCTCGAAACCTCGTTGTAAAAGAAATATAAATAAAGAAGCAAGTGTTTGCACAATCGAATAAAATAATCTCGTTTCTTGTGTTTTAGCGAACGGTTTATTTCGGGTTTCATCACTGGCGCCGTCTGGGGGAACCTCTTCATCCTAAGTAGTTTCCCATTTTGTGCAAACCTTGGCTTTCAACCCCTCAAAATGGCCTGCCCAAACAACGTTTTTCCCCAACACCCCGATAACATGCCCGAAACCACGCAATGGACAACCACAGGACCAACGGGTTGTCCGTTCGTGGTCCCTCCGGGATGGACGTACAACGCCCCACAAAACCCCTACCCATTCCAAGGGTACGAACAGGGTGGTGCCCTCCCGATCCCGTATCCCTACTCAGGTTACGGACATTACCAGCCGGGTTTCGCTCCCCCGTACGTCCCCATCCCCTCTCCAGGCCAACCCCACTCCGAATACATACTTGCGTACGTCCCCGGACACGCGCCGGGGCAAGAGACATCCACCAACGGCTCTTCAACGGAAAGACCTCCCTGGGACCTAATGCAGATCTCGCGATCCCGTTCGCGACGCTCAAGGATGAGGGACACAGAGCTGTCCGAGACGGCGGGGAGTGATATGCACCCCATGAAATCAAAGACGGCGAGGAGTGATATACCACCTCAAAATGAAGTTCCCCATCGACGACGGTGTCAAGGAGGTGAAGGGAAACCAAGAAGAGGGTCGCGTTTGCTACGCGACCTCGACCAAGCAGAAGTGCCCGGTGTTTATGGTGGAGTCCTCCGGTGAGGCCGACCTCGAAGTCCAGGACTTCACGATCCCCACCCCAGAGGCAGAGAGACGGGTGATATCCCCCTTTGAAAGCAAGTCCGAGAAAATCTACCTGGGGGAATGTCTCACCGGGATGTCAGCAACGTCATTAGAAACCTTGCTCGCTGGGTCCCGCGATCTGTTCGCCTGGACCACGAAAGATCTCTGCGGCGTCCCTCGAACCGTGGCCCAATAATCCCTAAACGTCGATGTCGCCACTCGCCCTGTGGTGCAGCGACGAAGAAAAATGAAACGAAGAAAGGGCAAACGCCTCAAATGACGAGGTGGCAAAGCTGCTGGCCGCAGAATTCATCCGTGAAGTACAGTATCCAAGATGGTTGTCCAACGTCGTGTTGGTTAAGAAGGCCAACGGCAAGTGGCGGATGTGCGTGGATTTCAAGGACCTCAACAAGGCATGCCCCAAAGATAGCTACCCTCTGCCCTCGATTAACGAGCTTGTTGATTCAACCGCAGGGCACGAGGTCTTAAGTTTCCTCGATGCGTACTCGAGATACAATCATATCTCGATGAATCCGTGTGACGAGGAGGAGACATCCTTCATCACACAACGGGGTACCTACTGTTACAAGGTCATGCCCTTTGGCCTTAAAAACGCTGGGGCCAGATTCCAACGTCTCATTGACCGGGTCTTCAAAAACCACCTGGGGAGAAAAGTGTCGGCCTACGTCGACGACATTGTGGTGCGAAGAAAAAGCCTCGAAGATCATTCGGTCGACCTCGTTGAGGTCTTCACCACCCTCAGGCACAACCGTCTCAGCCTGAACCCTGAGAAGTGCGTCTTCGGAGTATCATCGGGGAAGTTCTTAGGCTTCATGATCAGCGAGCGGGGCATCGACGTCAACCTCGCCAAGGTCGAGTTGATCCTCTTAATGAGGTCGCCGAGATCTCGAACTGAGGTGCAGCGGCTCAACGACATTGTAAACTATCTAGGGAGGTTTTGCTCCCGCTTGGCGGACAAATCCGTTCCCTTTTTCGCCGCTCTCAAGAAAAACGACAAGTTCGTTTGGGACGAGGGCCTCGAGGTTGCTTTCTCCGAGTTGAAGACCTTCCTCACAAAACTCCCCACATTGTCGCCTCCATTGGCGGGTGAAGACTTGCAACTATACGTGGCAGTAAGCCCGGAGACAGTCAGCACGGTGCTGACCAGACAGACCATGCACCCAGTATACTTCGTGAGTCGCGTGCTCCAACCTGCGTAGTAGCGATACTCCCCGACGGAGAAGATGACGCTAGCAGTCGTGACCGCCGCAAGGCGCTTACGTCCTTACTTCCATGCGCATCCCATTCAAGTCCTCTCCGACCTCCAACTTCGATAAATTCTCCACCAACCCACCCTCTCCGGGCGAATGACGAAGTCAGCAGTCGAGCTCTCCGAGTTCGACATCAGCTACCTCCCAAGAACCGCGATGAAGGGGTAGGCCCTCGCCGACTTCATGGTGGAGGTCACTTTCCCCGAAACCTGACGCGAGCTCGGAGGAGTGGAAGGTATTCGTGGACGGCTCACGATGTGATGTCGGTGGTGGGGCTGGCGTATTCCTTGTTGGTCCCTCGATCGAGACGGGGTATGCCCTTAACTTCGCCTTCGATGCCACCAACAACGAAGCCGAGTATGAGGCCATGATCGTCGGAATAGAGATGGCGCTCCTCAGTGGAGCCCGCAAAATCAAGGTCTACACCGACTTTGAGCTGGTTGCTCGACAACTTAACGGGCATTACGACACCAAAACGGGATCCCTGCCCCCATACCGAGAGAAAGTTAAGGCCATGGTCTCGTGCCTAGAAACCATCGCGGTAGAGTCCAACCGTCGCGAGTTTGGGATCCGCCCTTCCCTTGGAAGTGGGGAACCACGTGATGGTGGAGAGAAAACTCTCGCAAAGTGTAACCAGCAAGGTCCTCTCCGTTACTACCGAGGATTGGACGTTCTCGATAACGCGATATGTGGAGAGCGGTGTCCTCCCAGAGGACCCCGCACTGGCCAGGAAGCTGAAAATGCAGGCGGCTTGCTACTACGTCATCGGTGGTCGGCTCTACCGCCTAGCCTATGCAGAGCCCAACTTGCTGTGCGTACCACCCGAGGTCACAGAGCACATCCTCTACGAGGCACATGAGGGAATCTGTGGAGGGCACCCGGGGTGGCGGGCCTTGGCACATAAAATCACCCATCTGGGGTAATTTGGCCCACTCTCCAGCAAGACGCGAAGGCCTATGTCCAGAGATGCGACAGATGTCAAAAGCACGGGAACCTCTAGCACGTCCTGACCTCCCGTCTTCACTCCATCCACGCACCCTGCCCGTTCACGATGTGGGGGATGGACATCCTCGGGCCCTTTCCAAAAGCGGCTGACCAGGTGCAGTACATCTTGGTCATCGTCGATTACTTCACGAAGTGAATCGAGGCACAAGCAATGGCGAAAATCACCGGGGCAAAGGTCTGTGACTTCCTATGGAAGAACCTCGTTTGTCGCTTCAGTGTTCCCATGACCATCATGACTGATCATGGCCCCCAGTTCGACTGCGAAGAAACTCGGACTTTCTGCTCTGACCTGGGCATAACCCTCAAGTTTTCCTCCGTGGCCCACCCCCAATCCAACGACCAGGTAGAAAACGTCAATGCCCGCATCTTGACCGAACTGAAGAAGCGCCTGGGCATGGCGCAAGGTCGCTGGGCAGATCTGCTCCCACTCGTCCTTTGGACATATCGCACCACCGCGCGTCGCGCAACGGGCGAGACACCCTTCGCTCTAACTTACGGGCGGAGGCGCTAGTCCCCGTGGAGACTCTGGTCCCATCGACCAGGGTTTTTGACTTTAGTGAAAAAGAGAATGATGCCAACCTTAAAGTCCAGCTACAGTTTAGAGACGAATTGCGCGAGGTAGCTGACCTACGCTCCAGAGAATACAAACGGCGCGTGGCTGTATATCACGACAAGAAGGTCAGATCTCGTCTCTTGGTGACAGGTAACCTTGTTTTGAGGCGTACCGAAGGTGGAAAATTGGATCCTAACTGGGAGGGGCCATATCTCCTCGGCGAGGAGGTCGCGCTCGGAGCTTTTAAGCTCAAAGACAGCGAGGGACGTACCCTGAGCAAAACGTGGAACATCGATCGGCTCAAAAGATATTATGTGTAAACTCTCTAAACTTCGCTGTTTCTTACAAGCTTTTGTAAATAAAGGATTGCAGAATTTTCAAAACTCTCTCTCAAAAATGAAAATCTCGTGTTAAAGTCCACCCCTCGCTTCCCGCTTGGGGTTGGAGAATCTCGTGTTTAAGTCCAGCCCTCGATTCCCGCTTGGGGTTGGAGAATCTCGTGTTTAAGTCCACCCCTCGCTTCCCGCTTGGGGTTGGAGAATCTCGTGTTAAAGTCCACCCCTCGTTTCCCGCATGGGGTTGGAGAATCTCGTATTAAAATCCACCCCTCGCTTCCCGCTTGGGGTTGGAGAATCTCGTGTTTAAAATCCACCCCTCGCTTCCCTCTTGGGGTTGGAGAATCTCGTGTTAAAGTCCACCCCTCGCTTCCCGCTTGGGGTTGGAGAATCTCGTGTTAAAGTCCACCCCTCGCTTCGTGCTTGGGGTTGGAGAATCTCGTGTTTAAGTCCACCCCTCGCTTCCCGCTTGGGGTTGTAGAATCTCGTGTTTAAGTCCACCCCTCGCTTCCCGCTAGTCCCCGTGGAGACTCTGGTCCCATCGACGAGGGTTTTTGACTTTAGTGAAAAAGAGAATGAGGCCAACCTTAAAGTCCAGCTACAGTTTAGAGACGAATTGCGCGAGGTAGCTGACCTACGCTCCAGAGAATACAAACGGCGCGTGGCTGTATATCACGACAAGAAGGTCAGATCTCGTCTCTTGGTGACAGGTAACCTTGTTTTGAGGCGTACCGAAGGTGGAAAATTGGATCCTAACTGGGAGGGGCCATATCTCCTCGGCGAGGAGGTCGCGCTCGGAGCTTTTAAGCTCAAAGACAGCGAGGGACGTACCCTGAGCAAAACGTGGAACATCGATCGGCTCAAAAAATATTATGTGTAAACTCTCTAAACTTCGCTGTTTCTTACAAGCTTTTGTAAATAAAGGATTGCAGAATTTTCAAAACTCTCTCTCAAAAATGAAAATCTCGTGTTAAAGTCCACCCCTCGCTTCCCGCTTGGGGTTGGAGAATCTCGTGTTTAAGTCCAGCCCTCGATTCCCGCTTGGGGTTGGAGAATCTCGTGTTTAAGTCCACCCCTCGCTTCCCGCTTGGGGTTGGAGAATCTCGTGTTAAAGTCCACCCCTCGCTTCCCGCTTGGAGTTGGAGAATCTCGTGTTTAAAATCCACCCCTCGCTTCCCGCTTGGGATTGGATAATCTCGTGTTAAAGTCCACCCCTCGCTTTCCGCTTGGGGTTGGAGAATCTCGTGTTTAAAACCACCCCTCGCTTCCCACTTGGGGGTGGAAACGGATAATAATCGTCATGCGGGATCCGAGCGAGGCTCGTGATCTTGGCATAATAATCCTCATGCGAGATCCGAGCAAGGCTCGTGATCTTGGCATAATAATCGTCAGGCGAGATCCAAACGGGGTTTGGGATCTCGGCGTACAAACAAGCACCCGATATGGCCCGAGGATGCCACAAATGTTGTGACACTCGGACCATGGGGTTGGATCGACACATATAGGATCAATATATACAAGTAAATCAAAACAAGAGACAGAAACACATCCATAAGACAAAAAGAAAATTGCATAAAAAACGGGCACAAGGGCCAAAGTGTTTAAAGTATAGACCCCGCGGGCCACCAGCATAACAAAAAAAAACTATCACATTACAAGGCCAAAAACCTCCTTCAACTCTTCGAAACCTCGCGACGACCTCGGCGGCGGTGTCCTTCGGGGCATCAGCGGCAGGACCCGTAGAAGCATCGAGAACGGGTGGAGCAAAAACGATGTCGGGCGAGGAGCTCGGCACATCAACGGGGTGAGGGCCTGTGGTGACATCGTCCTGACCTTTCTGGACGAGGTCCTCCGTGGGGAGTGCCTCGGAGGTCACTGTCCCGTCCTCTCTAAGGAAGAACTCGCACTCCCCCTCAGGCTCCTCTCCGGCCTCCTCCCCCATAGTCTCTTAGTAGTTAGGGTTGAAGAAGGAAATGCGGGGGTCGATGTGCCCGTACTTCGCCACCGCCTGTTTGACCCCCATGCGGACGGCCTGGCGGAACATTTTCTTCACACTATTCACCAACTCCGCTTTATACTCCTCTGACTCCACATACTTCGGCCCCGCAGCCATCACCTCTTGGTTGAGCTCGTTGACGCGCCCGCGGAGGTTGGTGATCTCGTCCTCCGCCTTGAGGAGCTCCGCCTCCTTCTCTCTAAAGAATTTGTGCTCTGCGGAGAGCTTGCCCCGGAGCTCCTCGTTCTCACCCTGCAAAGCCCCAACCACTTCTCTCGTCTTCCTCGCCTCTTCCTTTGCCCTGCTCACCTCGTCCTTTGCCCTCGCCGCCGCCTTGGCCTCGTCCCTCGCCGCAGCCTCCGCGGCTTTAACCCGCTTCCAAGCATCGGCGAGCTCCTTCTCGTGCTTCGCACACTCCTTTGTGCGGGCCTTAAGCGCCGCCTCCATTTTGTCCATCCTCGTGTGGAGGAGGTTGAGGCGGCTGCGGTTGTAGTTCTCAAAGAAGGTGTGCTGAAAATTCAAAAAGTTGTTAAGAAAAAAAAGAAGGCACGTAACCCAAAACAGAAGCGAGGTTCATAAAAGCGGAACATACCATGGTCGAGTATCGAGCAACCTCGTCATCAAGGGCCGCCTCAGTGAGGTTGTTGGCCCATGCGACCTCCTCCATCCACTCCTCCCGACCCCACTTCACAGAGGCACCCCTAGGTGGCCCGGGGCAGTGGAACTTGGCGGGAGAAGGACTAGCGACATTGAGAGCTCGTGCCTCGAAATTAATAGAGGGGATGATCTCTTTCCCCGATGAGCCGGGCTGGCCGTCCCCCTTATGCTTCTTTTTATCCCCACGGGGGACTTTGTATTTTTTCTTTTGGACCCGGCCCCTTCACCGGATCCTCGGGAGGCTTGGGAGGACGTCCTCGCGGCGTCCCCCTTAGCCGGGGCCCCCTCACCTGACTTCGCCCTGGACGTCTTTGGCGCCGGAGGTATCGCCTTTGGTTGCGAGGTGGGTGGCCTCGACGGCGCGGTCACCTCCTTTATCACATCGCCCTTTTGGACTCGGGGAGGCGGGGCAGTAGAAGTAGAAGTCGCTGGTTTCTTTCCCTGCAGCTTCGAGGTCAGAGCGTTGAAGAGGTCCACTGTCAAAAAAAAAAGAGGAGACAAAAATAAGTTAAATAAAAAGCAAGAAACGAAACATAACAACAAATCAATCTAGCGAAGACCCGTGGTCGTCGCTAGATAAGCGAGGTCTCAACCTCGTTGCGTAGGACCGAGGGAAAATAACAAAGACAAACGATACAATGAAAAACAAATACCCTCTTTGCCCTTGCGAGATGGAAGGGTGAGGCTCAGACCGGCCCGCTCAAGCCGGTCTTGTGCCAGGTACTTCTGGTACGACGCTTGGTCCGCCGGGTTGTATCGGGCCTTGACTTCCCTAATTTCCGCGGCTTTATGTGCGCCCTTGGGCCGAACAAAGTTGTCCGGTGCCGTGGGGAAGTTGAGATACCTCCCATTAGGGTCTCGAACTAGGAACCAATTCTTCTTCCACGGCCCGACATTCGAAGGGGCCGTGGTGAGTTTAATACCCGACAAGCTCAGGTTGACGAGGCAGGACTCGTGCACCCTCATCGCTAGAAACAAGCTCGACACGATGCCGAGGTCTGGCCCATCCTCGAGCTCATAGTTGCGGATGGTGTAGGCACACAGTAGCCTCCACGAGTTGGGAAACAACTGCACAGGGTAGACGCGCATGGCCCACAAAAAATCAACAATGTGTGAGACCAAGGGCAGTCTGAAGCCGGCTTGGAGACTATGCAGATGCACGACTATGCATCTGTCATACGACGCCAATGAGCAACCCTTTCCTTCGGGAAGCGCTAGCTCGACTCCCTCGGGCCAAGCGAAGTCCTTGGCAATATCCGCGAGGTTTTTAGGCTCTAGGTCGATAGGTACCCCCTTGGATAGGAAAGCCTCGTTCGAATCCGGGGACATGGGGATCCGCTCCTCAAGGATAGGTGGGACGCAGGACACGACGTCAGTAATGTGCTCCGTGAAAAAGCTCGCGGGCTCGTTGGAGTCGGACGACCTCACAATAACCTCGGCGACTTCTTCATCGGAGTTCGAAGACGAGGCCATTTCAACACCGGACGACGCACGAAGTCGGGAAAAGCGCGAGTTGATGGAAACAACGGAGTCGCTAGAAGAGGGGTCGCTGAAGACCAACGAGGGAGACCTCGGGTTTTGGGAATCACTAGTCTCTACACTCCCTACGGACTCGGAAACCTCCTCGTAGAATCTCTCTTGAGCCTTGAACGCGAAGCCTGGTGGGGGGCTCACGAAGTTTTTCCTAGGAACGAAAAAGTGACGTCCAGGCCGCAGAAGGCTAGAACCTGGAAAAGAAAGAAGTGTTGAGACATCGGGCAAAACAACCAAAGAAAGAAAGCGCGAGGTCACAAAGGGAGAAGCCCACGTGGCACCTTAGGACTACTCTGACAAGATAGGACGACGGGGGAGAATTTGAAGCGCCAAAAAGAAGAGAGAGAAAGAAGAATGCGAACCAGCGGTGGAGGCCAACGGTGGAAACCTGATGAAAGGATCGATGGAGGGGATGATGGTGCAAAGAGATAGCCACGAGAATCCAAGGAATTCCGACAACAAACACCACGCAGCTGACCCGTCTTTAGCTGGATGGATCTTCCTATTCCGAACTCAGAATTGAGTGATTCTAACTCTAGAAGTTAGATCTCTGAGTCTAGTTTAACCCCTCAAAATTTCAGACCTAGATGATGAGTGGATTGAAAGATATGTCGATTTTACTAAGGGGGTGCAGAAACCACCGAGATGGATGATGGATCGAAATGGAGAGAACAAGGGGATATGGATGCTTGACAACTTGGATATGACTCACCAAGCTCTCAAAAAAACTAAGATGCCCGAGATTGTCAGATATTACTCACCAACAACTTGAACAACGAGAATTGAACGAACGAAAACAAGAACAAGAACTTGAATTGAAAGATGCAAGGAAAGTAAGCAACAAGGTTTTTCGTTCAAATCTAGAGAATGAGGAGGAGGAGGCCGACCTTAAACCTAACACAAAGCCTTACAAAATTAACCCCCTCACTTAAGGAAATTACATAAATTAACCCGAAAACTTATAAAGTGTCCTTAATCGTCAAAAAAGTCACTTGTCGGAACACGAGTCAAAAGGAGACTCCAACCTTCTTCTTTGTAAACCTTTGGAAACTTATGATCCATGAGCTCCTCCTTGATCTTGTCAAGCATTTCCCTAGCATGTTCTCGAGTGATGCGCCCATAATAGAGCGTCGTGCCTTGTCTCGGCTTCTTAGCGCCTCGGACACCGACCTTGGATATGTGTCCAAATGAAGACTCTCCCTTGTCGTGCAAATTGGACTTGTCTTTAGGGATGGAATCTTCACTCAAATCATGGGGCCATGACTCGATAGATGGAATCACATCAAAACCCAAACGTCGCGTCAGTCGGACATCATGACGTTTGGGTTTTCAAGGATCCCAAATTTCAAAACGGAGAAAACACAATAACTCAACCATCATTCGGCGGACGAAGGGTTCAAAGGCGCGGCGGTCACCACCCTTGCCCCACTGTCTCGCCGCCACGACACCGGCGAAAAACGCCGAGAGATAACCATGGCCCACCAAAGGCGCAGAACAAAACAAAGCAAGAGAAAGTGAAGAAAAAAATGGCGAGGGCACCGCGCAGAAACACGCGCCGCCCTCACCACCACCATTTCGCCGCCGTAACAACGGCGCGAAACACCAAGCAAAACACCGTCACCCCCCTCTAAAACACGAAACGAAGAAAAAACAGAAAGAAGAAAACCAAAGGCATCGGACGGACGCGAGCGCCGCCCTCACCCCCTCCGTCTCGCCACTCTGACACCGGCACGAAATGCCAGGAAGCATCCGTCTCTCGTTAAGAACAAAAGGCGGCGAAAAGAAAAGACAAAGAACATCGAAGACGAGGAAAAGAGAGTTGAGTACTTACTTGCTTAGAATCGGCGTGGGAAAGGCGGTGGCGCAACTGGGGGATGGCAGATAGTCGTCCGTAACCGTCTCGAAAATCGCTCACAGGGAACTGAAAAGACGAAGAAAGAGAAAGCGAAAATATTGAAGAAGAAGATGAAGAGAAAGCGTGCGAGAGACGCCCTTATAAAAGAGCAGGCTTGGGCCTCCCCTCACTCTTGAAAGGCTCATTGGGCCTACCCCACCTGGACGGCCCAATAAGCAAAGTACGAAGAACGGGCCCAGAAAGCGTCACCCGTATAGACAAGAAAAAATCCTAAGTAAAAAGCCCCGCAAGGAGAACACCTCGTAGTATATTCTCCCAACCTCTAAAAACTCACACCTCGCAGTATGTCCTCTCGACCCCCAAGAAGCCTCGCACCTCGCAAAATCCTAAGAAGCTTATGACCTGCGGTCCTCGGGACGAGGTCCCCAGGCCATGAGGTTGTGATGATGTCCGAAATGGTAAAATAAGAGGTGGGCCAGGGATACAAGAAATAAGCACACCCGGCGGGACTCCCGAGGAGGATTCTGGGACCCACAACCGTACGGCTCATTTATTTAAACAAAGTTCCCACCCCCGCGAGGTCCTCCGAAACCTTAGAGCGAGGTCTAAACCTCGTAACTGACTCTACTGACACACCCGCCCATCCGGACCACTCAACTAATGTCGCTTCCCCAAGCCAATCACCGACTGCCTCACCTCCGGACCAATCGGAAGCCTTGATCTCGGGCGTCCCACATTGGACAATGATCAAAACTCGACTCCCCAATCCTCTATAAATAGAGGATAACCTCGTATGAAGAAGGGGTCGAAAAACATCTTGAACTCAAGAACTATCTTGCTCGTTGAAGATCGACGATTAAAACATCGTCAAAAGACCTCGCTATAGACAAGTGAAGTCCACAAAAAGTCTTCAAGTCACACAAAGCCCTCAATCACATCAAAGACCTCGCTACACAAGCTCGCAAGCCACCTTCACAACACTCTCAGCTCAGCCTCGCGCAAAGATCTGTCGAGCGACACCTCGGTGGTAGAATCACATAGAATTAGGAGATCTCGAACATTGTTAGATCAAGGTATCAAATACTCGTAGGAGGTCTAGGGTGTAAATCTTGTTCGATTGTAAGCCTCGCAGGCTTGAAACCTCGTTGTAAAAGAACTATAAATAAAGAAGCAAGTGTTTGCACAGTCGAATAAAATAATCTCGTTTTATGTCTTTTAGCGAACGGTTTATTTCGGGTTTCATCAGGGGCTATTGGTTCTTCTAATGGTTCAGTACTTGCACAAATTGGTTCCACTGTAAGTGATGATGATACCCAAAATGCAATATTCCCCCTTTCTTTATTGGCATAGTTCTGATCTCAAATATTCTTATTGATTCAATTCTCTGTTACTTCTCTCTGTTATTTTTATGTTTTGTTCTTAATTCAGAAAATGTTAGCTGCCCTTAAAATGGAAATCATGACCCCTTTGGTAGAGTTGACAAATGAAGGCAACAAAGGTCTCTTATTCTGCTGTATTTTTACGATTATCCTTCTTGTTAATTTTTCATTATGAGAGTAGGTTCTGAGAGTGTATTGCTTGTATTATTTTACAGGTATTGAGTTCCACATGCCACCAATTTGTTCTCCCACTGTTAGGCCTGGTAGACCGGCTGACATCGCACAAGTAACTTGTTCTCCCATTGTTAGGTTTACAGATGAAGAATTCCTTATCAATTGTTTGACTTTCATTTTCGCTCTTTTTTGTTAAGTAATCTGATTTCTGCCTTTTTATAAGCTGCTAGAATCAGGGAGACTTTGGAGAATCTGGGGTTAGCACAAGAGAGTTTGCCATCTAATGTTGTTTCTTCAGCAAAAGTTCTTGCAAGTGTAGCAAACCACCTTAATATAAGACACTGAGCTAAGCAAGTGGGATTTCTACAACTGATTGTTATAATTTTGTTTATTTATCTTTCAGTTTGTATATTTTCTTTAGAATTTGGTACTTTTGTTAAGATAAATGCATTCCAATTATCTTGATATGTCTTGTGTTCTTCCTTCCATTTCAAATTCTGCTGAGCTTTTCGTCATGGAGCGTAAATAAACAATGCCTATCAGCTGGAAGTTGTAACATGTATTATTTACTAAAACATTCGATAACAAAAACAAATTAGGTAGCACAAATTTGCATCAAGTATATAACGATTACCTTTAAGCTTTTATGAATCTTTCCCACTGTTACAATTGAATAAGGAAAAACAAACCTACTCCATGCTCTATAATCAAGGTTCAATTACTACGTTTTTAACCCTTGTTTGCACTTCTTCCAAGATGATGATGACAGTGAAGACAGCGACTCCAGTGATGTTGCAGCTGTCAAACCAGAGGTATGAATGGTGTCATAGCCCGATTCAACAAGGGTATGTCTTGACTATCCAAAAGCCCCTTAAGTTGTTGGATCCTATTACACATACATGTTGTAGATCTAAGTTAAGATGCATGATGTTGCTGAGCATTATGCTTTTTGCATCAAGTATACAATGATTAACCTTGTAGATTTTGTTGTGCATTATGCTTTTTGGATCTCTACTGATTTGGTTTGTGAATGTTTGGATTATTGTTAAGATCTAAGTTAATATGCCTAATGTTTGATGATTTTGGATCTTTATTGTTTAGAAATAAGCAATATTATAGTATAAAACTTTATTTGAATTTTTTTTAAATGCTTAATTTTTTAACCACAAAATTTGAAACAAAATAGATTCAATGCAAATTTCAAGGCTAAATGGCCACGAATTAAGGGCGATAATGAGTTCAAATTCGACTCGAATTTAGATACAAAATACATTTGTAACTAAAATTTGATGGTGATGCACTCAAAACCAACCACAAAATTCAATTCTGGCTAATATGGTTGAACGTGATTTTTGGACAATAACCACACATTTAGCAATGAACTATTTCGCGGCTATTATTTGTACCTATATAGCCACAAAATTAGAATTCCGTTGTTCTTTTTCAGAGTGATATTTAGCCTCGGCCGTTTTAGCCCCAGGGCACCTTTCGTAGGGCAATCCATTGGGGATGTTGTGGCTAATGTGATTTCGTGGTTATTTTTGTGGCTCAAGTCGTGGCTATTTTTCTGGCTACAGACGCGTTTTCCAGCAGTGTATACCTTGGTGATACATCAACTCCAGCAAAACACATCAATTCTTCAAGCTCCATGAAGAAGTCAAGTGGAGATCGAGAAACCTGCTTACAACTAGCCACTTTATTCAAACGCTCGAAATGCTCATATGGAACAAACTTCTGGCGCATGTAGAATTTCAGTTGATGCCATGTCGTAATGGGCTTAAGTCCTCGGTGCAATCGATCTCTCTTTATAGTATCCCACCAAAAGCGGGTAGCTCCCACAAGACAACATATTACTGCATACAACTTCTCTTGTTCGGTGTAATTATGGTACTCAAGGAAAGAGTTGGTTTCTTCTTCCCATTCAAAATACCATGAAGGGTCAGTAATCCCATCAAAAGTATCTAATCGGTGTGATATATATCGTTGTGACATCCTGAAGTTATCTCAATTGCAAACATATCTGGGTGGGATTAAATATATGACAAGGTTACCGGATATTGTAATCATCGTTGATCAGCAAGAAGAATATACAGCCCTTCGGGAATGTATTACTTTAAGAATTCCAACGATTTGTTTAATCGATACAAATTGTGACCCCGATCTTGCAGATATATCGTTTCCGACAAACAATGACGCTATAGCCTCAATCCGATTAATTCTCACCAAATTAGTATTCGCAATTTGTGAAGGTCGTTCTAGCTATATAAGAAATCCTTGATTCATAATAAAAAAATGGAATTTGCGAATTAGAATTAATAGCGTAGAATCGGTTAGGATTCCGGAATATCAAAAAAGATATAAAAATAGCTGGGGATATGATGTGATTAGTTGGTATTATATACGATTGAAGTAGACAAGTCGAGAAAGCAATGGTTGAATCAAAATAATATTTTTTTAGGTTATATTTTTGCCAGAGGACAATATGAATGTTCTATCATGTTCAATCAATACACTAAAGGGATTATATGATATATCCGGTGTGGAAGTCGACCAACATTTCTATTGGCAAATAGGTGGTTTTCAAGTACACGACCAAGTACTTATTACTTCTTGGGTTGTAATTGCTATCTTATTAAGATCAGCCGGCATATCTGCGCAGAATTCACAAACAATTCCGACCGACGGTCAGAATTTCGTTGAATATGTCCTTGAATTCATTCAAGACGTGAGAAAAACTCAGATTGGAGAAGAATATCGTCCTTGGGTTCCCTTTATTGGGACTATGTTTCTCTTTATTTTTGTTTCGAATTGGTCAGAGGCTCTTTTACCTTGGAAAATCATACAGCTACCTCATGGGAATAAGCGCACCTACGAATGATATAAATACGACTATAGCTTTAGCTTTACTCACGTTAATGGCATATTTCTATGCGGGCCTTACAAAAAGGGGGTTGGGTTATTTTAATAAATACATTCAAACAACTCTAATTCTTGTACCCATTAACATCTTAGAAGATTTCACAAAACCTATATCCCTTAGCTCTCGACTTTTCGGAAATATATTAGCCGATGAATTAGTCGTTGTTGTTCTTGTTTCTTTAGTACCTTTAGTAGTTCCTATACCTGTCATGTTTCTCGGATTATTTACAAGTGGTATTCAGGCTCTTATTTTTTTCAACATTAGTCGCAGCTTATATAGGCGAATCTATGGAAGGTCATCATTAATTCATTTTCGAAAGAGTATTTTTTCTTATATCAAGTCAACATATATTTCAAGACAATATGCTTAGGGAACATACAAGTATGTTCTATAGTAATAAAGAGGGGGTATTAGGGGGGTTGATTAGGATAGAAAAGCCAAACTAGGCATATGGGATCGAATGGTCAACTCCTGGAGACGTTTCAATTCAAAGAAAGGTTCTATAATCCAATTGAATTTAAGGAAGAACATTGGGTTTACGTTATGGAAGAATGGCATGTATATTGGATAGTAGATATTGACTAGTTTTATATGAAATGAACTCATATTAAGTCCTACTTGAATTTAGATGGGGGTATTAATAGAAGTCTTTTTTTATGTTTTTTTGTTTATTCATTCATAGTAATAAATAAAAAAAAGTAGAAAGGGTCCAAGAATTCAACAAAGGGTTAGCAAGAACGAAATGATAAATTCAAGTTGTATAGATTCCGGAATGATAAATTCAAGCAAGAAAGGGTCCACTTATTTCTGCCGCTTCCGTTATTGTTGCTGGATTGGTTGTAGGGCTTGCTTCTATTGGACTAGGAGTTGGTCAAGGTACTGTTGCAAGCCAAGTTGTAGAAGGTATTGCGAGACAGCCCGAAGCAGAGGGGAAAATACGAGGTACTTTATTACTTAGTTTGGCTTTTATGGAAGCTTTAACAATTTATGGATTGGTTGTAGCATTATCTCTTTATTTGCGAATCCGTTTGTTTAATCTGAAAAAATAAAAAAAATACTTATTTTTTTTATTTCGTTGGACTTGACGCTTGTCTGCTTGCTTTTTTCGCATTATACCAAGATTTCGCTCCTACAATTCTTTTTGCGTTGAGAAACCGGGGGGAAGGGCTGATTTGAGGATGAGGAATTAGTGCTACCGACTCGCTTTCTTCCTTCCCCTTCTTAGTCCAACGAAAGTTGTCTAGGAAATGGTGCAACAAACGCAGTGTTTTGCAATTTATACGAAAACCCGGTACCTAATCCTATGCGCATAAGTCTTATTCTTATTGTAAATCTCAATTGAGTTTTTCTCAATTGAGAAAAAGAAAATACATTGCAAGTAAAATGAAATCATTTTTGAATCCACATTCGATTTATAAATAGAAAATAGGAAAAGGTCAAGTAATATAACAAGAAAAGATGTTCGATTTTTTAGTCTATCTATAAGAGGAGATCATATGAAAAATGTAACCGATTCTTTCGTTTCCTTGGGTCACTGGCCATCTGCGGGGAGTTTCGGATTTAATACCGATATTTTAGCAACAAATCCAATAAGTCTCAGTGTAGTGATTGGTGTATTGATTTTTTTGGAAAGGGAGTGTGTGCGAGTTGTTTATTTCACGAATAGATTGGATTCAACCAGCTGCGCCCCTTTTCGGTATAACTAGTAAGTAGGGGCACACGATCTCGCGAATTACTTCTGAATAAATTCAGAAATCATATAATCATATGTAAGAACCATAGCATTTCGTGATTTGTTGGTAAATATACTTTGATTCTCTAACAACCAATAATATGGAACTATTAACATGGTTAAAGCTAAACCGTTGGAAGTTTAGCCACATCATGGTACTCCTTCTACCACTATATTAATACTGAAATGGTTTTCCATTTTCAAGGAATAGTTAGAAATTTATCGATATATAACACTCATATCGATAAAAAGATTTGAAACTTTTATTGGTATTGGAAAGGGGCTTATCCTTTTTCTTTTCTTTTTTACATTTTTGTTTAAATGCCAAATGTTGAGTTGATGACCTATTTATAAAAAAAATATCAAATAAGAAATTTTTTGGATTTGAAAAAACAACAACTTTGTTGACAATTACATAATTTTTTGTTTGGTCAGAAGAGTCCTCCAAATATTTCGGCCTTTGATTAGTGATTCATTTCCAATTTTGTTCGAATATGAGCAAAGAGTGGAGGATAGGTTCATTACATTCAAAATAGATTGGGAAATTTACCATAAAAAATGGAAGTAATTGAGCGTGAGAGCAAAATGAATCGAAAGATTCAAGTTTGGTTCGGGAAGGGATCATGAAAGTTTTGAAATGAATGGAAGGACAATCTACTTTCATTAAGTTATTTATTATATAATTGAATACTGCGAATCGTGAATACTATTCGCAATTTAGAAGAACTGCGCGGAAGGGCCATTGAATAGCTAGAAAAAGCCCAGGCTCGCTTATGAAAAGTAGAAGTGGAAGCAGATCAATTTCGAGCGAATGGATATTCTGAAATCGAACGAGACAAATTGAATTTGATTCATTCAACTTATAAAACTTTAGAACAACTAGAAAATTACAAACACGAAACCATTTATTTTAAACAAAAAAGAGCGATTAATCAAGTACGCCAGCGGGTTTTCCAACAAGCCCTACAAGGAGCTCTAGGAACCCTAAATAATTGTTTGAGCAACGAGTTACATTTACGTACCATTAACGTGAATATCGGCATGTTTGGAGCAACGAAAGAAATAACCGATTAGTCCTTCTACTGTGGGTAAGGTATTATTTTTTTGTTTCCAAAAAAGAATTCATTTTATTTAAGAAGTCCAGATTGTAAATACAGGTACCGTACTTCAAGTGGGCTATGGCATTGCTCGTATTCATATCCTTGATGAAGTAATGGCAGGAGAATTAGTCAAATTTGAAGAAGGTACAATAGGATTTGCTCTGAATTTGGAATCAAATAATGTCGGTGTTGTATTAATGGGTGACGGCTTGATGATACAAGAAGGAAGTTCTGTAAAAGCCACAGGAAGAATTACTCAGATACCTGTCAGTGAGTCTTATTTAGGTCGTGTTATAAATGCCCTGGCTAAACCTATTGATGGTAGAGGTGAAATTTCCGCTTCAGAATTTCGCTTAATTGAATCTCCTGCACCTGGTATTATTTCGAGACGTTCCGTATATGAGCCTCTTCAAACGAGGCTTATTGCTATTGATTCGATGATCCCTATAGGCCGCAGTCAGCGAGAATTAATTATTGGAGACAAACAGATTGGTAAAACAACAGTAGCCACAGATACTATTCTCAATCAAAAAGGACAAAATGTAATATGTATTTATGTATCTATTGGTCAAAAAGCATCTTCGGTAGCGCAGGTAGTCACTACTTTCCAAGAAAGGGGAGCTATGGAATATACTATTGTGGTATCCAAAACTGCGGGTTCTCCAGCTGCATTACAATATCTTGCCTCTTATACAGGAGCAACGTTGGATGAATATTTTATGTATCATGAACGACACACTTTAATCATTTATGATGATCTTTCCAAGCAAGCACAGGCTTATCGACAAATGTCTCTTCTATTACGAAGACCGCCGGGTCGAGAAGCTTATCCAGGAGATTCTTTTTATTTGCATTCACGCCTTTTGAAAGAGCTGCTAAATCAAGTTCACTTTTAGGCGAAGGAAGTATGACCGCTTTACCGATAGTTGAGACCCAATCAGGAGACGTTTCGGCTTATATTCCTACTAATGTAATTTCTATTACAAACGAACAAATTTTCTTATTTGCCGAACTATTCAATGCTAGAATTAGACCCGCTATTAATGTGGGTATTTCTGTTTCCAGGGTGGGCTCTGCAGCTCAAATTAAAGCCATGAAACAGGTGGCCGGCAAATTAAAATTGGAACTGGCGCAATTTTCACAATTAGAAGCTTTTGCACAATTCGCTTCTGATCTCGATAAAGTTACTCAGAATCAATTGGGAAGAGGCCAACAATTACGCGAATTGCTCAAACAATCCCAAGCTTCCCCCTGGCGGTGGAAGAACAAATAATGACTATTTATACTAGAACGAATGGTTATCTTGATTGATTAGAAATTGAACAGGTAAGTCCATTTTATGATGACTTACGTAAGTACTTCAAAACGAATAAACCGCAGTTCCAAGAAATTATATCTTCTACCAAGACACTCACTGAGGAAGCGCAAGCCCTTTTAAAAGTAGGTATTCAAGAACAGACGGGACGCTTTCTACTTCAGGAATAGGCCTAAAGAACTTGAACCTTCTTAGCTCGATAATCAAACAAAGAAACTCTTATATAGTTTTTGATAATAAACAAAATATAAACTAAAAAAAATATAAACTAAAATAAAAATTTCTGATTCAAATTCTTTATCTTTAGACTATAAACGAATATCAAAAAAACCCATCGATAGCAAAAAACATATGGAAAAATTTGCATCCAATAGGATTTGAACCTATACCAAAGGTTTAGAAGACCTTTGTCCTATCCATTAGACAATAGAAGCTTCTCATTATGATTTTTCTTTCCTATTTATTGTTCGAATCAGATTGTATGTAATGGTAGGTGAAAAGTTTTTCGGGAATTAATGCATTTTTCAATGCATTAAAGAAATAGAGCGGGCAGCGGGAATCGAACCCACATCGTTAGCTTGGAAGGCTAGGGGTTATAGTCGACATCTTTTTTTAACGTCGCTAATTCAAAACCGAACATGAAACTTTGATTTAATTCGGCTCCTTTATGGAAGATGGAGAAATTGCCAGATCAAACTCGAGAGTAGTCTATTCTTCCAAAAGCAATACGATAAGCAATATCACACCTTAATCAAGCCAAAACTTGCCTCAAAGCAATCCAATTCAACCAATTCCGTTTTTGGGTTAAAAAGAGGTAGTAATGGTGTGGATATGGTGTGCTAATGATAATCGAAGGAAAATACACATCAAGTAATTAGCAAGTATGCAATCAGAAAAGCAATGCAAAATTTCCTTTTATAAGCTTCAAGAACATGCAATCTCTCAATTGACCCTTTTAGCAAGAAAGTAATGCCAATCAATGTAAGCAAGGATAGAAAAAGGGTAGGCTTTGTGACTTTTGTAGTGTTGTCACAATTTTCATACAAAGTGATTACCAACTATTTTTCTATCAAGCAATCACTAGGGGTGAAAGTGGCTTGAAACTAGCTGGGGTAGATCACTCTTTTTTAGATCAAGCGGATCTGATTTTTTTTGTATTACGCACAAACTACTCTTGTGCTGAATTTAAACAAGAAGCAAGGAACAAACAAAGGGTAATGAACTGAATTCTTTTTTTTTGTAAGTGATTTATGCTACCAATCATACCAACTAGAAGCCAAGTTAAACAAAGAAAAAAAGCTATGGTGGAATTTATGAGGGGATGCAAAACAAAATCAGCAATTAAATTCCAAGCAATATGAATCACAATCAATCATGCAATGTTAATTGAAAACTCATAAAACTGTAGGAAAACAATATGCTAATCTTAAATTGCAATCAAACTCAACTAATTAACCATAAACATACAGCAAATCCCTTAAATATCTCCTAGGTTGTTAGTTACTTGGGGGGCAAGCAACACACAAAGGGAAAAATTAGGGTTTCATGCAGCTGGATTAGGGTTAGGGTTTCGGGGTGGGGGTTGGCGATTTAGGGTCTGTGGTGGTCCGAACAACATTTGGTGGTGGCGGACTGAGGCTGTTGGTGATAAGGTCGTACGGTGGTGGTTTGTAGTGGTCGTGGCGGAATTTGGTGGCTTTTGTGAGGAAAAATTCAGATTTGGTCTCAAAAATTGTAACTTTGGATAAAGGTGAGATTTTTGAGATCAAAAACTGAATTAATCAATTAGAAAGCAATTTAAGGTAAGAAAATATTACTTGGCGAGACGTTGGATGAATGATACCACTTGATACGTGATTGCCTCAGATTACTCCTCGTTAATCAAGTATTTAACCACACAGGATCTCGATCTTGCCAGTAGTTCGAATTTCCAACCTAGATCACTTTCAAACTTAATGACTTGTTGCACAAATAATCTCGAAATCAAAGAACAATGAATCTGAAATTTAGATCCTTTTGAATAAATCAAACGATAGTTCAATTGGATTGGCTCGAACGCTAAATCCAATTGATGAACTGAAATTGACAAGAGAGAGAGAGAGAGAGAGAGAGAGAGAGAGAGAGAGAGAGTGAGTGAGTGAGTGAGTGAGAGTGAGAGAGAGAGAGAGAGAGAGAGAGAGAGAGAGAGTCGAATGAAGATGAATATGATCGGCTCTTGAATGCTTCAAACACAGGTGTATTTTGTGGCCCAAGAACTAGATAAAACCAATTTAGGGTTTATCTAATTCCAAGCTGATTTTTATTAATGAGAATACAAACTATTTATAAGAAATACAAAGTAACTCCTTGGAGAGCAAGGCAAGATCCCAGCCGTCCCTAGAGGGGTGTTTATGGGCTTTTGCTTGCTTCCTAAGATAATATAAAATATTCTAAGTATAACTAACTAAATCCCCTTAAATTAAATAAATCAAACAAAGATTTATCTGACTTATTTAAATAAGGAAATTCCTAACAAACTCCTAACGACTTACAAGATAACAAGAAATAAGAAAGCAAGACAATTCAGCCATCTAACAAACTCCTATGACCAAAATTATTCATAAATATAAAATCTAATTAAAGATAGAATTAAAACTAAAGATAAGATTCCCGTAAGACTTGAACAACTCTCAGTAAATCCCATTTTTTGGCTCTTTGCTGTTGGATTCTGAATTTGATGTAAAATACAAAGTTGTAGAACCTTTAATGATCTTTCCAACGCATACTTTATGAACATGAGATCAATTTTCTATCCCAAGTTATGACCAGTTTACTGAGCACTGTTTTCCATTTGACGGGTTTCTTAACATTCCGAATTTGTATAACTTGATTCTCTTCCTTGGAGGCCTTGAACGCCATGGATGGATATTTTGAAGATATAATATGAGATCCATGAACACTTTCTTGAACTTGAATGCCCTTAGACCTTGGAAAAAGTCTTGGTATTGGCCTCTTAGACACCTTCTTTGCAAGCGTATTCTTCATGGTCCTTTGTCGGTGTTAGAATGGATGTTTCCAAGATCGGTATGGGATGTTGAGTATATATCTCAATTGCTTGAAAAAAGGACGAGGTAAATCGGGAGACTTTGATTCCAAAAGCACAGCGAGTTGGTGCAAAGGCTTTTAGGCAAGGTATGGTGGCGTCTAATCTCAATTTCTCTCTCTCAATGAAACTCGTCTTTCTTCTCCAATTTATATTCTCGCCCTCTGTTATTGTCACACTCACTTTCACCCTTTTCTTCATTCTCTTGATAACTTTCTCTAAATAACTTTTTATGGTTTCCGAACATGGCTAATGCTGAGAGAACCATCAACACTGATCTCCTATCAAAAGACCCATCCTGTTCTAACCCCCCATCAAAGGTTGAGGAAGATAATGGTGTAATTGGAGTTGTACGCTCATCCAACTTGGTTGAGGAAGCCATGGACGTGTTTGCTAGTGAGAATGAAGATGAATCCAATGAGGTGAAAGTTTCTGTGTAGAATGACACTGACTATGCAAGAATTAGTGTGTGTAAGATTTGCATAACTCTCCTAATACTTGGTGAAATAGCTAATGTCTTCCAGATTATGTCCAATATAATGTGTGTTTTGTGTTTATATTTGACTTATTTCTTACTATGAGCATCAGATTAGGGGTGTCCAAACCCGGTTAATCGAGATTTCGGTTAACCAAACTTCGGTTAACCATGAATTCGGTTTATTTACATTAGAATGTGTCAAAATCAATGCATGTCGTGGGATTTAGGTTATTCTCGCTATCACGTGCGGGTTTCACCAGGTTTTTGCTTGCAAAGGATCGGTTACTCAACCAAAGACAAAGGATGGCAATGACTAGTTGAACGCGTGATCTTTTGTTAACGAAGGGGGTATGGAAGGAAGTCAACGGAGCATTGGGCGGTGAAGTAAGGGGCAAAGAATGAGAAACTCTAATTTTTGTGGGGTCTTTGTTAATAAAATGACCTTTTATGGCTATGCTCGGTCTATCGCGAAAGGGGGATGGTGACGCCAAAGTGTTTTTGTTTTCAGGGAGCTCTGTTAGATAAAGAAAAAGTGATGAAGGAGGGACTTGGGTCCTCTAATAAGACTTTTTTGGCTTTGAAGGAGCCAAGGATAGAGCAACCATCAAATATTGTTTCAAAAAAATGATGTCGTTAAGGGTTCGAGTGTATGACCTCCCCTTGGAGGCTATGAGGGTGAAAACAACGGAGGCATTAGGAAGTGTGTTTAGTGGGTTGGAGAAATTTAATGAATTGGGTATGCTTTTTTGTGCAAAGGTTACAAGGGTTAGGGTTTTGGTCGATGTGACAAAACCTCTTCGACGAGGTATCATGGTGAAGATCTTGGGAAGTAGGATGTGGGTGGAAATGAAGTACTAAAGACTCCTTATTTTTTAATGTTGTTGGAGGTTGGGGATCATTGAATTGGATTGCGAAGATGAGCATGAGCTAAGGAGATGCAAGCTAAGTATAGGGATTGGTTGCAAGCGTCTCCAATCAAAATTCATCAACCGTAGAGTGATTTTGAGAAGGAATAGGTTAAGTTGATTCTTTAAGGGTTGAGTACTAAGGAGAGATTGGATGGTCAAGGTAATATGGAAGGAAGTGCGAAAAAGGAGAAGGTTAGGAAGGCTATAATTGAATTTCTTAAGAAAGGCAAAGAAGAGGATGTTGAGGACATTGACAATGAGGGTGATAGTGGAGAATGGGAAGGTGTAGGGGTAGAGAATAATGTGAAAAGTGTTTCGGGCAAAAAGAGTAAAAAAAACAAGGAATAGGGAAGGGTCGGAGGAGGTGAGGGTGGCTCAAGTAAAGTTAGGTGTTCTACTCATAGGGGAAAGTAGTTTGTCCAACAAGGTAGTGATAGAGCATATAGGTATAGGTTTTAGAACATGTTTTTAGTCCCCTTTTTATGCGTTTTTAGCTAGAGTTTTGCTTTAAGTCATAATTTAGTTTTGTTTCGGTTTTAGTTCGGAATCTACGCATTTGTGTGCTTTATTATAGGTTGGAAGGTGAAGCATGGTGGATGTGAAGCTAAGGACCGGAGCTAGGAACGAGTGGAGTGCATTTGAAGTGAAGGAACAAAAGGAAAAGCACGAATCAAGAAGGAAGCATAAGCCCGCGCTTAAGTCTCAAACCGTGCCGAGGGGATAGAGTTTCTGCGGCCGAGGCGCGGGGAGGACCGGGTGGAGCGCGATCGCGCTCCTGGTGGACTTGACCGCGCTTCGGCGCGTTGATCCGAAGCTGACTTCGGGCCTCCCTGTTATCTTTGGGCCGACTTTTTTAGTATTTTTGGATGTTTTTAGATTATGATATAAATACACTCTTAGGGTTTTATTTGGGAGACTTGTGCTTTATTATTTTCTTACGTTATTCAACTTGAGAGAGAATTTTGGGAGATAAAAGCCTAGACTGCACAATTGAAGAAAAACCTAACTTTTGAGAGTTTAATTTCTTCTTTAATGTCGTTTTCTAGCTAAATTCTTATGTCCAACTAGTTAGTTATAGTTGTATGCATGATTGATTGTGAGATTTGAATTATTTCAACTTGCCTTGACTAGATTGAATCTCTCCATGCTTGATTGATTAGATTCGCTTCGGATTATAATAGATTGATCACCTATTCTATTTTTATGTTGAATTACAACTAGAGTAACTAAATAGATGGTGGAATTTGGTTATTCATGGATGAATCCTTTGATTAAACTTATAGACGGTGGAATAAGATTAATCAAAGGAGGAGAATTCAATCACAAAACTTCATGAATAGATGGTGGAATTCCTGAACTATGTTTCTATTGAATGCTTTGATCTAATTTGCATGATCAATTTGACATAGGAGGTTTTCTAGGTTAATTGGTTAAAAGGTTGTTAAAGACGGTGTATATTAATAACCATTTTAAGCTTGAATTTCATAAATTCACAATAGATTAGTCAAGGGAAATTGAATTAAGAATAATCAAGGATCAAAACTCATGTATGCAATGGATTCGAAACTAGTTGGACGCTTTTCCTCTATTTGAATTTTCAATTACTTTACTTGCTTTGTTTTATTAGTTAGATTGGTAGCCTGAAATAAAAAAAAAAACCTTATTACTAGTAATATTATTTAAAAACGAGTAATCTGAGTCCTTGTGGGTACGACCCTTGCTTCCACTATACTTAGGTTTGGATGTTAGGATATTTCTTTGACAACGCTTTTACCGCGACATAAAAGTGCTCGTCGGGTAGTGTGAGAGAAAATAGGTGAGGGAAGAGTAGGGAGAGGTTCCTTGGGAAGGGAAAAGTCTGATAGGTACTGTACACCTAAAGAGAAATAACAACAAAAAGGAGTTATTTGGGGGGCTAGAAGTGGTGTGGGGTTAAATAAAAAAGAGGCAAAAAACGGTGAGAAGGGGGGAAATGGAAATGTAGGGCCCGAGAGGGTGAGAGTAGCGAGAAGGAGGAAGAGGAGAATAATAATAAAAAATGAAGCTTGTTCAGGAGGAGGTAGGTGATATGATGTTGGATGGTGAGAGTGTTGAGGGGAAACGAAAAAAAAGGTTTAGCGATGAGAGTGGTGGAGGACCTCTCTTGCTAGAAATTATGAATGCAGTAAGCTACAATTGCCGAGAATTGGGGATGGCCTAGGAAATTGTAAGACCAATTAATGAGAAAGGAGGCCCAAATGTGGTATTTTTATGGAAACTAAATGCGCCCATAAGAAAATGGAATAGTTTAGGAATGAAATGGGATTCTCTTGGACAAGGTTGGAAGAATTCTATTTATTGTGGAATAATGACGTGGATGTTAATGTTTGGTCTTATACTAGCCACCACATTGGTGTTGATGTTGGGGTAAAAATGATGTTTTGAGGTTGCGACTTACTGGATTTTAAGAGTGGCCTAAGAAAAAGGAGAAATGTCATTCTTGGTTTCTACTTTGGAGATTGAAAGTGGATGATCATGAGGCTTGAGTTTGTTTTGTTGACTATCAAATTTTAAGTGAGGATAAGGAGGGCATTCTTCTCCTAGAATAGGCATCAATGGATGCTTTTTGAGAATCAATGGAGGCTTCTGATCTTAGTAAACTTTCTTTTTTGGAGCCTCGGTTTAAATGGGACAATGGTGGGGTGGGGGTGAGTTTATTCAAGAAAGGCTTGATTCTGATTTTGGCAATATGAGATGGTTTGAACTTTTCCTGAGTGGTAGGGTTAGACAGTTGGAACACGAAGCATCAGATCACGTCCTAATCATGCTAGGATATTATTAATGGAAAGAGGTGGAGGGTGAGGAGATTAAGGGTAGGAAGCCAACTCGATTTGAAGCCAAGTGGGGTGCAACTTGAAGGGTCCCAAATGGTGGTCAACCATGCATGGAAAAACCAGAGTAGGAGGTATTCTGAAGGATGGGTTGTGGGGAACATTGAGTGTTGTATGGAGGAACTAAGGGGATGGAATAAGAATTTTGGTAACATTTTACTTAAATTAAAGGCTATGAGAGAGGAGTTGAGAAGTATGTAGAAGAACGGGATGGTAGGTGCTCTTGTGGGGAGCGACAAAGGCAATTAGATAAAGACGAATGTGATCTAAGTATCTAACGACAAAGGAGGAATTGTCTTAGTTTCAAAGGGATAAGTAAAATGAGCTTAAGGCTCCGTTCGACAGAGGCTTAATGGAACTTAGCTTAATTTTCTAAGCTAGTAGATGGGTGTTTGGTGAAAAAAAAATATGGCACTAGCTTAAGGAGCTGAAGCACGGTAAAGGGAGCTTCAAATTCTCCTAAAAAAAGAATCTCCATCCCCTATCTTCTTGGAGCTTGTGGAGTTGAAGATTAACCTAATTTTTACACAATTATATATTTTTCTCATAAATCCATTTCCAACTTCAACTCAATTTTTTGAACGGGGCCTAAGTGTGGAGATAGGAACACAAACATTTTTCATAGCAAAGCCAACATGAGAAGGAAAATCAATAAGAAAAGGATAACTTTGATGGTGATATGGAATGGCGTAGCAGGGGAAATAAGTTGAGGGTTGTAGTTGATTGCTTTAGGGGGCTATTTAAAATTGGTCTTAGCATACAATCAAATACAAACTTCAAGGGCTCTCGCTTTTGTTGAGGATGAGGTTAACTCTGAGTTATTGTGTCCATTTGTTGAAGATGAGGTATTCCTTGCCTTTTTCCATGCATCCAATAAAATCTCCACGACATGGTGGTATGTCAGCATTGTTTTTCAGCAACATTGGCATATAGTCAGACCTAAATTTATTAGCTTTTCTTTTGATATTCGTAATGGTTCTTACTTTTCGGATAGACTAAACACACTCCCCCTTAAGTGTGATTGTCTGGGTCCCTACGTCGGTTGCACTTGACCTCATGCCTTTAGGTCGGCTAGCACATTAGTGTCTTAAGGACGACAAACCTAATTAACCAAGAGTCGGGACCTAGGACCGAATGGCTCTGATACCATGTTAAATTTTATGGGCCTGTAGGTAAGTAGACGAGGGACGTGTTTGTATGAGCGCACATGCGCTTATGGGGTTCCATCCAAAAACCAATTGGCAATAAGGGTAACCCAAGAGTATATATAATAAATAATAGGTTGGTTTTCTTTCGATTTCAGATGTGAGATAGTTTTTATTCTAACATGCCCCCTCAAGTGCAATTGACGATGAAGATGATATCAGAGTGGGTCCGATCCCATGGTCATTGAGCTAACCCACCATGAAGGCGTTATTTGGGATTTTGGGCTGCACTTGTTTGGTTTGCCGTCCTTAAGGCATGATTAAGTTAGCCACCCTTAAAGGCTCTAAACATGTTCCTTTTCAATTAGAGAGGCCCACTCTTAAAGGCATGTCTCAAGTGTCAACTAGACCACCAGAAATAGGTTATCTCACATTGACTTAAGTTTTTGAATTAAAAAATAAATTCGAGCTTATATTCAAAATAATAAATAATATAACCAATGTAATTTCTCATCCATGATTAACTACAACCCACCGGAAATCTAAGATAATAGATTGAGAAATTGTTGCCTATGAGTTATTGATTCACGCATGACATTGATTTATAAATATATAGAGAGATAGAGAGACATCCCTGTCCATAAATACAAGATATGACATATTGCTTGGGATCCAAGCTATCTATTTTTTTTATCTAAAAAGCTAAAAATTATAGAAGTTTTTTTTTGAGAAAAAACATTATAGAAGTTTTTTTTTGAAGAAATGAGCTACTAGCTCATTACATAGCCAACACTAGGATGCCCGTACATTACAAGGCCACCCTAAATCATCACTGCGGATGATCTTTAGAAAATCAAATAACAGAGGATGAGTCTGGATCCAGACATTAAAACTAGAAGAATCCGAAGGATCAAACAACGATCCCGGGAAAAAATGAGAAATAGCAAAACTAAGATCTGAAAAAACAAAACACCTTCTGGCGATAAAATCCGCCGCCGAATTACACTCCCTGAAACAATGAAAAAACACCACACAGGGAATAAAAGCAGCAAAATGACGGATGTCATTTACAATAGTTTGGATTTCCCAAGGAACTTTCCAAATATTTTTCAAAGAATTAATAAGAACTAAATTATCGCCCTCAATAATCAAACGAGACGGCTTTAAAGGAATCGCACTTTTCAGACCTTCAAGCAAGGCAAGGGCCTCAGCCTGCAAAACAGAAACAGAGCAAATGTGTTTACGGTCATAGCACAAGATTTTGCTATTGTGGTCACGGATTAAGAAACCTGTATAAGTCGAATTATTTAAACGTTTAGAAGCATCAAAATTCAGTTTTAAAGAGTTAGCTGGCGGTTTCTTCCAAACAGTGTTATTTTTCCTTTTCGGACGAGATTTGTCAAAAAGATTGGGAGCACCTTTAGAAGACACCCATTGGAGATGTTGTGAAAAAGCCAAGTCACAAGGAGGAAGCATAGTCAAGAGCTTACCTGGATTAAATATTTTTAAATTTCTATGGCCCCAAATAAACCACCATAAAAAAACAAAGCACATTACTATTTTTATTAGATTTTAAGGTAGATTGCAAATTGTCAGAGAAATTATCCGAACATGAAATATAGAAATTGACATTAAGCATAGCCTCTAATTTAGAGATCATTTTAAGGGTAAAAGGACAATTAAAAAACAAATCGTTCAAACTCTCATTAACAGAGTCACATAAGGAGCAAGTACTAAAAACACAATTGAAATGCCTATTTAGACGATCTGTAGTTGGGAGACAATCTGCACATGCTTTCCAAAGGAAATTTTTTATTTTAGGAGGAAGAGAAGATTTCCAAATCCAAGCAAAATCAAAAGCAAACTCAGGATGGGAGGAGTTAAGCATAGAAGACGCCGAATGAGCGGAGAATTCTCCATCAGAAGAAGGAAGCCAGACTAATCTATCCAAAGAAGGAGAGATGGGAATTCTAATTTCCGAAATTAAGTTAACTAAGAAGTCTGGCAAAATTAAACATAATTTTTCATAATCCCAGGAATGATAAGGGGTTATAAAAGAGGAGACTTTTAACTTAATATTAATATTATCAAAGTAGGGAAATAAATCAATATTTGAAATCCAAGGGTCCGTCCAAAAATTAACAGAATGCCCATTTCCTATATTCCACAGAATACCTTTAGAGAACTTATCCCTAAGATTCATCAGTCTTCCAAATTGCCAAGAGCAATTTTTCTTCTGATATTGAAAGAGCGAAAGAGTGCCAAGATATTTCTCAGAAATGATACGAACCCAGTAATTATGAGGAGAGGTTAATATTTTCCAAAGAAGCTTCATTTGAATTGACAAATTATTATTCTCAACAGAGCGAAGGCCCATTCCCCCGGACTCTTTAGGAGAACACACCTTCTCCCAACTAATCAGAGGATGATGGTTCGGTTGGAATTTGTTCCAAAAAAAAGTTTTGTTTACTTTATCAATATCACACAAGATTCCTTTAGGAAGAAGGAAGCTTTGCATTAAATAGTTCACTTGGCCTAGCAGATTAGATTGAATAAGGACAGCCCGACCTGCCTCAGAGATAGAGTTCGCTTTCCATTGAGATAATTGTCTTTTAAGTTTAGTAATTGATTCTAAGAAAACAGAATTTTGAACCCTCCCTTTAAGGATAGGAATTCCCAGATACCACATTGTTAACTAGGACAGAAGAAGATGAAGTAGAGATGCATGTCATTATAAGACTTACCCATTTGGAATGGAATCCAAATTTAAGAAGAATCAATTTAATGAAGTTCCAATCAAGTTTGTCATAAGCTTTTTCCATATCTAATTTAATGTCCATCCATCCTTTTTTTCCCTTTTTTCTTTCTATGAAACGAGTGAAATATTTCATGCGCTATAAGAATGTTATCTTGGATAAGTCTTCCTTTCACAAACGCCCCCTGAAGCGGATGAATAAGAGCAGGAAGAAGCGTTCCCAATCGTATAGCTAGCACTTTGGTAATAATTTTATAAATGGTGTTACAGTGGCTAATAGGACGAAAATGGTTAATAGTTAACGGAGCATCTATTTTAGGAATGAGAGTAACAAACGATTTATTAACAGATCAAAGCATATGTCCATAATGGAAAAAAGCCTGAACCGCTAAAACAACAGAGTTTCCCACAATATTCCAAAACTTTTGGAAAAAGTCTACTGGGAAGCCATCCGGACCAGGAGTTTTATTTGGAGCAAGATCAAAAGTTGTAAACTTTATTTCTGTAGCCGAAGGAGATTTAATAAGCATAAGGTTCATCTGTAGAGATTAAATTTGGAATTATATCAAGATCAACCGAGAGGATAGAATAAGAAGAATTAATCAAAAATCTATGACTAAGTTCTTCCGTTATGTTCTGCGAGATCAAACAATGATAAAAAATAACAACACCTTCATGAGTTTGGAAAGAAATAATTCTCTGTTTATAAGAACGTATTTTGGAGATTGATTGAAAATATTTTGTATTTCGATCTACATTTTGTAAATGAGTCACCTTAGCACGTTGCTTCCAAAAATTATGTTGGAAATCCAAAAGAGCGTTGTATTTTTTTAAATGCGATTGAAGCCGCAAAATAATGGTAGGATTAAGGGGATCAAGTAATAAATTTGACTGTAGAGTTTGAAGCTGATTTTCTGTGATTTTTAACTGTTCAAAATTATTATTTGTATGATGTTTTGCCCAAACCTTTGAATACTTTTTTAAAAGATTCAACTTCATAGACAAGCGAAACATAAAGGAACCCGACATATGATAACTCCAAACTTTAGAAACTAACGGGATAAATGAAGATTCTGACATCGAAGCATTTTCAAAACGAAAAGGAATTTTCCGAAAAGATTCAGTAGATCCAAGGGAAAAAGTAATAAGACAATGGTCAGAAGTAGTAAACGGGTGGTGATGAACTAGAAGAGAAGGAAAAAAAGAAGTTAAGGATTGATGACATAACACTCGATCTAATTTCTCGAAAGTATTATCCAAAGGAACAGATCGTTTTCTCCAAGTAAAAGGGAATCCTGACGTTTTGGAATCGACAAGTCCAAATTCATTTGTAAAGTTTAAAAGTCTATTAAAGCGACTTAATAACGGTGCCGACCCGCCAAGTTTGTCATTAGGAGAAAAGATTTCATTTAGATCACCTATTAATAGAAAAGGTAATTGAAAGTGATTAATGGTTTCAGAAATAGAGTTCCAAAAAAGATTTTTATTGTCTTCTCGGGACGGGGCATAAACAAAAATCATCAAAAAAGTTTGGTGACGGTAATTATATTGCATAATTATAAGATTGTTAGATTGATAAAGTAATAGCCATTTTCTAGATTCAATATTTTCTGAAATAAGTAGCCAAAGTCCACCTTTAGTACCGATAGAAGGAGAAGAAATAACTTTGTGAAAACCGGCTTTTCGGATAACCGAAAAGACGGGATCGGATTCAGTTTTAGTTTCTGCTAGGCAAAGGAAATTAAGTTTATTGAATTTTCTTATGAACCCAACTTCCTCCCAGAAGTTGGGCCTACGAATACCTCTAATGTTCCAATAACATATATTCATAAAAAACCTTGTTTATAAAAAAAAACAAAGTTCATAAAAGTGTGTATCATACAAACAGTAAGAGAACAAAAATGGTTGGTAGAAAAAGTCGTACACATAGCATCACTAACAAAACACCAGGACGTATACATATGACTTAAGAGTTTACAAAGTATTACAAAGAAGTTATTAAACAAGATTATTAATAACTTCAATTTAACACAAGTGAATACCCATAAATGCAACACTTAGACACAAAATTACAAAGGAATAAAAGTTTAATAAAATGATACAAATACAAGGACAAAAGCAACGAGAGAGATGATATGCAGCTGAAGTCGCACATGCATAAAAACCTGTTCAACAACACAGCAGATCGAGGATAAAAGTGAGTAATAGAAGTAAAAGTTGTTAAAAGATTAGGGTGACATAAAGTAAAGTAGTACCTTGACTTTAATGTGTAAATACTAAAGAGAATGTGACCAGAATCATTAAGAAGAAAAGAGGAAGCTAAAAACAAGATCTAGCAAAACAACAACCATAATATTATACATAAAGGATTGATACAACAAACTGTCAGCCAAGAAGGGCTAAACTGGGCATAACACACCACAAAAGTTGGCCACAAACAAAAGCCAAAACCCAGCATTAGAAAAGACAAGTGAACAAACAAGTAGTAAAGAAAAGATACAGCATACTGGAAATACATATAGAAGGATAACAGTACATGGTAAGTTCCTTTGTTAGACAAAAGAGACCATAACACATTAAGAGCACTAATCATCAAGTGACTTGCTTTTTGCCTCGGGTCTTTTTAGGCTTCTTTGAGACAGAAGTAGCTTCAACAACATCTTTGAAAACCTCGGAATCTTTGCGTTTGGAAGAGTCAGAAGTGCTCTCACTGGCACACTTAATAGCAACAGCATCCATTTGATTCCTTAAGAGAGTGTTAGAGGACTCAGTCCCTGGGTCCATACCAGTCAATCCCAAAGAGGTAGGCTAAGGAATAGAAAGAGCACTAGGCATATTCATTCTAGCAGCCACCATGGGAAAAACATTATAGAAGTTGAACAAATGATTGAGCGGGACTTGTTATTTATTTTTGATAACGGTAGAAAGCCTTGATATATGGGTTGTTCCTTAGAGTATTGTTCTTTGTTGGAAAAAAAAACTGCTTTATAGGCAATAGACGACATTGAAAAAGCCACAAGAGTCCGTGTGTTTCATTAGGGATATGCAAAGAGTATTTGCTTGGATGCATAATTTGCGCTTTCCTTATGGTTTAACAAAATCTTTCAGCAGCTTGGCATGAAAACGAAAGTAAAAACATACAGTATATATATATATATATATATATATATATATATATATATATATATATATATATATATATATATATATATGGTCTTAGACAGGCGGCAATCCAGGCAACGCAACACAACACACAACACCACCCCTAAAATGGAGAGATGGAGACAGAATTAAAGCTTCAATATTACCCCACCACCCAACACCTTTTCGAACAATGCAGGCATAATAAGCACTCGAGAGAATGATACACTGAGCAATAATATAATAGTGTTTGGTATTTGTCGCACTCAGTTTCCTAAGTCACCCTGATCTCATCCACAGGCAGCACGGCAGCAGCATCCTGAAAATTACAACAACAATCCTAACTCGGACTGATTTTTATCCTCTGTATACAATCAACTAATCATCAGATTTTCACTGTTAAAGAAACAACAATCATACCATGTTTTCCTTGTTTCCGTATACAACCTCTTCTGTTTCTAGAGGCTTTGATGGGGCTGCAAACAATTAAATATCTCAAGATCAGAATAATGAAACACATGGAAGACCACTTGCCTTTAATGAGATGAAAATGTACCTTCACTGGCTGATTTATTCTCCTGCTGGATCTTCACCTGCCCATTACTCGAAAGCTGGTTACTCGCCTTTCCGGTTTTTCTTTTCATGTTTTGAGTTCCATTTTCTGCAGCAAGTTTTGGGGTAACTGATCTTCTACTTGCAGATCCCTGGAGCCTGGAAGCAGCGCAAGTTTTTGAAGGATTCGATTTAGCAAATGATTCTTTGCCTGAGGAAACTTGGGGAGATTCTGTGTTCAGAGAATTAAACTTGAGTTTTCTCGCCCCAACTGGAGATTTAGACCCCTGAACAACCTCAATAGATGACAAAGTTCCCTCTTCAGGCACATGTGAGCTGGACTCGGAAACCTGCATCTGTTCCATGGTTTCTGAAATACCATAAAGTTCAAATAATTCTCTTACAATTTCTTCTGGTTTGATGATATTGTGTTTGAGGACATAGGACTTGAGCTCATCACGAACTCGCTGAAGAGGTTGTACATCGTAAAAAAATACACAAATGAGTATATGTTAGACCACGACACAAATAGGAAAGAAAGACTGTCCATCCACAGATAAGGGTTCAGAATCAATACACTAAGCATAAATGTAATGCCAGTAGCTTCAATTCCAACAAATCGAAGGACTCGTGAACTTCCCATACATGCATGGTAATCTAAAAAGATAATCAAGGACTATAGCTCAAACTAAATGCAGATATGAGAGAACATATAGATTGATCAAACTCAAAACGTAGTATCTTCTTGAGTAATGATTATTGATTAGTAACACACCATACGTCCATACCCATATCAACTCACATAAAATGAGTTGTTTGATTGACACGTACATCAAGTATTCAACTTTATGGCGCCATGATCTTATAATAGCATTGATATCATAGAAAAAGACAAAAAGAGCACCAGATTATAAGATTATAAACAAGCCTCATGCCTTGGATAATTTACCTCGCATCCAGCTTCTAGAGCAAGCTTGAAGAAACCAAGTGAAAGAGCGTGATTAGGCACAGATTCTGAGAGCTTAATTTGTGAAAGCCAATAAGAGGCTGATGAGAGAACATTGAACTTTCGACGAGTGGATGATTTGGAAACATCAGTTACATGCATATCACTCTTCCCCTGGCTAGTTAGAGACCTCCGCAGCCTGTTCTCGGATATCGGAGTGTTTTTGCTACTATGTTTTGGGCGAGGGCTGACAGTGCGTTTTGCAGGAATGGAAAGCCTTCTTGGTGGCTTAGCGGATTTTTCGTTTGCAGAAAGACTTGCAAAGTTTACACTTCTGCTCACACTCGAAGTGGCTCTTGCCCTGGAATAATTAACCCACCATCAGAATTCACAACCACAACCACAACCACAACCACAATTGGCAGTACTCAACAACAACCCAGTACTAAAATAAAAGTTGAAAATATATCAAGCACAGACATTTTTTAAGAAACAAGGACCATTCAGATCAAGGAGATTTAGGAAATTTCTGACGTTCAGGTACACATAAAATGCTTCACTATGATCTCAAGGTATCTGGTCAGGGATCTATTCCTTGGAGCATCTCGTTGTTCAAAAGAGTAAAGCTAACATAACCATTAAGGGCATGACTAAGGGAAACTCCAACAATTTATCTATAATTTTCTCCAAAATGAAGAGCCAAAAGTCATTCTCTAAAATAAAATTTACTTTAGCCCCAACAACTTCTTTCATTTTAGAAAATCTTACATTTTTTAGTTTTATTTATATATAATTTTTTTATAAAATTTAATATGGCAAATCACAAGTTGCCATGTATACCTCCTTAATTAATTCATAATTAATTCATTCTCCAAATAAATTTAGACAATTATCTAAATGTAGGGAAAACACTTTATCTTTTAAAGAATTCTCTATTTTAGAGAATGGAATAAAGAATCTATTTGACCATAAAATCTCTAAAAATACAATTATAAATGTATATGGAAAAGCTCTTAGGGTTGCTCTAAATATCGGAAAAGCTCTTAGGGTTGCTCTAAATATCCCCAAATAAAATCAACCTTCCCTACTTGCTAAATTTACCGAAATCAACTCAAACATTGATAATGATGGGTACAGTAGCCAGAGACATAGTCTGAAGCACGAAATTTAGAAATTAAAATGTTCAAACCAGCGAGCATAGACCAATTCTCAACTGAAATCTACTACCAGTATTGAACCAAAAGATCCCTACAAGAAAACTAAGAGGCAGGGAAATGAAATAGACCTCCTGTGAGCAGAAATAGAATTTTCAGTGGGAGATTCGTCGGCCTTGAGTTTGGTAGTGGATGATGAGCGGAGAGGGTACCTCAGCTTTGATTTCCCACCGTTTGCTTCAAACAAACAAGTAAGGCAACCAAAATCAAACACCTTAAAGAGCATAGATCAAAAGAATATGTGAATTTCGAAAACCTAGGACTAGCAGTGGGAAATTGATACCTGTGACAGCAGAAGAGGGCTGTTGTTCTTTGACAGGATCCTCCATTTTCGCTCGCGTAGATCCAGAGAGGAAGAAGGAAGAGGAGGATGAGATCGAGTTTCGTTTCGACTTTCGAGTTTCGAGACTGGAGGAGAGGGATTAATTTTGAAATAGAGCGTTGCGTCTTGACTCTTGCGAGCGTGTGTGAGACGGAGGATTTAATAGGCGGGAAATAAATTCCTGTGTAAGAAACAAAAATAATTTGATTTATAATTTCCCTAAATTCCGGCTTTTTGGTATACATTCGCATACGACGCCGCACCTCTGTTTTGCGTACATTTTCTTTATCCCTCTGATACAATTTTATTTCAAAAATTTTTACTCTCATACATAAACTTTATGTCAAAAAAATGGTACTCCCATATTGTCATGGACTTGAAATTGATGTCTTAGAAAAAAGGTTTCAATTTTGAAAATTGAATTCGGTAGCAAACAAGCTGGAAGCTTTTGCTTTTCGAGTACTTTATGAATCATTATAGTGGATGGACAAGAATCAAATGAAATATCAATACACAATTAAGATATAAGTAATTAGTCATGAAAACGGATCACCTGCGAATGGGTGCAAGGGTGTAAAAAGAGAACGGATCTCAACCGTCGACCTAGCTTGAATTATTTGGACGCGCTTCCAAATAATTCATAAAAAAAACGAGCGCGCGTGTAAACCAAACGCTACCAGAGGTACTTGTCACCCAAGCAAACCCGAAAAAAATGCAATTTTTTATTTTCTTTCCAAATCAAAACCAAAAAACCTCTTTCTTCCTCTGCGAAAATAAAGCTTCTAAACTAGATTGAAATACAACGATTTATGATCTTCGAAGGAGCTTTGTTCAGATTTACGGTTTTGAAGATTTGACTCATTACAATTAATGGAACCAGATAATAAACGATTTTCTCCCTGATTAAAGCTAATACAACACGATTTTGAAAGTTTTCATCGCATATATCGTCAAAATTTGTTTATGTTTAAGCATTAGCAATATGAAAACTCCTATTTTATGGTTTTGAGGGACATTGTTATGATTTATTTGGGAAGACTGTACATTTGTTCGCATTTGTTCAGAGATATCTCGGATTTGTTCATTGATATTACGCATTTGTTAATCCAAAATTTGTTCATAGATATCAAGCATTTGTTCACATATATCGCGGATTTGTTCATACCTATCATGCATTTGTTCATTGATATTACAAATTTGTTCATCAAAATTTTGTTCATATATATCACGCATTTGTTCACAAATATCTCGGATTTGTTCATACATACCACGCATTTGTTCAATGATATCAAGTGTACGTGTAGTGGATACTATTGAGTATTTACATGTTTCTTTTCCCTATATTTTTGAAAAAATAGAAGATAAAAAGGAATTAAAGATCGTGATCTCGCTTGGCAACACACATTACTACATACCATTTTGTGATGATAACTTAAGACTAAAGAGGGGATGTTGTTTAGAACTTGGGAACAAGGAGTAAATTTCTACAAGGCATACGCAGATGCATGTGGTTTCCAAGCACGTGCTGGCACCATCACAATTACAACGTCTTCAGATGGAACTAACACTACAGTTTAGAAATACATGTTGTGTAATCGAGCAGGATTTAAAAACTCAACTCAAAAAGAAGAAGACAAAGAAGATGACGAAGATAATGATGAAGAAGACGATGAAGAGAATCATGAAGAAGAAGGACAACAAGGAAAAGTAAAAAAAGCGAAAAAGAGTAACCAAAAGGTGTGGTTGCATTGCTAAACTGGCTATGAGACTTTCTGGAAGAAACGGATATATTGTTAAGAAATTTTAAGAGCGTCACATCCATGTTGTGTTTGAAGATGGGCAAAAACACTTTGTTAAAAGCAATAGAAAACTGACCTCCTTCCATGAAGATTTCATCATGAATTGCATTAGAGCAAACGTTGGTACAAGCAAGTCATACAAGGTCTACAAGGAGTTTGTTGGTTCATATGCAAAAATTGGTGCAACTATAATTGATTTCAAGAATCTTATAAGAGATCTGAACTCCTTCATGATTGGGTGTGATGCTCAAATGATTATTGACAACTTGTTCAAAAAAAAAAGATGTGACACATTTTTCTTTGAATATGATGTTGATGAACAACATCAATTAACCAAATTATTCTAGTGTGATCTTATTGCAAGGAAGAACTTCTCATATTTTGGGGATGTTGTCTCAGCTGATGCAACATACAAATCAAACATGTATGAAAAAGGCTTATTTTTTATGAACAATTTAATTCTTTTAATGAACTAAATCGTATGTATTGATGAACAAAATTAATACTTGCCTTCAGGAATTTACAATGAACAAATTAATTCTTTTGATGAACAAATCGTATTTTTTGATGAACAAATCGTACATAATGATGAACAAAATCACATATATTGATGAACAAATTTAATTCTTTGTCTTCATGTATGAAATGGTGTTTGTACCATTCACAAGGGTTGACAACAACAAGAAGAGCATTACTTTGCCTTTGGGTTGCTTCTAAAAGAAGATATCGAATCTTATGTCTGGCTATTCCAAAAATTCAAAGATGTAATGAGGAGCCATGAACCATTTGTCATTCTCACTGATCAAGATCCTACAGTAAGAGTGGCAACTGAAAAAGTTTTTGACAAGGCTGTGCATCGTTTCTGCATGTGGAATATCATGTTCAAGGTATCGTCAAAGGTTACAAATGATGTGTATAACAATGATCAATTCAGAAGCAAGTTCAACAAGCTTTTTTGGAGCAATGAAATTAGGCGGGAAGAGTTTGAGGAAACTTGGCATTCCATTATTGCTGAATTTGGACTTGAGTCAAACACTTGGTTGCCGTTGATGTTTGAGCTACGTCACTTATGGATCCCTACGTACTTCAATGATGTAAACATGGGTGGACTTCTTAGAACAACTTCAAGATCTGAGAGTCAGAACTTCTTCTTCTCGCATTTCATTGGATCCACATCTTCTCTATTTATATTCATGATGCAGTTTGAGAGTGCAATTGATTCACAAAGGCACAATAAGCAGAGGTTAGACTTTGAATCTTCAACAAGCTCCCCCTCTCTAATGACACCATTGGATCTAGAGAAACATTGTGCATCTGTTTACACCATAAACGTCTTCTATGACGTCCAGACAGAAATTGTTGCTTCTGTATTTGAATGTGGTCTAAGAAATTTGTTCAAGAAGACAACATCCACGAGTATCACATCAACGGGCAGTTTGGGAAGGTACATGTTGTGAGACATGAGCTACAAAACGAAGAGTTCATTTGCTCGTGCAATAAGTTCATCAATATCGGGATTCCATGCTGCCATATGTTTTTCGTATTCAAAAACATTGGGTTGAGGAAGGTGCCAACTAAATACATCAAGAATAGATGGACGAAGACATCAAATCTGACTCCTACTTTTGAGATAGAAGCTTCAACAGTTGAACAATGTGATGTGATGAATGAGAAGAAGCTGTTGATTGTTGATTTATTGGGCGAGGTACATTCTTGCATTAATGCCATACGGGACAACACAGAACACCTCAAAGAGCTGATATGTTTCTTGAAGGAAAAAAAGGAAACATATTTGAGCTTATTGGGGGGAGAATCATCTACATCAACATGGCAGAGTTCAATCCAAACATTCTTGGGGAACATACCAAGTGTTATTGAGGTACACCCTCCTGAACGAGCAGTGACAAAGGGCAGGAAGAAAGAAGGGCGTAATATGGGAGGTAAAGAGAAGGCAATTAAGAAAGCAAACAAGGAGCAAAGGGCTTGTGCAAAATGCAAGAAGCTTGGACACAACAGCAGGACATGCGCCTATGTTCCCAATTAGATCTCTCATTAATCATTGATTTCTGATACATAATTGTTGCATTAGGGTGAAATGCATAGTATTCTTAATTGTCTCATTATCAATGAACAAATTTCTGGTTTTGGATGAACAATTAGCAGTTAGCAATGAACAAATTTACTATCTAATGAACAAAAAAATTTCATTCTTCAATAAAAATGTATGAACAAAACCTAATGACACCATTGGATGGAAAAAACATAAGGTGTTGATGAACAAATCTAAAGTTATGGATGAACAATTATAAGGTATTGATAAACAATAACAATTTCATTCTCAATCGATGAACAAATCGAAGGTGTCGATGAACAAATCTAAGGTATCGATGAACAAATCGAAGGTTTCGATGAACAAATTACGATAAATCATGTTTTCTGAATCAAAATGCCACTCTAACACAAATAACCTGTTTCAATAACCATCATCCACATTCCACACTATATAAAAAGAAAAACCAAATGTCTGCACCATTCAATCCATACAACAAACATAAACTATATTTTAAACACAAACCATACAAAAACACAAAACCCATTTCCAAATTGTTTTCAACAAACACGTGTCATTGTACATCACTTCTTATTCTTTGCCTTCCTTGTAAGAGGAGCACAAGATGCGACTGTCGGTTTACGCGGGACAAATTCTTGAACAAGCTTTTCAGCTATTGCCTTGTGCTCATTCAATGGACTCAACAACAACAACTCATTATAGTACCTTATCCTCAAGTCATCAAGTTGATGCTGATCGTGTTTATTGAGTCCACATTCCCAACCAGACAGGCCGCTGTCGAAGTACGTTTCCATGTGCCGCATCATAAAAATTCCAGAATCGGTCTTGTTTTTGGTATCTCTCCATTTCATCTCAAGACGTTCATATAGAACCCTATCCAAATCCTCGAACAAAGTATCCATCACATCCATCTTGAGTGTCTTCAAAAGCTCGACAAAGAGCATTCTCTAACAAAATAACAACAAAGATACAAACACAATTCATTCAATATTAAACACATGAGTCAATGATAAATAACAAACTATTACAAAAACAAAATAAAACTCACCAATCTAGCAGGTACGTGCTCATACTTTGCTTCCAAGGGCACATCAGTCATTGAGTTATCAATTATGTGGAAACGTGGCACTCTCACATTCAACGCAATACAATAGTAATGCGACGAGGTACAGATAGGAAACACAAACTATAAAAATGCAAAGGAAAAACAAGCATGAACAAACCTTATATTCATTAAAAACAACATAGTGAAGTGTCAATCTTTCTAATGAACAAATAGCAAATAACTTTGAACAATTATGTAGTATTGATGAAAAAATAAATGAATATCAATGAACAAAAAATGCATACCAGGCCAATCTTGCGCGCATTAATCCACTTGAAATTTTCAAGAGTGCCATGAAAGGCATTAATGAAAAACTGCATGGAATCCTCAACACTAAAATCCTTGTCCAGTGGAAAGGCCTGCAAAATACATATAAGTATAAATTAGATTGAAAATATCAAAAAGTCATTAAATAAAGACAATGCGAATATAAAAAAAACCTTTTTCTTACCAAATCCTCAGGAGCTATAAAAAACCTCAAGGGTTTTGAGTCGCTTTTCCACTGTTCTTGTATATTGAGATAACAACCCCAAAGCTCGATTATATTTGATTCCACTTCAGATTTTACCGCCATTGAAACAAAATCCTTTTTCATGGTGGAAGCTTTCATCATCTTAAAGATTTCAACATTACACAAAAACAGAAACATTAAAACGAAAAACGATCAATTTTAATAATAAAATCAACATGAAGATATAAAAAGAGCAATATGTAAAGAAAAAAAAATACTATTCTATGCATTGTTACCCCCTTTGATAAGGAATGTCTTCAATAAGCCAATCGAACAATTTCTTGACCGCAGGAGATACTTTTTCTATCAAAACAACACTCCTTCCCATGTAAGGTGACTTCACATAATCAGAAGGCTTAAATATTCTTTTATCAAGTACATCCTCACTAGTAAGTTTAACACCAACGGGAGATACCTTGTCCTCTTCTTCCTTTTCTCTTGCCTCCTCTTCACCTCCTCTTGCTTTCTTTGTTGTTCAAACTCCTCAATCCTCTTCTTCTCTTTCTCCTCTGCTTCTTTGTTCTTCTCTTCCTCTTCTTTTTTCCTCTTCTTCTCTTCCTCATCTTCCAAACTCTTAACCTCTTCAAGACGCATCTTCTCTTCCTCAGCTAGTTGTCTCCTTTTCTCTTCCTCCTCTTCCCGCTTTCTCTTTCTTCCTCTTCTCTTTGTCTTTTGTCTTCCTCCTCAGCTAGTTGTCTCCTTTTCTCTTCCTCCTCTTCACGCTCTTTCTTCTCTTCGTCTTCTCTTTGTCTCTTCTCTTCCTCCTCAGCTGCTTTTCTCTTTTTCTCTGCCACCTCTTCCCACTTCTTCTTCTCTTCCCCTCCTGTTGTATTAATGCATCCTCCCTCCTTATAGATTCCAACAAATCCTCTTCCTGCTTCCTATTTTCCTCTTGTTCTCTTATCCTCTTGTCCTCTTCATCCCTTTTCAACTTCTCTTCCTCTTCAACCCTTCTCATGTCTTCCTCAACCTTTTTTCTAATTTGGTCATCAGTTAATCCCTTTCAAACAAAGGAAATCTTTAGTTCCTTCTTCCTTGTCACATCAATCTTCTTGGCCTCGTCTTATTGCATCATAACGCTTTCCCTACCAATATCTACAACACCAGCCCAATCATTCCTACATGGAAACACACCCAGGTCAAAAGAAGGTAATTCAAAGCGCTTATTTGCCTTCATTGCAACCTCAATTTCATCCAAAACCTTTGTAGCTTCCTCCCAGAATGAATTTTGGCTTGGCAATTCAACATCTTCTTGGGTGCGAAATTGGGATGATGATGAAGCACCCTTCAACCCCAATAGCTTCTCAAAAGCTTCATTGATCTTGGTGAAAAGTCCGTGGCTAGCAATTTCAGTTGGAGTTCTTTGCACATGATCAAGATATCTCTTTAAAGATGATGCAAGCTCCATTGACATCTCAAGATGTTCTTTCAGAAATGACTGCACAAGAAGTAATATATATAAGTACATAATTTTTTCTTAGAAAAAGACACAACATGCTATGAACAAATGTTAGTTTGTGATGAACAAATGCTAGTTTCTGATGAACAAATGTTAGTTTGTGATGAACAAATGCTAGTTTCTGATGAACAAATGCTAGTTTATAATGAACAAATGCTAGTTTCTTATGAACAATTGTTAGTTTGTGATGAACAAATGCTAGTTTCTTATGAACAAATGATATGCCAGTTTTAATGAACAAATAAATATACATCTCCATCATGCAAAAAATATAAGACAAAAAAACATGCAAAAATCAAAACACATACGTCACCGCCATCGCCAAGATCAATTCGTTCTTCAAAATGTTCAGAAACAGGGGCTTTCCCTTTATTCTTGTCATGATCAAAACCAAGGTAAACAAACTCAGGCAAACCTCAAAACCACCCTTTTCCAAAACCACCCTTGGAAACCTCGAAACTCTCTCTCTCTGAACAAAGTTATCATGGTTGAAATGCTTGATCACGGGGAAGGATCTTGGAGTTTCAGGACGATGGTAGATGAGATACAATCACAATAGACAATCTATCATGAAACAAATTAGTGAACGCATTTATCTTATTAATGAACAAATATGCATAAACCAATGAACAAATCTAATGATAGTAATGAACAAATTTGAAAACCATACCACCAACAATATAATAGATCCTTTGAAAAACCCGTTGTTTGTTTTCCTCCATGAATCAACATTTTCAACCAACTTCTCAACAAGATGAGCACACCAATCGTACTCACTAATCTTGTCTAAGTCTACCAAGTGATCCAAGAACTTTACGTTTACATCACCATTTTGAATGCTCTCTATACAGAGGGTGTAGAACAATATAATAAAGTTCCTCCTAAACCAAGCACCACCGTTATCCTCCTCCTTGATCACTGTACTCAAAAGCCCAATTTTGATCTTCTCAAACTCCATCAATTTGTTCTTCCCTGTCATCTCATCAATTTCAGGCAACACAAACTATTCTCTAAAAGTATTGTACATATCTGAATGCTTGACAGTCTTCGGGACATAAATTGTCCTTGGACCACGAGGTAGACCAAGGTAAAATTGCACAAGTTCAAGTGTTATCCTAACACCTGGTCCATCACCAATCTTCAATATGCATGATGTAGTATCGAAACAGCTAGCAACATAGTAGCACAACTTACTAGGTAGATCAGTCACATTCCATTGTATGAGGTACTCAAGCCCCATCTCTTTAAGAGCAGTAAACTTGCTTTCACCTTCAAAACCAACAATAACTTCACAAATCAGCTTGGGAGAGTTCCTGTGATTCAGCGTCAAATGCCCACGCTTCAAAGCTCTCAATCGCACTTTCTCTTTTGGCTTTTTACAAACACCTTGTCCTTTACCGACAACAATATCAACTTTTCTCTTCTTCCCAACAACTTGTAATTCACCAACAGTAGCATCCGTTTCCCTCTCAGATGGTTCGTTTATCATCACTCCCTTTCTAGGGATCATATCGATTAGCAACATATCATCGGGAAATTCATCAGACACAACCTTTTTTCCCTTGTCCAGCTGACGTCTCTTATTTGATGGAGACGACTCAACGACCGGCTTTTGCCTCAATACAGGCACTTCAGTAGCAATTGCTTTTGAAACCAGCTTTTTAGCAATTGATTTTCTTCTCACATTCTTTTCGATAGTGGTAGAGGCATCACTTTCGGATTTGCTCTTGATTTCTATTACAAAAAAGGGATAAAAGACATTATAAACACATATTTAACCATCTATTTTAAAAGCACAAAAAAAAACATATCAAAACAATAATAAACCTCTTCGAATAGCACATATTTCATCTTCTTCGATTGTCATTGTACCAAACCTTAGATGTTTTACTTGTTTATAATTTGCAGAACGTTGTTTAATAGATCCTGGATGTTTATTCCCTAAATAAACAAGAGATACAAAGCACAAATTCACACATGTATCAACCACAATGTTTGATTTTATTGATGAACAAATGCAAGTTTCCGATAAACAAATGCAAGTTACTGATGAACAAATGCAATTTACTGATGAACAAATGCAAGTTTTTGATGAACAAAATGCAAGTTTCTTTTGAACAAATGCTAGTTTCTAATGAACAAATACTATGCCAGTTTGAATGAACAAATATGCACAAATGAATGAACAAAATTCAACACAAGATCACTAACACTTTCCCACGTACGTATACCAAATCATTTCATGCAACTAACAAAGCTACAATCACCTATTGCAAAACTCATCTTCAAAAACCTGGATAAAAATATCAAATACACACATGAACACACAATTTGTATTTTATTCAAGTGGTAGGACCAAAAATCGAGTAAAAAGAAAGTGACGATTCATGCATTTTTCTTCTTCAGAAAAGCACAAAACACCAAAATCGACACTATCAACTTCAAACAACTCAAATAAACACTAAAAAACACACAATTGATCAAACATTTAGTGTATATACACTCGGCAAACACATAAAAACCTAGGGTTTCAGTAAATTTAAAATGAGAGATAAAAACCTTCATGCTCTTGAGATGAACTTAGATTCTCAATTTAGAACTGGATTGAGCTTTCTAATGGCGTTAATGGTAAGACTCAGGTTCGAAATCGCTCCGAAATAGCTTCGATTGAACAAATTCACGCTTGAACTACTTGAAAATCGCTTCGGAAACTATAAAACGTGAGTGAGAGATAAATGGCGAGAGAAGAGAAGACGATGGAGTTTATAAAAAGCTTGTCTCTTAAACGCTCCATGTGGCGCGTTTCTTTTTTTTTTACAGTTTTTTTAAAATAGGAGCAATCTCAACCGTCCGTGTGATACGATCAAACGACCAGGGAACTTTCTCAATTCTCACACACGCGGGCGTTCGCACGGGACTCTTATTCATTAGTCATTAACGATAGGTTATCTTTTTAAATTCCAATACTATTAAGATCTGAGAAAAAAATGATAGATCAAATTGTTATATTTACTTTAGTATACCTTTTTCTATTATCGGTAGATAGGCTCGGCAATTTCACCCGCACCCAATGGGTACCCGAAAAAACGACCCAAAAACGTGGAAAAAACCGATTAAATTTGGGCGAAAACGGGTTTCGAGTGATGGAGTGGGTACGGTTTCGGGTATGGCTTCACCCGACTCGATCTGACCCAGTCACCCGATTTTTGTCCCATGTCGAAAAATTGGTAGAAGGAGAGAAGAAGATAAGCTTATAAAAAGGGAAAAATATGAGAAGAAGGTTAAGTGTTTAAAGTCTAACCATAGAGATGGGCTTTGAGGCATTTCAATTAAATCTATTTTTTGGGCTAATCCTTATGTAGGCCCTATATAAATAGGTTTAAAATTGATATGCCACAACAAGAGTTTCCGGCGTTGACAGGGCGTCCTACTCGGGAGCGCAGGGCTTCGGCTCGGTTCGGGGATTATCATTATTATTAATATTTTTAATTAATGTAATTTTTTAAACAGAGTGAAATAAACTCCTTCTCGGGTTTTCTTTACGGTTCTTTCCCAGGACGCTTTTATTGAACCGTTAGGGCTTAGTATAAATACCTCTATGTCATTAGATTAATTAATCAATCAGAAAAATCATATCTTTGCCCTAATTCTCTCTTATCTCGTCTCCTCTCCTCTTCTCTGGCTTTAGCCGTTATTCTCCCCTCCCCCTACACTTTGTTAATTTGGTACAACTTACTACGAGTTGTATTAATTGGTGCTTTCATTTTTGCAACTCGCAACAGCCATAACGAACGAAGAGGCATCGTCACAGATTACTGGAAATACTTCAAATATCCAAGATATCCGAGACATCCTTCAAAACCTATCGTTGAAATTCGACGCTATGGATCAACGTCAGAATTCACAGCAAACCAGATTGGATCAGGTGTAAAATCTCATTAAGCATCGTCCCACTATTGATAGGGTTTCTTGACAACAAATAAATTTAGATCAACGTCAGAAAGTCAGTGCTAAGTTTTGTTCTTGCTTGGAGCGCAAGTAATCAATAAAGGTAGGGTTTTTATCAAGGGAATGAGGAATGGTAAAGGTATCACCACAACAACAATCATGCATGCCAAACGCTATGAAACATAAAGATCATGCTTTTATCACATAAAGGCGCTAACTTTCATTAACTTTAAGCAAGTAAATCAATCAACTTTAAACATAAAGATCTAATTTCTTCTACTTCAACTAGGATTGATCCGCTTTCGCTTCGAAACTCTAAATTGACTATTCTGATTCAAGGTTTCTACTTTCGCTTCAACTATGAATGAGAAATTCCTTTGAACTTTCGTTTCAAGGATTAAGAACAAGAGAATAGATTCATGCAATAAAAACAATCAAGACATGATCACAAACAAGCATGCACAACCATTGTTGGGTTTAACCCCAACCTTAGAGAGAAAGACTACTCACAAAGCATAATTAAAAACAAACAACTATATTAAATAAAAGGGAAAGCTTACAACTTGAATCCATAACAATAGTTCTTCTCCACAAAACTCCTCTCCTTCTCTCACCTCCTCTCAACCTTCTCTCCTCCTCCTCCTCTAACTTGAATGATAAGAAAACTAAAAAGGGGACAAGTGTATTTATAGAGAAACTATTCTATCTTAAATCTATCTCTAAGGAAATAAATCTTCTTATAAGATATATCCCTTCTATCTATCTAAAAACCTTAAAGGAAACAAGATAGAAGCCTTTAATTCTCGCACCGACTCGAACACGCTGTGCCTCGGGATGCCTCAGTACCGACCTGTGCACCTCGGTACCGACCTTGTTCAACACTACAAACAACCTTGAGTAAAACTTGCGTAGGGATTCGTTACAACTCCGTTTGACTCGATTCTTTTTCCTATGTTATTGTAACGAATTTCTCTATCTCTTTCCAAGCTCAAACTTGATCTTCAATGACTTTACTTGAGCACTTAATCTTCATCTTCTCTTCATTCTCGAGTGCTATCTTTCACCGGCTTCGCTCCTTTCTTCAAAAGATGCTCCAAATAGCTTCTTAAAACCTATAAAACACCACCAAAGCTTATGTAGACTCTGTATCTTAAGATAATACGAAAACCTATACAAACGACTCAAAACAAAACACAAAACTAAAGAAAAAGACTCAAACACACAAAAACACATCCTAAAAACATGACTAAAAAGGCGGACATCACCCACCATGGACGACGGGGCAGGAGGTGGGGCCGTCGTACCGCCGCAGCAACATCAGTCGACGATAGACGCGCAACCGCTGCACCAACAATAGCCGTCGGTACTCCCACAGCATCAGCCCGCCATTCTACCGCAGCCCCCCGCTCACCAACAATTGCCGCATGATCCAGAACATCGCTTTGGCGAGATGATTCAGCATCAACAACCGGATTTTCGCCGGGACCGGTGGTTTGCTGAGGCGGAGCACCGGGACGCGCAACACGGAGTGGATGATCAACGACAAGATCGTTATCCTAAAATTAGGGTTGACTTGCCTCGGTTTAACGGAACCGATCCATCAAGTTGGATTTACAAAGTTCAAATTTATTTTGATTATTTCAATACTATTTCGTTGGAACGTTTACAACTTGTGGGAATGTTGATTGATCATCCGGCATCTGATTGGTTCCGTTATCAACGTCGGAATAACTGCCTCATGTCTTGGGAGGCATTTTTGGATGTTGTCAAGCAACGATTTGACCCTCATTATTATGAGGACTATGTTGATTTGTTATCTAAGTTGCAGCAGAAAACGACAATTGTGGAATATCAGACGGAATTTGAGTCCTTGTTGAATAAAATTGGGGGGCTGTTTGAAGCCACTTTGATCTCTATGTATAAAGTTGGCCTGAAACAACATGTCAAGCATGAGCTTAATTTACGTAATCCTACAACTTTGGCCCAAACTTTCGCTCTCGCTTGGGAATTAGCGGCTTCATATGTTGACACCATTACCAATATTTCCACTAACCACCGCAATTCGCAAACGCCAGGGCTGAAACCCGGATGGACACCAAATCAGAATGTGGCTTCGTCTTCTACTACCACACCGGGCCCAACCACTGACCTTTCTAAACTGCCTATCAGACATTTGTCCGTTGTTGAAAGGGATGAACGCTCCAAAAAGGGCCTGTGTTGGAACTTTGATGAGAAATTTGAACGTGGTCACCGTTGTAAACATCGATTCCTTGCTTTATTGGGTAGTGACGAGAGTGATGATGAAGTTCCTACCGGTGCTATTGATGACGGTTTAGTGGTCATAGGAGATTTTTGAGCCTTAGTTTATGCAGGGATTAGCTAATCCGAAATCTTTGAAATTGATGGGCATCATCAACGGGCTCGAATTACAGGTTTTGATTGATGGGGGCAACACTCACAACTTTATACAACCCCAGATTTCTGAACAAATATGTCTTCCGTTGGTTTAAATCTCTCCCTTTCGGGTCTATGTCGGGAATGGTTCTTCTTTGCTTTGTATGCATCAGTGCGCTGCCACGTCGATTAATCTTCAGGGCCATTTGTTCTCTATTGACCTATTTGTGCTAGATATTCATGGGCCTCAGGTTGTGCTTGGAGTTCAGTGGTTCCAAACTCTAGGCAAAGTTGGCCACGATTATGCTCGTTTAACGATGGAATTTCTGTGGAAAGATAAGTTGATTATCTTGCAGGGTGACCGTCAACCACCGAAAGCAATAACATTTCATGCTTTGCAATCCTTATATGAGTCTGATGTGATCGATGCATGCTTTGAAATCGTACTACTTAATTCGGCACCAACTGCACCAGACATTGTGAGCACCAGTTGTACCGAGGGCCAGTCCATGATATCATTGCCTGCTAATCCGAGGCTGAGCGCGGGCGAAATCGTTCAGAGCACAACCGCGCTCCCGGATGGTCATACCACGGCCCGACAGCAGAATACACTAAGTGCGGAGTGCGGGCAAAATGTTGGGGCCGCGACCGCACTAGCCCTAGTGGCAACCGCGGGTTCTCCAACCGCGCAGCAACGATCATTCGTGACTTCTCATGCGGAATTCCCACCCGATCTACACCCGGATATATTTGCGGTTTTACAGAAACATGCGATAGTATTTTAGCTGCCTGTGGAGCTGCCACCTCAGCGGGCTTGGGATCATTGAATCCATCTCCAGCATGAATCTAAACCAATCAATGTCCGACCTTATCGATACCCGTATTTTCAGAAGTCGAAAATTGAATGCCAAGTTCATGACATGCTTCAGTAAGGCATTATTCAACACAACACAAGCCCATTTTCCTCCCCAACTCTCCTTGTTAAGAAAAAAGATGGGAGCTTCCACTTTTGCATTGACTACCGGGATTTGAATGCAGCAACTATAGCGGATAAATTTCCTATACCCACGGCCGAAAAATTGTTTGATGAACTTGGCCACGCGACGTTTTTCACCAAATTGGATCTCCGGTCTGGCTATCATCAGATCCGTATGCACACATCTGACATTTACAAGACAACCTTTCGCACTCATGAAGGCCATTATGAATTTTTAGTGATGCCATTCGGTCTGACTAACGCCCCTTCATCATTTCAGGCTGTAATAAATCAGATTTTTTCGGCCTATCTACGTAATTTTGTCATTGTGTTCTTCGATGACATCTTGATATATAATTTATCGCTTGATTCACACGTCAGACATATCGACATGGCCCTTCAGATTCTGCATGATAATCACTTTTTCGTCAAGAGCTCGAAATGTTCGTTTGCTACCACTAGAGTGGAACATTTGGGCCATATTGTTTCTGCTGGCCAACTACTAGCCGATCCCAGTAAATTGGCGGCTATGGCCGACTGGCCGAACCCTAAGACAGTTCGGCAATTGCGGGGATTTCTGGGTTTAACAAGCTATTATCGTAAGTTTATCCGCCATTACGCTTCTATAGCAGCTCCTCTCACAGGGCTACTACAAAAAGATAAATTTGGTTGGTCTTCAACGGCAACAGAGGCTTTCGAACGCCTCAAAACCGCTATGCTCAATCGCCCTGTGTTACAACTGCCTGACTTTGATATTTCGTTTGTGGTTGAAACGGATGCCTCCAATGACGGCATAGGTGCGATTTTATTACAGAATGAGCGCCCGGTTGCTTTTTTCAGTCCAGTTTTGGGCATCTGTCATAGGGGATCTTTCTCTTACCATAAGGAGTTGTTTGTTGTGGTTTCCGCTGTGCAAAAATGGCACCAATATCTTTTGGGGCGAGAGTTTCTGATTCGGACAGACCAAAAGAGCTTGAAAGAACTTCTTTCTCAGGTCATTCAAACACCGGATCAACAATTCTTCATTCGGAAACTCATGGGCTACAAATTCCGAATTGAGTATAAAACGGGTTCTAGTAATTGCGTAGCCGATGCTTTGTCCCGTTGTATGATTGAGGACGACCCGATGCTTAAGCAGTTTTTCGCCCTTTCTCAACCAATCCCTCAGTTATTACACAGACTCAGACTTGAAAATTCCGAGTTGGCGGATTTAGCATAATGGCACGCTGCAGCTACTGCGGGTAAATTACCGCCACCATTTCATGTCCATGAGGGTATTTTATACTATGGCCATCGGTTGGTGTTGGGCAAGGATTCAGCCTTGAAATCTGCAGTTTTAACAGAATTCCATTCTTCTCAGAGCGTCGGCCATCCGGGCGTAGACCGTACATTTCACTAAGTGCCAGATGTTTTCTTTTGGCATTGCATGCGTAAGGATTTGAAGCTTTTTGTTGATTCTTTCCATACTTGCCAGTCCACCAAATATAGCACGCAGAAACCGGCAGGCCTTCTTCAGCCATTGTCGATGCCACACAAGGTTTGGAACGCGGTTTCCATGGATTTTATTACTGGACTTCCACCTTCTCGAGGCTACACTACCATTTTTTTGGTCATTGATCGTCTCTCTAAATATGCTCATTTTGGTCCTTTGGGACCCTCTTATGATGCCAGGAAAGTTGCATCCTTATTTGTGGACATCGTGGTTAAATTGCATGGAATTTCAACCTCTATTTTGTCCGACAGAGATGCTATTTTCACTAGTTCTTTCTGGAAAGAGTTATATCGGCTGAGTGGTACGACATTACAACACAACACGGCCTATCATCCACAGACAAACGGCCAAACTGAGGTGAAAAATAGAGGACTCGAACAATATTTGCAGGCCTTTACGCATGGCCGGCCCTCTCGCTGGTCCGTGTTTCTACCATGGGATGAATTGGCTCTTAATTGTACTTATCATGAAGGATTGAAAATGAATCCGTTTCAGGCCTTATATAGACATGAACCACCGCGCCTTATCCGAACCACATAGCCATCGAATTTAGACACAGCTGCGTTCGCTACAGTAAAAGAGAGGGCCGATCTTTTGGACATGCTACGGTTAAATTTGCGGAAAATGCAGCAGCGCGTGACAACGCACCCCAATTCTCATCGGCGTGATCTTGAATTTCGTATTGGCAATCAGTTCTTGTTGAAGCTCCAGCCTTACCGCTAGCATTTGGTTGCCAGGCCTTTATCCGCTAAGTTGGCTCGTCGTTTCTATGGACCATTTCGAGTCATTTGTCGCGCGGGACTCGTGGCCTATCGCTTTGAGTTGCCCGCCAATGCTAAGATTCAAAATGTGTTTCATGTATCGCTTTTGCGGCCCTTCATTGCTACTACTTCTGTGTCTGTACAACCAGTATTTCCGGTTGAATTTGTCAATGATCAACCTCTTTCAAGACCTTTACGTGCAATCCAAGAACGGCAAGTTATGGTGGACGGTGTACCTCGTAAGGAGTGGTTGATAGTGTGGGATGATGGTTCGGATTCAGACGCTTCTTGGGAACCTTGTGATCTGATTCGTTAGTCTTTTCCTGATTTGCGTTGTTAGGCAAAAATTGTTAAAAGAAAACAAATATGCACAAACACATCTAATTTGATTTTTAAGTTCGACCCTTATTTGTATATCTTCACAACTCTAATAATAATAAAGATACATTGGAGACATTTGGGTTTGTTTTATGATTTGGGCTGCATCTGAGTTATATCGGGTTGCCTACGTATCTCTTTAAAGAGAATCAAGCCTTGCGTAGTTCAGAGGTTTAAGTTTTGGTTGGATTTCCATGCATCAGATAAACAAGCCTAAACCCACCTTCTAGGAAGGGTTGCCTAAGCTCGGTTCAACTATCATTTGCATGGCGTGAATAAAATTAAACCCACCTTCTAGGAAGGATTGTTTAATTTCTTCACTATTTTTGGTTTGATTTCATTATTTTTAATTTGGATGTGACTGAATCCGTTACCCATTTGGGTTTGATGTCGGATCAAGTCTACATAGTTCTTAAGTTTTGGATTTGGGATTATGATTGAACCCGACGAGCATTTGCACTATATGTCGAGCTTCCTACGTACCCTTAATGGGATCAAATCACCGTAGTTCAAATAAGACCAATAAAATATGATGTTTAATCTAGATTTAATTTGTGGTTGTGATTGAACTCGACGAGCATTTGCGATGTATGTCAAGCTTCCTACGTACCCTTATTGGGATCAAATCATCGTAGTTCTGCCAATTTATTTTTTATTTGATTTTTTATATGTGCGGCTGAACATGGTATGTATTTGATTTTATACCAAGTTTCCTACGTAGTCCATGGAAGGACATCAAGTCATCACGTAGTTCTAAAAGAAGACATATTTTAATTTTAGATTGTGATTGAACCCGACGAGCATTAGCTATATGTCAAGCTTCCTATGTACCCTTAGTGGGATCAAATCATCGTAGTTCGACTAGAGAACCACCTTTTATATTTGATGTGATTTAATTTGAGAGTTGCGACTGATCTTGACACGTATTTGATTTTGTACCAAGTTTCCTACGTAGTCCATGGAAGGACATCAAGTCATAACGTAGTTCTTAAAAAAAACAATTTTATTTGGCGTTGTGATTGAACTCGACGAGCATTAGCTATATGTCGAGCTTCCTACGTACCCTTGGTGGGATCAAATCACCGTAGTTCGCTAATTATTTTTATATTAATTCGATTTTTGGTTTGACTGAATTCGAAATCGGTTTGGGTTTAGTGTCGAATTTCCTACGTATCCGTTTGTGATGGATCAAGTCAAACGTAGTTCTTTGTGACATTTTAATTACGAGAAATATTCGCAAAAGTCTGTCACATCTTTGAAACCCACATTAATTATAATGGGTATATTTTGATAGACTAATTTTTAGGATCAACTCTCACCAAATTTTATAGGTGATCGATTAACCAACTCCTCCAAGGCACCTGAACGTAGGCCTTGGACCACTCATGATATGGCTCATTTGAATTTGCATGGTCCAATTGCCTTTGATTACATTGTATCTTGCTAGAGGAGTTGAAACCTTGATTTAAGATACTCACATGAAGTAGTATTTCTTTGGTACCAACACTAATGTGAATAATTAATTAGTGGACAAACTACGTACTCCAATAGATCACTAATCTGTATAATTAATTAGTTGTAAATTTGGGCTTGTCAATGGGTAAAAGCCAATTTTAATCAAATCGTACATCTCTATGCTAAATAATCAACCGGCCTCTAAAAAGAGACAATCTGTCTCTAAAAAGAGACGCTTTGTTTCGATTTGTTTTTAATGAAACATCCGGCCTCTAAAAAGAGACAATCTGTTTCGATTTGAAACCGATTCATGAAACACTATGTCCCTAAAAAGAGACACTCTGTTTCGATTTTTTTTGTGATTTGATGGAACATCGTGTCTTTGTAGTGGTGAAAGAGAGTGTTTCAAACCGACTACAATTGACGCGGGGCGGGTCTTCAACATGGCTCGATCTAAGACGACAAAAGATATATAATCTCTCTTGGGCTTCCTTTTCTAACCCACTCTCATCTTTTTTGATTTTTTGAGCCTTTACAAGACAAATGAAAGATGGACAAAAGTGAAGGGGAATTATTTAGACGTTGTACAAGATGAACAAAATTGATTGGGGAGATCCTTTTCTGCTCCTCTCTTACGCCCTCCCTCTCCTCTTTATTTTTTGGTCCGCCTCCTCTCTGTCTCCCCTCTTGGTTTTTCCATCCCCTCTATACTTTGATCAACCCATTTGCTAAATAATCAACCGTTTACTAATTAAACGTTACCCATTGATCAGCCCATTTCCAACGCCTCCATGATGGTTTGATAGGATTAATCCGTTGTCATAATCATCATTCAAAGCATTAAAGCATTAAGTGCTTTATATTTATGCCTTTTTTATTTCACACTAGTGTGATGGCCCGTGCAATGCACGAGAACATTTTTATTATATATATAGGGCTCCAGAGAAACAACAATTATAGAGAAACTAGAGACGGAATTAGGATCGTTAGATTTGGAGTAATTAGTGGTTAGGATTTAAGGACTACAATAGCTAATATGGACGTTTTTTAGAAAATAAAATCTTGGATTGATTTTAATTATAAAAAAATAAAAAAATCACTCCAAATGCGAGATTTAAGGATACAGATATGGAAAAAATAAATGTGAAAATTGGCTGGTAGTTACCAAAAAGGAAGGAGCTATTATGTAGGGATTTATGTGTTTTAAAAAAAAAATCAGAATGGAAGTTCCTAAATTTAAGTTATCGTGTAAATTAAAAAATGAAGTATTCTAAATCGATTTCAGAAAATAAATAGCCAATATTACCAAAATGAAAGTTCCTATATTTAAGGGATCGTGCAAACTAAAAAAATTGTGAACACATTCTCGGATATTTTCCTTGTAGTATATTTGAGTTCACATCTGAATATGTTAGTTTAAATATTGAACAAAACAACATGTGTAACCGAATATTAAGAACACATTCTTGAATATGCCATTGTATTACTAATGTGATAATTTGACTGAATATGTGAGCTTAAATATTGAACATACTTTAATATGTGCTCGAATATACACTTGTACGTAGTACTAATGTAATAATTTGACTAAATATTTGATTTTACATATTGAACATAGCAGGTTTTGTACTCGAATATGCATAGCACATTCTCGAATATGTCGTTGTATCAATATGTTCAATTCAATTATTATGTATATTCAGGTTGTTGTTATGTATGTTCAAGTTTATTGTCATGTACGTTCAGGTTAGTTGTAGTAGTAACGTGATTACATATTGAACATATTATTATGTTTGCATGAATATGCATACCATATTCTCGAATATGCATTTAAAGTGATAATATGATTATATCTGAATATGTTCTATACAATATTGAACTAACCGATATGTGTCAACAAATATTAAGAACATATTTTCGAACATTTATATAAAATATATGAACATTTAATTCACAATATTCAACATGTATACAATATATTTCAATATTAACTTCATGGTTTTGAACATATGTATAAAAGAACTTGAATATGTATATAATATATCTGAATATTAAGTACGCAATCTCGAACACGTATACAAAATTACTGAATATTAAATTCACTGTACATAAAATGTAAATATATCCGAATATCGACTTCACAATTTTGAGCATGTGTATACAAGAACTCGAATATGTAATTAAAGATATCGAACATATTAACAATGTAACTGAATTATCATCTTCCACATTCTCTGAATCCACAATAGGAGCATCAACATGCTTGTTTGCTTTTGAATGTTTTTAACCTACAACAAATTCAAAAAACTAGTCAATTGCAAGTCCTAAATCTACTACAGTACGTACAAAACTCAAAATTGATGGGAAAACTCTAAATTAGACACTATAAAATGAGATAAATGCGCAAAAGCAAAATAATACAAACAAATGAAATCCAAATTCATTCATAAAACCCATTAGCTTACGGTTTGAGAAGAATTCAAAAAAGCTTTGTACTCAGGCACAAAAGGATCGAGTAAGAAAATACGATGGGCTTCCATCGGTTTGGATTATAGAAGAATGGAGATAGATTTCCATCCTAGCTTACGGTTTCTTCATCTTTCGAATTTTTAGACGAAAAGAGAGCTTTTCATTTTGAAAACTGAATAGGTTAGAGTCTGATATGGAGAGAGATTGAAATAAAATAGCGATTAAAGAAGGAAAAAAATTAATTAAAGATATTTTGCTTTAAATGAGATATGGAGAGAGAAATAGGAAGTAATCTAGTGCTTTTACGTAAATAACTTCCATGTGCATCTTTTATTTTTAGATCTCAACCCTTAATTTTATTAAATCCTACGCTCCTAATAATAGCTCCCGTTTCTCTCTAATAAGGGGTTTCTCTAGATACTAAACTTATATATATATATATATGCTCCTTATCATTCAAAAACTTTATTATTTGTTTGAAAATTGACATGGAATTGTAGAAAAGTGTGACTTTATAAAGCCTAAGAGGACAAATCACATTCAATGCCATAAATTTTCAATATTTCATTAAATATTAAAAAGTTGTAATTTCACATGTACGTAGATATGATATGTTAAAATATATAGAACGGTGATATTCATTATAAACAAACTATTTTTGTACAAATACTTATTTCTAAAAATATTCAATTTGATTTTAGGCTTGAATTATTTTAAATGATTTTTCATTTAAATTTTCAAAGCTAGTTTTTTTTTATACTCTTCAAATGAATTTTGTCCCCACTTCGAGTATTAGGGTTGGAAATTTGTATGAGAAGAAAAATATAAAATGATATAGTAGCTATTCAAACCTTACCCGTTTTCTTTTACTTTACCTACAATCACCATAGATATGGACTATTGTGAAATAACAACTCAATATGATAATTAATTAACAACAAAATTTAGAACTCACATGTATTATCTAACTATTTTCATATTGTTTAAAAATACATTCTTAAAGATCTTTAGTATCTCACCATATTCCTTGCAATTCTTGAGTTCAATGCTTCATATGTGGGAATTTCTATTATGGTCACTTTCGCACCCAACCCGAACATATATGCTTTCTTCTTGAAGGTGTTCTCCTTGAAAGATTGAAGTGGTGATCATTTGGTTGACAATATATCCTATAATAATAGTATAACGTTTGTATAAAAACATATAAATTGATTGATGTTCCCTAAGATTACTTACTTTGTAGGAGAATAAACATCGTTGAACACTTGGACATCATATGGCATATTTCTCTTCTGCACATGTAATTAAAAGATATAAAAAATGTTAATACAAATAAAAATATTTTTGGGAAAACTAATGTGACAAACCAGCAATTTCTTCTTTCTACCCCTCAACCATTAGAGCAAGTTCTATTTATATTGAGTATTATCGTGCAATTAATACTTCGGTTATAATTTAGCAATTAAATGCATTAAATTTGTGAGCATTTTGTCAAATTTAGACCTTATAAAATATTAACACAATCATATCGATTTAGACCATTATTTATTAAATTCTTAAATAGAAAAATGTATAAAGATAAGGGACCTTTAGATAACCAAATTATTGGCACAAATTGACCTCAAGCTATTTAAACTGTTTACAATCTTAATGAAGATGATAACTATTACATTTGTTTTAAATTTTGTCAAATTTGTAGCTATTTGTTTGAGTAAAAAATCCAAATTGCAACAATTAGTATATTTAAGACTTAACATACATTAAGACATTAACTGTGTCGAAAAATTTCAATTGCAATGAAAAATCTTCTTGTGTACATTACATGGTGTGTACCAAAGAGTTACAAAATATGTGTAAATAATTTTGTATGCTTTTTTAATTATAGTGTATGCTTAATTAGGGAATAAGTTAAATTTTTTAATTATGTGTAACATCTTATGGTGGAAATTCAAAAGGTTATGTATAGGTTACAAAACTAAAATGACCAAATTTAAGTGTGATAATGTAATATACTATTAATGCATTACCCATTGGCATAAATTAGCGATTGCAATTCAAGAGTCTTGTATAGGTTACAAATTTAGTATCATTAATTCAACCAAAAAATATGCAATATCATTTCAAAACCGTTTATATTGATCAATTTAATTAAATGTCATTCATCAAGTATGGTGAAATTTATCACATATAAGCTAGATAATATCATTATAAGTTTTGTTTTCCATTTAATTTGTTTTGAGTGACTCTAGCTTTACTATCATTTTTGGAATATTACTTGCAACTCTTTTAGTATGTTTTGTACAGTATATTACTTGTGAAGTTGTGCTAGCTGGATCCAAAGTCGTAACATGTACATTTCTTTCATATTTTATTTTTTAAATAAAAAATACCTTATATGTTTATAGAAGGTAGTTTGGAATAGACTTTTCAATTATTTTCTCATGCACATGCTTTGTAATTAAATTTATTGTAATTTCTAATTATAGTGTTATAGGATTCCTTATATGAGGATTAAAATTAGCATTAATCTCATCATTTAAATGCTTAACCCATTCTAATTATGGTGCCATAGGATTCCTTATATGAGGACTAAAATTGGAATATTTTATTAGTTGCAAAAACTTAATTGTTAATATTTTATTAGTTGACCTAATTTTTACCTTTTTTTCCTAAGAACTTAATTGTGGGGTAGCATATTTTTCCTAAATATTGATTTTGGCTTATGTATTTACTTTGGAAGAAAATGTCATATTAATTATTGTCTTACATATGAAGTATATGTACGTATTATGAGATGTCATTCTATTTGAAATAAAATGTCTCGTTTTAGTCATTGACTTTGGCTAATGTATTTAGTTTGGAATAAAATGTCACATAAAACATTCTCTTATATCAACTTTGGCTTATATATTTAGTTTGGAATAAAACATTAGATTAATTATTGTCTTATATATAGAGTGTATGTGTGCATGTATTATAAAGTGTCATTTTATTTGAAATAAAATATCACATTAATTAAATGGGTATTGATTACCGAAATGTTTGTCTTCAATTCTTATTTTATGGTGTCATAGGATTCTTTGCAGGAGTAATAAACCTAGCATTAATCTCGTCATTTAATTATGGGTGGACCAAAATTTTATTTTATTTTCTTATGAACTTAATTGTGGGGTAGCATATTTTTCCTATTGATTTTGGCTTATGCATTTTCTTTGGAATAAAATATCACATTAATTATTGTCTTGAATATCTTATAGTATTTTATGGTGTCATAGGATTCCTTGTAGGAGGAATAAACCTAGCATTAATCTCGTCATTTAAACCTAGCATTAATCCCGTCATTTAATTATGGGTTGATCAAAGTTTTATTTTATTTTCCTATGAACTTAATTGTGGGGTAGCATATTTTTCCTATTGATTTTGGCTTATGCATTTACTTTGGAATAAAATATCACATTAATTATTATCTTAAATTTCTTATACTATTTTATGGTGTCATAGGATTCCTTGTAGGAGGAATAAACCTAGCATTAATCCAGTCATTTAATTATAGGTTGACCAAATTTTAATTTTTCCAAAAAATTATAATATTTTTATGAATTTATAAAAATATTATAAAATGAATGAGCATTAATTATTGAGAATATTTAAACTTATAGTGCTATAGATTTATTATATGATTATAATGAAATTATAAATTATCTTATTATTTGTATGAGCATTAATTGTCAAGTTATTTAAGTTTATAGTACTATATATATATATATATATATATATATATATATATGAATAAGATAATTACAGTGATCTCAATTTTTAGCAACCAAATAATTATTTGGCGTTATATATTTTGTATTTTGTGATTGTTTATAAAAGAAGTAACAAAGTCTCAATCAATTTAACTATGATAAGTTGACTTAAATTATATATTTTAATACATTTTGTTCACTAATGTACAATGTGTTTTTTTTTAAATTGGAATTATTTGTGTATATAAGTACTAAATAAATGATGAAATATCACATAGTGTAATAAACATCGAATATGTATGAATAAAATGTATTATTAACTTTACTAAATTAACTTAGATTATAAATTTTAATATATTTTCTTCACTAATTTACCATGTCGATTTAAAATAGGAATTATTTGTGTTCTAAGTACTGGTTTGATAAATATCGAATATGAATAAAATGTATTATTAAATATTATTTTAATAATATAGCAAGATGGTTTTTTGGATGCTTTTCTTATAAAATGTATCATATTAATGAGATTTCATTATGTACTCTTGACACCGACATGCTCAAAAGAGGAGTTTTTATTAGCTACCACAATTGTTTGATTCGTGATCGATCAGGAATTCGGGGTTATCATGCACAAGAGGTCTGTAGATGTTTTATGGCATAACTAAGGAGAGGAGTGTGGCGCAACTGATGATGTACAAAACAGTAAAATAAAAAGTGGGTCCGGGGTACCAAAAATAAGTAGGCCCGAGGAGATTCCCAAGGACAATTCAGGGACCCACATCCATACCCTTCGTTTATTTAAACAAAACTCATACCCTCGCGAGGTCTCCCAAAGCTCCGGGACGAGGTCTAAGACCTCGCCACCGACTCTACTAACACACCCGCCCACCCAGACCAATCACAAGAAGCCTCATCCCCGAACCAATCACAAGCAACCTCATCCCCGAACCAATCGCAAGCAACCTCATCCCCGAACCAATCAAAAACCCCTATTCCGGGCATCCCACATCGGACCTTGGCCTAAACTCGGCTCCCCAATTCTCTATAAGTAGAGGAGAACCTCGTAAGAGGATGGGGTAGAAAAACCCCTTGAACTCAAGAATTCTCTTGCTTGTTAAAGATCGACGTGATAGAAACATCGTCAGAAGACCTCGCTACAGACAGGAGAAGTCCACAAAAAGACTTCAAGTCATACAAAGACCTCGCCCACACTCAAGACCTCGCTACAAAATCTCACAAAGCTCTCTACACCACGCACCCAAATCTACCTCGCCCTAGAGTCAACCTCGCAACATTTAGGTTTGATCTCGGAACTTCGTAGGAGGTCTAGGTGTAATTCTCAAAGTTGTTCATCAGCCTCGTAGATTTGTAACCTCGTTATTGGGAGAAAATCATAAATAAAGGAGCAAGTGTTTACACTCACGAATATAATAATCTTATTCCTTGTCTCGTAGCGTAGGCGTTATTTCGGGTTTCATCACTGGCGCCGTCTGTGGGAACCTCTTCATCCTAAGCAGTCTCCCGTTTAGTGCCAATCCTTGACTCCTTAAAACCCCTCAAAATGGCTTCCCCAAACAATTTCTTTCCCCAACACCCAGACAACATGGCCGAGACCCCTCCGTGGATGACGACAGGTCCCCCGGGGTACCCTTTCATGGTTCCGCCGGGTTGGACGTACAACGCTCCACAAAACCCTGTACCCGTTCCAGGGGTATGAACAGGGTGGCGTGCCTCCTAACCCGTGTCCCTACCCGGGTTACGGGCAGTACCAACAGGGCCAAGCTCCCCCATATGTCCCGATTCCCTCCCAGGGATAACCTCACCCCGAGTACGTGACCGCGTATGTCCCCGGATATATGTCGGGGCAGGAGGCGCCCACCAACGGCTCAACCACAAAGAGACCCTCCCGAGATCCGATGCAGATCTTGCGGTCCCGTTCGCGATGTACAGGGAGGCGTGACACGGAGTTGTCTGAAACGGCGACAAGCGCGGCACGCCCTCTGGCGAAGTCAAAATCAAAATCTGCCCGTCCGTCCATCGAGAGTGGATACAAGAATCCCTTTGTGCCTGAGATCCAGGATGCGCACATGCCCAAGGGTTTCCATTGGCCGCAAATGGGGCTCTACGACGGCACGGCCGACCCCGAGGACCACATAAAACACTACGTCGTCCAGATGAACGTCAACTCCTACAATGACGCCATTTTCTGCCGCATCTTCCCGACCACTCTGGACAAGGCGGCAATGACGTGGTTCACCAGCCTTAAGGTCGAGTCGATAGCCTCGTTTTCTCAGCTTTGCGAGTCCTTCGTCGGGCACTTCAACGGCTCAAGGAAGCGCAAGAAAAACATGCACGATCTCCGCGGCATTGAGCAGGAAGAAAACGAGAAGTTGGGTACCTTTTTTACGAGGTTCACCACCGCGGTCGCAGAGATCGCACAAATCGACGAGTCGTCGGTGCGAGATATCCTCATGGGCAACCTTCTCCAGGGGGGACTTTAAGTGTCGCATTTTCCTAAAGAACCCGACGACGTATGAGAATCTGTGTGCTCGAATCACGGCGCAGGTCTACGCCGAGGACGCTGTCGGCCAGAGCTCGCGACCGAGGACCGATAAGGAAATCATGACCGAGGCTAAGGGGAAGGCTAAAGTGGCTACACCGGCCGCGAGGGATGCATACATGATGCAGACTCACGACCAGCGCGCCAATTACAAGAGCAACAACAACAACAGAAGTAACAACAACAACAACAACAACGACAATAGAAACAACGGCCGCTACGACAACCGCGGGAGAGGCAGTGGGGGTTGGAGCTGGTTTGGCGGGAGGCCACGAGGTTACAAGGGAAAAGGTGGCCCCGCTTACAACCCAAACGAAAAAAGGCGCGCCAACCCCGCGTTGGGAGCCAACCTCGTGCAGCAGGGACCAACCCAGTCCCGACCAAGCAACGCGGAGCAACACGCTCCGGCGAGGCAGTCGCGTTCCGGACAGGCCGCGACCCCCGATGGATAAATCAATACCATCTCGGGCGGGCCCTCGCTGGCGGGTTCGAGCCAGGCGGAAAGAAAGAGATACGCGAGGGCAAGTCACCATGAGCCCTCGGTATACAGCGTGACGCAGACCTCACGGTCCCACGTGGGTATGACTTTCACCTCCGAGGATGCCGAGGGACTCCACATGCCCCACTCCGATCCCCTGGTGATACACGCTCAACTGGGCTCGAAGATAGTGAAGCGGATACTGGTGGACACGAGTTCTTCAGTGGACATCATGTATTTCGGCGCCTTCGAGCAGTTGGGGATCTCCGCGACGTCTTTGAAGCCCTACGCTGGGAAGCTCACCTCGTTCTTGGGAAACGAGGTCGATGTTGCTGGTCTCATAGACCTATAGATGACGCTCGGTGATGGCTCCACAACGAGAACCGAGGTGATAGAATTTACGGTGGTGCACCTACCTTCAGCCTACAACGCAATCATCGGGAGAGTCTCCTTGATAAAGTTCCAGGCAGTGGTCTCCATCTACCACCTCAAAATGAATTTCCCCACCAACGGTGGTGTCGGAGAGGTGAAGGGCAACCAAGAAGAGGGCCGCGTCTGCTACATGACCTCGACAAAACAAAAGTGCTCCGTGTTCATGGTAGAGGCCTCCGGCGAAGCGGACCTCGAGGTCCGGGATTTCACAATACCCACCCCCGAGGCAGAAAGAAGGGTGATCACCCCCTTCGAAAACGACTCCGAGAAAATCTACCTCGGGGGGTGCCTCGCCGGAAATGCAGCAGCGTCACTGGAGGCTTTGCTTGCCGGATCCCGCGACTTTCGCCTGGATTGTGAAAGATCTTTGAGGTGTGCCTCGAATATTGGCCCAACACTCACTGAACATCGACGTCGCCATTCGCCCTGTGGTGCAACGTCGAAGAAAAATGAACGAAGAAAGAGCGATTGTCGCGAACGAGGAGGTGGCCAAGCTACTAGCCGCAGATTTCATCCGCGAGGTCCAATATCCGAGGTGGCTATCCAATGTCGTATTGGTCAAAAAGGCCAGCGGCAAGTGGCGGATGTGTGTAGATTTCAAGGACCTCAACAAAGCATGTCTCAAAGACAGCTACCCTCTGCCCTCGATTGATGCGCTCGTAGATTCAACTGCGGGGCACGAGGTCTTGAGCTTCCTCGACGCTTATTCGGGATACAATCAGATCTCGATGAATCCGCGTGACGAGGAAGAGACATCCTTTATCATCCAGCGGGGAACTTACTGGTACAAGGTCATGCCATTTGGCCTCAAAAACACCGGGGCCACTTTCCAACGCCTCATTGATCGGGTCTTCAAAGACCACCTGGGCAGAAATGTGTCGGCTTACGTCGATGACATCGTGGTACAAAGCAAGAACCCCGAGGAACACCTGGCCGATCTTGCCGAGGTCTTCACCACCCTCAGGCATCACCAGCTCAGCCTGAACCCCGAAAAATGCGTTTTCGGCGTATCATCAGGGAAGTTTTTGGGATTCATGATCAGCGAGCGCGGGATCGACGTCAACCCCGCCAAAATAGATCAATCCTTTCGATGAGGTCTGCTAGATCTCGAACCGAGGTGCATCGACTCAATGACGCTATAAATTACTTAGGGCGATTTTGCTCCCGTTTAGCGGACAAATCTCTCCCTTTCTTTGCCGCTCTCAAAAAGAATGACAAATTTGTTTGGGACGAGAGCCTCGAGACTGCCTTCTCCGAGTTCAAGATCTTCCTTACCAAGCTCCCCACCTTGTCACCTCCGCATGTGGGCGAAGACCTGCAACTGTATGTAGCAGTGAGCCCCGAGACAGTCAGTGCGGTGCTCACTAGACAAGCCATGCACCCGGTGTACTTTGTGAGTCGCGTGCTCCAGCCTGCAGAGCAGCGATACTCCCCGACAGAGAAAATGGCGCTAGCAGTAGTGACCGCAGCAAGACGTCTACGCCCGTACTTCCATGCACATCCCATCTAGGTCCTCTCGGACCTCCCACTCTGTCAAATCCTACATCAGCCCGCCCTCTCCGGGCGTATGACGAAGTGGGCCGTCGAGCTCTCCGAGTTCGACATCAGTTACCTCCCGAGGACCGCAATGAAGGGACAGGCCCTCGCCGATTTCATGGTAGAGGTCACCTTCCCCGAAACCGATACAAGCTCGGACGAGTGGAAGGTGTTCGTTGATGGCTCACGATGTGACGCCGGTGGCGGAGCCGGCGTGTTCCTCGCTGGCCCCTCAATCGAGACGGAGTATGCTCTCAACTTCTCCTTTGATGCCACCAATAACGATGCCGAATATGAGGCCATGATCGCCGGGATCGAGATGGCGCTACTTAGCGGAGCCCGCAAGATCAGGGTCTACACAGATTCCGAGTTGGTGGCACGACAACTCAACGGCCAATACGACACCAGGACAGGTTTTCTGCCCGCCTACCGAGCAAAGGTTAAGGCCTTGTTTCATGCCTGGAGACCTTCGCGGTAGAGTCAATTCCACGAGCCTCAAACACAAAGGCGGATTCTCTCGCCAGGTTAGGCTCCGCACTTCCCTTGGATGTAGGGAACCGCGTGATGGTAGAGAGAATAATCTCATGAAGTGTTAATGACGAGGTCCTGTCCATAAGGACCGAATATTGGAGGTTTCCAGTAACACGGTATATACAAAGCGGCGTCCTCCCAGAGGACCCCGCGCTAGCCAGAAAACTAAAAATGCAAGCTGCCCGCTACTGCGTCGTCGGTGACTAGCTCTACCGTCGAGGCTACGCTGAACCCGACTTGCTGTGCATACCGCTCAAGGCCATGGACCACGTCCTCTACGAGGCACACGAGGGAGTCTATGGAGGGCACCCGGGGTGGAGGTCTTTGGCACACAAGATCGTCCATTTGGGGTACTTCTGGCCCACTCTCCAACACGACGCAAAAGCTTACGTCCAAAGATGCGCCAGATGCTAGAAACACGGGAACCTCCAACAGACCCCGACGGCCCCCTCCGCAACATCCACACACCGTGCCCATTCGCGATGTGGGGAATGGACATCATAGGTCCCTTCCCTAAGGCAGCTGGCCGGGTGCAATACATTTTGGTCATTGTCGACTACTTCACAAAGTGGGTCGAAGCGCAGGCCATGGCAAAAATCACCGGTGCAAAGGTCTGCGAATTCCTGTGGAAGAACCTCGTCTGCCGTTTCGGTGTCCCCATGACAATCATGATCGATCATGGCCCCCAATTCGACTGCGAAGAGACTCGGGCTTTCTGTTCTGAGCTGGGCATCGACCTCAAATTTTCCTCTGTGGCCCATCCCCAGTCCAATGGTCAGGTAGAAAACATCAACGCCCGCATCTTGACAGACCTGAAGAAGCGCCTGGGCGTGGCACAAGGCCGCTGGGCCGAGTTACTCCCACTCGTCCTCTGGATGTATCGCACGACCGCGCGTCGCGCAACAGGCGAAACACCCTTCGCTCTAACCTACGGGGCGGAGGCACTCGTTCCCGTAGAAACCCTGATCCCATCGGCAAGGGGGTACAACTTCGACGAGAAAGAAAACGAAGCCAACCTCAGGGTCGAACTGCAATTCCGGGACGAAATTCGCGAGGTGGAAGACCTGCGCTCCAGAGAGTACAAGCGACGTGTCGCCGTATACCACGACAAGAAAGTCCGACCTCGCCTCTTGACCACAGGAAACCTCGTCCTGAGACGCACCGAAGGAGGCAAATTGGACCCTAACTGGGAAGGACCCTACCTCCTCGGGGAGGAAGTCGCGCCCGGGGCTTTTAAGCTCAGGGACAGTGAGGGGCGTACACTGAGCAAGACATGGAACGTCGCGCGGCTCAAAAAAATATTACATGTAAACTCTCGAAACCCCGTTGTTCCGCACGGTTTTAATGAATAAAGGATTGCAGGCTTTTCAAAAAAAAAATCTCTCCCTCCAAAAATCCACCCCTAGCTTCCCGCTTGGGGTTGGAGAATCTCGTTGAAAAGAAAAAATCCACCCCTCGCTTCCCGCTTGGGGTTGGAGAACCTCATTGAAAAGAAGAAAATCTACCCCTCGCTTCCCGCTTGGGGTTGGAGAACCTCATTAAAAAGAAAAAGTCCACCCCTCGCTTCCCGCTTGGGGTTGGACAATCTCGTTGAAAAGAAAAAATCCACCCCTCACTTCCCGCTTGGGGTTGGAGAACCTCATTAAAAAGAAAAAGTCCACCCCTCGCTTCCCGCTTGGGGTTGGAGAACCTCATTGAAAAGGAAAAATCCACCCCTCGCTTCCCGCTTGGGGTTGGAGAACCTCGTTCGGAAGAAAAATCCACCCCTCGCTTCCCGCTTGGGGTTGGAGAACCTCGTTCGGAAAAGAAAAAATCCACCCCTCGCTTCCCACTTGAAGTTGGAGAACCTCATTGAAAAGAAGAAAATCCACCCCTCGCTTCCGGCTTGGGGTTGGAGAACCTCATTAAAAAGAAAAAGTCCACCCCTCGCTTCCCGCTTGGGGTTGGAGAACCTCATTGAAAAGAAAAATCCACCCCTCGCTTCCCGCTTGGGGTTGGAGAACCTCGTTCGGAAGAAAAATCCACCCCTCGCTTCCCGCTTGGGGTTGGAGAACCTTGTTCGGAAAAGAAAAAATCCACCCTCGCTTCCCGCTTGAAGTTGGAGAACCTCATTGAAAAGAACAAAATCCACCCCACGCTTCCGGCTTGGGGTTGGAGAACCTCATTAAAAAGAAAAACTCCACCCCTCGCTTCCCGCTTGGGGTTGGAGAACCTCATTGAAAAGAAAAAAATCCACCCCTCGCTTCCCGCTTGGGGTTGGAGAACCTCATTGAAAAGAAAAAATCCACCCCTCGCTTCCCGCTTGGGGTTGGAGAATCTCGTTGAAAAGAAAAAATCCACCCCTCGCTTCCCGCTTGGGGTTGGAGAACCTCGTTCGGAAGAAAAATCCACCCCTCGCTTCCCGCTTGGGGTTGGAGAACCTCGTTCGGAAAAGAAAAAATCCACCCCTCGCTTCCCGCTTGGGGTTGGAGAACCTCATTGAAAAGAAGAAAATCCACCCCTCACTTCCCGCTTGGGGTTGGAGAACCTCATTAAAAAGAAAAATTCCACCCCTCACTTCCCGCTTGGGGTTGGAGAATCTCGTTGAAAAGAAAAAAATCCACCCCTCGCTTCCCGCTAGGGGTTGGAGAACCTCGTTCGGAAGAAAAATCTACCCCTCGCTTCCCGCTTGGGGTTGGAGAACCTTGTTCGGAAAAGAAAAAATCCACCCCTCTCTTCCCGCTTGAAGTTGGAGAACCTCATTGAAAAGAACAAAATCCATCCCTCGCTTCCGGCTTGGGGTTGGAGAACCTCATTAAAAAGAAAAACTCCACCCCTCGCTTCCCGCTTGGGGTTGGAGAACCTCATTGAAAAGAAAAAATCCACCCCTCGCTTCCCGCTTGGGGTTGGATAACCTCATTGAAAAGAAAAAATCCACCCCTCGCTTTCCGCTTGGGGTTGGAGAAACTCGTTGAAAAGAAAAAATCCACCCCTCGCTTCCCGCTTGGGGTTGGAGAACCTCGTTCGGAAGAAAAATCCACCCCTCGCTTCCCGCTTGGGGTTGGAGAACCTCGTTCGGAAAAGAAAAAATCCACCCCTCGCTTCCAGCTTGGGGTTGGAGAACCTCATTGAAAAGAAGAAAATCCACCCCTCGCTTCCCGCTTGGGGTTGGAGAACCTCATTAAAAAGAAAAAGTCCACCCCTCGCTTCCCGCTTGGGGTTGGAGAACCTCACTGAAAAGAAAAAATCCACCCCTCGTTTCCCTCTTGGGCTTGGAGAATCTCGTTGAAAAGAAAAAATCCACCCCTCGCTTCCCGCTTGGGGTTGGAGAAACTCGTTCGGAAGAAAAATCCACCCCTCGCTTCCCGCTTGGGGTTGGAGAACCTCGTTCGGAAAAGAAAAAATCCACCCCTCGCTTCCCACTTGGGGTTGGAGAGCCTCGTAAGATCCACCCCTTGCTTCCCACTTGGGGTTGGAGAACCTCGTTGGAAAGAAAAAATCCACCCCTCGTTTCCCGCTTGGGGTTGGAGAACCTCGCTGGAAAGAAAAAATCCACCCCTCGTTTCCCGCTTGGGGTTGGAGAACCTCGTTGGAAAGGGAAAAATCCACCCCTCGCTTCCCGCTTGGGGTTGGAGAACCTCGTTTGTTCCACCCCTCGCTTCTCGCTTGGGGTTGGAATCGGAATCATAAACGGACGAATTTGATCAAAATGCGGGTAATAAGTTGTCTCCATGCAAGTTCTAATTAGCACTTGTTTGGAGTTGCGGGGATCTCGTATGTCTGACTTAGGATCATCGCGCGAGATCATCACGTGAGATCCGAGCAGGGCTCAAGATCTCGGCATAGCTATTATTTAGGTTGGAACGAACTTCCGGAACAGCAAAAGCTCATGACCTCGGCCCGATGTGGCCCGAGTTCCACAAAAAATGCGGCACTCGGACCATGGGGTTGGATGGATGGGGTTGGATGAATAAAGATAGACGTATGCAAGAAGGACTAAGGCAAACAAACAAACAAACATAGGAAGAAAAAGCGGCGTAAGGTTAAAAGGCCACGAGGGCCACGATGTTTGATTACAAACCCCGTAGGGCCACCCAAACAAAAAAAAACAAGATGTTTTGATTACAGACCCCGTAGGGCCACCAAGAAAAAAAAACGGTTTTTACTTCTTCAGGGTTTCGGCGTCTGGACCGGTGAGGTCGACAGTTTCACTCTTGGAGGCTTCAGCGGGGGTAGCGGAGGGCTGGGACGCGGGCGCATCGGTCGCGGGCTGAGGTCCCGTGGAGATCAACTTCGGGTTCCCTCTAGTGAGATCTACCTCGGGAGGCGCGGTGCTTGACACAGTCCCATCCTCGTTGAGGAAGAACTCGCATTCCCCCTCGGGGTCCTCCGATCCCAACTCCCCCATAGTTTTATCGTAGTTGGGGTTGAAGAAGTCAATCTGGGGATCGAGGTGCCCGTACTTGGCCACCGCCTGTTTGACACCCATACGGACGGCCTGGTGGAACATCTTCCTCACGCTCTCTGATACGTGATCGCCTCAGATTACTCCTCAGAAACCTCGTATTTGACCACACAGGAACCCGATCTTGCCAGCAATTATGATTCAAACCTACAAAAGCTTTCAAAGTAAGAGACTTGCGATCCAAGTAACAAACAGAACGAACTGAATTTGAATGATTGACGTCGATTGGATAATTGAAGAAGTCAACTTTGATAGTTCAATTGGATTGGCTCGATCGCTAAATCCAATTGATTAACTAGAATGATCTTTAACAATCAATTCTAGAACAATCTACATTAACTAGATCAATTAAACAACGAAGAGGAAGAGAGAATTCGAATTTCTGATGATTAACGAATGATGATGGTGAATCTCGAAATTGCAACACACACACAATTATTTTTGAGCCCAAGGACTAGATAAACCTTTCTTAGGGTTTATCTAATCTCAAGCTGCTTTTTATTAATGAAACTGAAAAGTATTTATAGAGAATACAAAAGCTAATACTTGGGGAGCAAGGGAGGGAGGCTGGCCGGCCCTAGAAGGGGAGAAGGGGTCTCCTTTGCTTGCTTCCCAAGATATAATAATATCTAAATAATTCTAACTAGATTCCCTTAAATAAATAAATCATAGTTGAATTATTTATTTAAGGAAATAATCCTAACAAACTTAAAATATCTCTAACAAACTAAAAATATCTCTAACAACCAGGAGAGAGAAGATCAACCAACTAACATAAGCCTATTGGCTGATTTCTCTACATTATTAAAATAAATAGAAATTGTTCATAATAAAATAAATAAGATATTTTCTTCAATCAGAATGGTCAAAGTCAAAGGGTTGACTTCGACCCATATACCAATTCATCTCACCCGGTCACTTACTAAATTCAGCCCTAAAGTGAGACAAATTAATACATGTTTCTAAATAAAGAAATGGTGAATTTCGGCCCTCATATAATCAATCCATCGAATCCGGGCTCAATTGATGTCGAATGCACGAGACCCACTTCGCCTTGCTAGGCTCTTCAATAACCGCTGCCAATCGAACCAAGATCGCTGTTGTGCCTTGAGCAATCTTCTTAGCTCGACTTCTTGTGATTAGTCCGTCAGAAGGCACTCGAATCAACTCATCGACGTCGGTTGGAGACATGGCAGGCTTCACTGCATCATTCTCCTCCACTTGAGCTCGAATCGTCTCTGATTCGACGTCGGAATCAAAATCTGGCACATAAAGAGATAGATCAGCCACATTAAAAGTCGGATGGACACCATACTCACCAGGCATGTCAACATGATATGCATTAGGGCCGATTCTCCTGATGATACGAAATGGTCCATCTCCTCTTTGATCTAACTTGTTCTTCCTTTGATTTGGGTAGCTTTCCTTCCTTAGATGCACCCAAACAAGATCTCCTTCTTCAAAGATAACCTGTTTCCGACCCTTATCAGCATGGGCCTTGTACTTCATGGATTTCCTCTCCAAGTGCATCTTCGTCCTCTCATGTAGCTTCTTCACAAACTCAACCCTCTTGTTAGCTTCAAAACTTTCTTTTCCCTTGTATGGCTGAGGCGTCATTTCCACCGGTGTCCTCGGATTCAGCCCATAAACAACCTCAAAAGGGGTCATCTTTGTGGCTGAATGGATTGACCTGTTATAAGCAAACTCCACAAAAGGCAAAACATCTTCCCAACGTTTGAGGTTAGCTTTAAGCATAGTTCTAAGTAAAACCCCTAACGTTCGATTAGTAACTTCCGTTTGCCCATCAGTTTGTGGGTGACACGAGGTAGAAAATAGCAATTTAGTTCCCAATTTAGACCATAGACTCTTCCAAAAATAACTCAAAAATTTAGCATCACGATCTAAAACAATAGAACAAGGAATGCCATGCAATCTAACAATTTCCCTAAAGAACAAATCAGCAATATGCACAACATCATCAGTCGTGTGACATGGAATAAAGTGAGCCATTTTGGAAAATCTATCTACCACTACAAAGATAGAATCTCTACCCTTCCTAGTTCTAGGCAAACCTACAATAAAATCCATAGAAATGTCTTCCCAAGGTGAACTAGGAATGGGTAAAGGCTGGTACAAACCATGGGGGTGAAGTCTAGACTTAGCTTTAGCACAAACAACACAACTCTTGACAAATCTCAGCACATAATTACTCATTTTAGGCCAATAGTAGTGTTCTTTTAAACCTTCTAAAGTCTTTTCTAAACCTCTATGTCCTCTTGATTCATGAACCTCTTTAGTTAGAAGCCTACGTATACTAGATGAAGGAATGCACAATTTACCAGCTTTAAACAAGTATCCATCATCAATAAAGTAGGTATCTATTTCACCCCTAGACATGCAATTTTTATAGATTTCAGCAAAGTGAGGATCACTAGCATATAATTCCCTAATCATTGCAAATCCAAGGATCTTAACATCACATTGGTTCAAGAGCACATACCTCCGAGAAAGGGCGTCAGCTACCACATTCTCCTTGCCTTTCTTATGTTTCACAACATAAGGAAAAGTCTCTATAAATTCAACCCATCTTGCATGTCGCTTGCTGAGTCTGGATTGGCCTTTCAAGTACTTCAAGGCCTCATGATCAGAATGGATTACAAACTCTTTAGGCCACAAATAATGAGACCAAGTTTTCAAAACCCTAATTAAAGCATACAACTCTTTATCATAAGTAGGGTAATTCAACTCAGCCCCACTAAGCTTTTCACTAAAGTAAGCAATGGGTTTCTTGTCTTACAAGAGCACGCCTCCTATGCCATGTCCAGAAGCGTCCACCTCTATCTCGAATGCCTTGGAGAAGTCAGGGAGTTGAAGCACTGGGGCGTGGCATAATCTGTCCTTCAAAGCGTTGAAGGCGTTCTCTTGTTGCTCCCTCCATTTAAAGGTTGTATCCTTCTTTGTAAGCTCGTGGAGGGGGGCTGCAATTGTGCTAAAATCATGCACAAATCTCCTGTAGAAGCCAACCAAGCTGAGAAATGATCTGACCATTGTTGGTGTAGTCGGCTGGGGCCATTCTTTGATTGCCTTGATCTTGTCTTCATCTACCTTCAATCCACCTTTAGACACAACAAAACCAAGAAAAATGGTAGACTCCGAGCAAAAAGAACACTTTTTCAAGTTAACATAAAGCTTTTCTAACCTTAAAGTGTCCAAAACAGCCCTAAGATGATCTACATGTTCATGCATGGTTTTTCTATAGATTAAGATATCATCAAAGTAGACTACAACAAATCTGCCTAAGTATCTTCTTAAAACATGGTTCATAAGCCTCATAAAAGTACTAGGTGCATTAGTTAATCCAAAAGGCATTACTAACCATTCATATAAGCCATACTTAGTTTTAAAGGCAGTTTTCCATTCATCCCCTTCCCTCATCCTAATTTGATGGTACCCACTTCTTAAATCAATCTTAGAAAAGAAATTAGCACCATGCAATTCATCAAGCATATCATCTAATCTAGGGATTGGATGACGGTACTTAACTGTTATTTGGTTGATCGCTCTACAATCAACACACATTCTCCATGTGCCATCCTTCTTTGGCACCAAAATTACCGGAACCGCGCATGGGCTGAGGGATTCACGCACATAGCCTTTGTCCATGATATCTTGCACTTGTCTTTGAAGCTCAGAGGTCTCTTCTGGACTTGCTCTATAGGCTGCACGGTTTGGTAAAGAAGCGCCGGACACCAAATCGATTTGATGCTCAATGCCTCTAATTGGTGGAAGGCCTTCTGGCAACTCTTCAGGCATCACATCTTCAAACTCCTGTAATAGGTCCTGTAGACACTTTGGAAGATGTGAAATGTCTTGACTAATAAGAATTATCTCTTTCCTCATAAGAAGTAAGCAATAAGAGTTAGGGAAAGAAATACTAAACTGAGTCACAAGAGAGCGCTTTTCTACACGGCCTTTCAAGCCGATTTTTAGCTCTTTCTGTAGGCTTTCTTTTTCCAGATTTGTAGCTCTCTAAGTCTCTGAAGTGCTCCCAAAATTTGAGCCAAAACGCTCGAGTGGATTGGGAGATAGCCCCGTTTTCGTCCCAGATGCACTGCTGGTAGTGTTGCTCGGCACTTTGGACGTTTTAGGGGGATTTTCTCTGCGTTTTTCGTCCCAAACAGTAGCTCCACCTGTGTTTGATGATATCCCAAAATTTGAGCCAGAACGCTCGGGTGGAGACTGGGAAACGCCGCTTGGCTTTGTCGATGCGTCGGGCGCCGAACGCCTAACCGCAGCTTTGGCCGTGGGATCAGCCTCTTGTTTCTCTTCCTTGGCCCGCCTATGTGCCCTAGCTTGATCTCGACGTACCTGATCCTGTAAAACTTGTTGGGGAGACAAGGGTAGAAGAGAAACTCTCCTCCCATCATAGTTAAAAGAATAGGTGTTTAACATGCCATCATAAATCACTCTCCTATCAAATAACCATGGTCTTCCTAACAAGATATGAGTGCATTCCATGTTTACTACATCACACATAATGTCATCAACATAAGTTCCAATAGCAACACAGACTAAACACTGATGGGTGACAAGATTAGGACCTTCTGAATCATTAATTCCATTGAGACCATAACTAGTAGCCCTAGGTTGGGTTTTTAATTGCAAGTGATCAACTACCTTAGCATTAATAATGTTACAGCAGCTACCACTATCAATTATCATGCATAACACTTGATTCTTTACTGTACACCTAGTATGAAAAATGTTTTCCCTTTGATCTAGCCTAGGTGTTTCTTGTAAAGTAAGAGTACGCATTGTTACCAAAGTTAGAGGCTGTTCGGTGCAATCTGGTTCAATGGCCTCTACGCCCTCTTCTTCTTGTCCATTGTTGTCCTCCTCCACTTGATTTGGAGGTATATCTTCATCACTCACATATCCTCCATTGGTGGTGAGAAGCACTTGCTTTAGAATTGTACAATCCTTGGCATAATGACCTCTTCCTTGACACTTGTAGCATACTAGATCACGTGCCCTAGGCTGATTTGGAGGTCCATTGGTGGGACGCCTTTGGCCTTGAAAACCTGTTGTTTTAGGTGAGATAGAAGCTCCCTTTTGCTGCATAGAAGGGTTAGAAGAGTAAGAATTGGAATTTAACTAGGATTAGAACCATACCTTTTTGGAGCATTCCAAGCTTCCTTCTTCTTCCTTTGATGCTGCTCATAGAGTAGTTGGGCTGAATGTACTAAGGCATTGAGATCCTTGATTTGTTGAATCTCCAATGTGTCTTGAATGCTTTGATTCAGTCCAGCCATGAATTGGGTCCTTAGAGACCGTTGGGAATGATGAATTCCCGCTTTAAAACTCAGATCCTCTAGCTCATTGAAGTACTCTGTTGGAGACTTGGTGCCTTGTTTGCAAGTTACAACTTTCAATCTCATGTGCTCGGTATGCTCTTCAGGCACATATTTCTTCCTCATTACAAACTTCAGCTGGCCCCAAGTTTCAATTGGTGGTAAGGCCTTTCTAATTCGATCCTCCTTCATTCTAAACCACCAATTTCTAGCGGTCCCAATAAAGTGGATGACAACAACATCAACTTTCTCCCATTCTTCATATCCCATGTGATCTAGAATGAAATTTGTAGCCTGTTCCCACTCTAGATACTTCTCCGGATTAAGCTCTCCATTGAATGGCTCTATCTTGATCTTTATATCACGTTTCCCAATCTGATTTACAACTTGGTTAACGTTGTTGTTGTTGTTCGGCCTTTGTACTCCATAAGCTGGTGGGAGATCCTCTACAACCTCAGCTTGGTTATAGAAATCATCTAGGGGAGGATGCCATGGGCGCCTTTCTTCCCCGGGATAGCCATACGTCACATCATCAAAAGAGTTGTTGTATTGTTGATATTGTTGATGAGTGGCTTGAGGATACCGGTTTTGTGGCTGATTATAGAATTGTTGATGAGTAACCGGTGGAGTCCTCGACCCGTTGCCTCTTCCTCTACCTCGGCCTGCTGTGGGGGAGTAGTGAGCCGGGGGATCATTATCTTTGTTGTAGCTAGCAAGCACATCATGCTCTTCATCAACTAGTTGTTGCTTGCCTTTGTCGCTACCCGAGGCTTGATTTGGGTCACTTGTAAGATCGACTACAGGGGTGCTCTTGCGACTAGCTTGAGATGAATCAACCAATGTTGCAAGTTGTTCCTCTAAACGCTTCAGTTGTGGAGCCAATGCAGCCGTGGCCAGTTCTACAGCTCGAGCCTGGCCATCCCGCACACCATCACTAATGGACAACCTAATGAAGTCGATTGCTTCCTTAGTGAGGTTCAATTCAGTTGGGTTAGGTTCTAATGGAATCACCATTGTTCCTGAAACAAGCAAGAAAGTAGAGAGAGTAGTGTGTTCTAAAGCAAATCACAACAAGCAATACCACACCTTAATCAAGCCAAAACTTGCCTCAAAACAATCCAATCAACTTAATTCAGTTTTTGGGCTGATTTGAGGGAGTAAAATGGTAGATATAGTGTAGGTATGGAATACTAATGATAATTAAAGGAAATATGCAGCTTAAGCAAATGGCAAGTATGCAATAAGACAAGCAATGCCAAAAGTCCCTCTATGAGCTCTAAAACACATGCAATCTCTCAATTGACTCTATGCAAGTTAATAAAGCCAAAATTTAGCATGCAAGGACAGAAAATATGGTAGGCTTAGTGACTTTTATTTCGTCACTCTTTTTCTTCAAAGTGATTTCTACTTAGCTATCTTTTTAAGCAAGCAGTCACTAGGGTTGAAAGTGGCTTAAAACTAGCTGGGGTAGATCACTTTTCTTTTCTGTTTTTTTTTTTTTGATTTTATGCACAAACTACTCTTGTGCTATAATGAAGAAACAAGCAAAGTAATGCAACAATGCAAAGGACGAAATTAAAAAGGTATAGACGAACTGTTTTTTTTTTTTAAACTAAGTGATTTTTGCTACCAATGAAACCAACTAGAAGCCAAATTAATAAAAAGAAGAAGGGGTAGGTCGAATTGATGGGATGCAATGACAGAAATCAGCAAATACTAACAAGCAATATGAATCTCTATTGATCATGCAACATGAAATAAAAACTCATAAAAATTGTAGGAAGACAATTGCTAATCTATATTGTAACACAACTCAACCAATTCAGCCAATAAACACGCACAAATCCCATAAAAATCTCCTAATTGGGTAATTGCTTGGAGGGCAAGGAACAACTAAGGGATTTAGGGTTTGGGAGATCAAGGCTGAATTCAAGGAGTAGGGTTAGGGTTTCGACTCTAGGGTTTGGGAGAATTAGGTTTAGGGTTCGGTCTAGGGTTGGGATTAGGGTTTCGAACACTAGGGTTAGGGTTTCTCGAAATCTAGGGCTAGGGTTCTACCGCTAGATTAGGATTAGGGTTAGGGTTCACGAGAATAGGGCGATTAGGGTTTAGGGTAGGCAGAATGGGGTGGGGTTGGTGGTGTTGGTTTCGACTGGTGGTGGGCAGTGGTGCGGCTGCAAAGAGCGACACCAGTTGGTGGTGTAGCGTGGTGGTGCGAGGTGGTGGTTGGCGGAATTAGGTGGTGGTTGTGGGAAAAATTCAGTCTTTGGATCTTAAAAATAGTAACTTGGTTAAAGGTTCAAACTTTGGGATCAAAAACTGAATTAAATTAACTAGAAAGCAAATTAAGGAAAGAAACAATTACTTGGCGAGACGCTGGATTATGATACCACTTGATACGTGATCGCCTCGGATTACTCCTCAGAAACCTCGTATTTGACCACACAGGAACCCGATCTTGCCAGCAATTATGATTCAAACCTACAAAAGCTTTCAAAGTAAGAGACTTGCGATCCAAGTAACAAACAGAACGAACTGAATTTGAATGATTGACGTCGATTGGATAATTGAAGAAGTCAACTTTGATAGTTCAATTGGATTGGCTCGATCGCTAAATCCAATTGATTAACTAGAATGATCTTTAACAATCAATTCTAGAACAATCTACATTAACTAGATCAATTAAACAACGAAGAGGAAGAGAGAATTCGAATTTCTGATGATGAACGAATGATGATGGTGAATCTCGAAATTGCAACACACACACAATTATTTTTTAGCCCAAGGACTAGATAAACCTTTCTTAGGGTTTATCTAATCTCAAGCTGCTTTTTATTAATAAAATTGAAAAGTATTTATAGAGAATACAAAAGCTAATACTTGGGGAGCAAGGGAGGGAGGCTGGCCGGCCCTAGAAGGGGAGAAGGGGTCTCCTTTGCTTGCTTCCCAAGATATAATAATATCTAAATAATTCTAACTAGATTCCCTTAAATAAATAAATCATAGTTGAATTATTTATTTAAGGAAATAATCCTAACAAACTTAAAATATCTCTAACAAACTAAAAATATCTCTAACAACCAGGAGAGAGAAGATCAACCAACTAACATAAGCCTATTGGCTGATTTCTCTACATTATTAAAATAAATAGAAATTGTTCATAATAAAATAAATAAGATATTTTCTTCAATTCAGAATGGTCAAAGTCAAAGGGTTGACTTTGACCCATATACCAATTCATCTCACCCGGTCACTTACTAAATTCAACCCTAAAGTGAGACAAATTAATACATGTTTCTAAATAAAGAAATGGTGAATTTCGGCCCTCATATAATCAATCCATCGAATCCGGGCTCAATTGATGTCGAATGCACGAGACCCACTTCGCCTTGCTAGGCTCTTCAATAACCGTTGTCAATCGAACCAAGATCGCTGTTGTGCCTTGAGCAATCTTCTTAGCTCGACTTCTTGTGATTGGTCCGTCAGAAGGCACTCGAATCAACTCATCGACGTCGGTTGGAGACATGGCAGGCTTCACTGCATCACTCTCCACCAGCACCGCCTTGTACTCTTCCGAGTCCACATACTTGGGACCCGCGGCCTCGACCTCCTCGTTGAGCTCGGCGATACGCCCTTCAAGGCGCTTGATCTCCTCCTCGGACCTCAAAACCTCCGCCTCCTTCTCCTTAAAGAACTTGTGCTCGGCGGAGAGCTTACCCCGAAGCTCCTCTACCTCACCCCGCAAGGCCTCGGCTTCATCCCTCGCCTGCTTCTCCCCCTCCTTCGCCACCGCCGCCGTTCGAGCCTCGTCCCTTGCCGAAGCCTCCGCAACCTCAACCCGCTTTTTGGCCTCGGCCTCCGCGGTTTCGGAACGCTTCGTGACCTCGGCCAGTTACTTGGCCCGCCTCTCGCATTCCTCGCCCCGGGCTCGAAGCGCTGCCTCAAGTTTGTCTATTCTTGCGTGGGCGAGGATGATGCGGCTTCGATTGTACGTTTCAAAAAAGTTGTGCTACAGATTTGCAAAAACGTGAGAAAAGAAATAATAGGGAAACAAGAGTAAAAACACAGGAAAATAAAAGAAGCTTACCATGGCCGAGTATCAAGCGGACTTGTCGTCAAGCGCCGCGTTTGTAAGGTTGTTGGCCCACACAACCTCCTCCTTCCATTCCCCCTAGCCCATTCCAACGGGGCCCCCCTGACCGGACCCGGGCAGTGAAACTTGGCAGGATGGGGACCAACAGCCTCGATGGCTCGCCCCTCGTAGTTAAAGGCGGGGATGATGTCCCCCACGGACGTACCTGGCTGCTGGTCGTCCGCCCGAGGTTTCTTTTTCCTCTCCCCAGGGGGGGACCCCGCGTTTTTCCTCTTATGGCCGGCTTTTTCGCCGGTTCCTCGGGAAGAATGGGACGACGTCCTCGGCGTTTCCCCTGGCGGCAAATCCACCTCCGGTTTCTTTCCCCCTTTGGGCGGCCCCGCGACGTCCCATTGGGACGTCTTCGCGATGCTCCCCTTGGGCGGAACCCCCCGGCAGCCTTCCCCCCAGTCGCGGTCGTCGGCGAAGCTACGGGTTTCGGCTGCGTTGTGCTCGGCCTCGCCTGCGGGCTCGGCTCATTGATGCTTGTCCCCTTTGGAGCCCGGGGAGCCGGGGCCTTGGAACTAGAAGTCAGGGGTTGTTCCCCCTTCGACTTCGAGGTAAGAGCGTGTAGAAGATCCATTGTCAGGAGAAAAAGCATAAAAAGCAAGTTAGGAAGGAGTCAAAAACAAATATAACGAGGTTTATAACCTCGTAACCTTACAAAGAAAAGAAGAGCAATCAAAAAGAAAATAAAATACCCTCTCCACCCTCGCGGGGAGGGAGACCGAGGCTCAGCTGGGCCCGAACCAAAAACCACTTAGGTTTCCACGTCCCGACATTCGATTGGGTCATGGTGATCTTGACGTTCGGCGTGCTGAGATTGATAAGGGAACACCGAGGTTCCCTCCTCGCTAAAACCAACACCGACAAATCATCGCGATTCGGTTCGTCCATGAGTTCGCGACTTCGAATCGTGTAGGCACATAGCAGCCGCCAGGCATTCGGAAACAGCTGGGCAAGACAGACAACAATAGCCCACAGGTAATCCACGATGTGCTAGGCCAAAGGTAGCCTGAAGCCAGCTTGAAGACTAAAGAGGTGCACGACCGCGCACCTCTCATAAGACACCAAGGGCCGCCCCTCCTCCTCGGGGAGTGCCAGCTCGACTCCCTCAGGCCAAGGGAAGTCCTTAGCTATCTTCGCGAGGTCTTCCAACTTGAGGTCGGTGGTTATCCCCTCGGACAGATAAGCCTCGGGGGTGCTCGGGCTCATAGGGATTCGTTCTTCAAGAACAGCAGGGACGCTAGACACGGCGTTAGTAATATAGGCCTAGGGAAAGCTCGGGGGCACGTAGGAGGCAGAGGCTGAGGCAATTGCCGCATCCAACCGCGCCTCAACCTCGGCGGCGATCACAATGGGAGAAGAAGAGGAAGCCATTTCAACGCCGGAGTAAACACGAAGACGAGGGAAGAGTGAGTTGATCAAAGCAGCGGAGTCGCTAGAAGAAGGTTCGTTGAAAACCAATGAAGGAGAACTCGGGTTCTGGGAGTCACTAGGCTCTGCACTCCCTACGGACTCGGAGACCTCCTGGTAAAAATTCTCTTGAACGGTGAAAACAAAACCAGGCGGCGGGCTCGCAGAAGCTTTCCTAGGCATGAAAGGGCGACGTCCAGGCCGCGAAAGGCTAGCACCTGGAAAAGAAACGGTCAATAAGACACTGGGCGAGGTAACCAAAGAAAAAAAAGGAAGAAACCTACGAGCACGAGATCGTAACCTCAGAAGGAAAAAGGCACGAGGCCGCAACCTCGGAGGGAGAAACTACGCGAGGTCATAAGGGAGGAAGGCCACGTGGCACCCTAGAGACTACTCTGACAAGATAGGACGGCGAAGGAGAATTTGAAGTGCCAAAAGAAAGGAAAGAGAAAGAAGAAGGCCAGCCAACGGTGGAAGGCAGCGGTGGAAACCCAAACGTCCCGTCAGTCAAACATCATGACGTTTGGGCTCCCAAGGGTTTCGAAATTCAAAAAGTGGCAGACGGAGGAACAAAAGTTCAACCGCCACCCAGACAAGCAGTGACCCCAAAGAACACAGCGGTGACCTCACGGTGGTGACTGCCCGCCACCACCGTCCCACCGCCGCGACGGGGAGAAGAAAAAAATCAACAGCAAACAAACGAAAAACAAAACGAGAATGACGCCAAGCGACGCACAGAAACATCCGCCTCCTCACCGCCGCCGTCCCGCCACCGTGACACCGGCGCGAAACGCTAGGCGACACACCGTCGCCCACCCGAAGCACGAAATAAAAAAAACAGGCGAAAGGGAATCTAAAGCAAAAAACACCAAAAAGCGAGAAGAAAGAGAGTCGAGAACTTACTTGTTTAGAATCGGCGTAGAAGGAGCGGTTATACGGCTGGAAAGCGGTGGAAGTTCGTCGGAAACCGTCTCGACAACCGTTCGCAGGAGACTGAGAAGACAAAGAGAAAGGAAGCGAAAAGGTTGAAGGAGAAGATGAGGGGGAAGCGTTTAAGATACGCCCTTATAAAGAGCAGGTTTGGGCCTCACCTCACCCACGAAAGGTTTATTGGGCCTACCTCACCGAGACAGGCCATTAGTCTAAAGCACAAAGAACAGGCCCAAGAAAGCCCGCCCATACGGGCAGAAGAGAATCCTAAGTGCGAGACCTCGCAAAAAGGAAGAAACCTCGCAGGATCCCCTCCTTGTACCCCATGGTCCCGAGGAACTTATGACATGTGGACCTCGGAGCGAGGTCCCCAGGCCATGGGGTTGTGATGATGTCCAAAACAGTAAAATAAAAAGTGGGCCCGGGGTACCAAAAATAAGTAGGCCCGGGGAGATTCTCAAGGACAATTCAGGGACCCACATCCATACCCTTCGTTTAATTAAACAAAACTCAATACCCTCGCGAGGTCTCCCAAAGCCCCGGGACGAGGTCTAAGACCTCGCCACCGACTCTACTAACACACCCGCCCACCCAGACCAATCACAAGAGGCCTCATCCCCGAACCAATCACAAGCAACCTCATCCCCGAACCAATCGCAAGCAACCTCATCCCCGCATCAATCAAAAACCCCTATTCCGAGCATCCCACATCGGACCTTGGCCTAAACTCGGCTCCCCAATTCTCTATAAGTAGAGGAGAACCTCGTAAGAGGAAGGGGTCGAAAAACCCCTTGAACTCAAGAATTATCTTGCTTGTTAAAGATCGACATGATAGAAACATCGTCAGAAGACCTCGCTACAGACAGGAGAAGTCCACAAAAAGACTTCAAGTCATACAAAGACCTCGCCCACACTCAGGACCTCGGTACAAAATCTCACAAAGCTTTCTACACCACACACCCAAATCTACCTCGCCCTAGAGTCAACCTCACAACATTTAGGTTTGATCTCGGAACTTCGTAGGAGGTCTAGGTGTAATTCTCAAAGTTGTTCATCAGCCTCGTAGGTTTGTAACCTCGTTATTGGGAGAAAATCATAAATAAAGGAGCAAGTGTTTACACTCACAAATATAATTATCTTATTCCTTGTCTCGTAGCGTAGGCGTTATTTCGGGTTCCATGAGCAACAATCTAAGATCAAACGGTATGCGCATTGGTTTTTTATCTAGCTCGGCCTGAGTACATCCCACTTTGATATGGCCAAATCATACTTGGAAGCTTAAGGGTTCATTTTATTTTTTCATTTTTAATTCAACATTTTAATTAAATTAGTTAATAATATTGATAGCTATAATAATTTCGTGGTTGAAAAAAATAAATAAATTTTTAATTAAATATAAAATTCTTAAATAATTAAAGATATAATTTGTAATATATATACTTTTTATAAATGAGATAGAAGCCATAATTTTCACATTTTTTTATTAATTAAGAGTGAAAATTCCTTTTAAAAAATTACACATTTAGGTTGATACTAAGTAGACCTGTCAATCGGGTCGGGTCGAACGGGTTCGTGTTCGGTCATTTTGGATTCGGGTTAAACCGGGTTCTAGTTTATTATGGGTCACGGGTGAATCGGGTCGGATTGTAGCGGGTTTTCGGTCGGGTCGGGTTGACCAGCGGGTCTAAAATCTTCTTTTTTCTTATGATTATTAAAATTAATTTTTAATTAAATAATAATATTTAATTAAAATATATTATTTTCATTTATTTTAATAATAAAATATATTATAAGTTTCAAAATAAAATTAAAAAATTATGTAAATTTACTAAATCGGTCAACCCAACGGGTTTCGGGTTTCAACCCAACGAGTTCGGGTTCTATCGGGTTCGGTTTATTTTGGGTTTCAGGTTCAAATTTTTGGGTCTTGACCCTAAAATTATCGGGCAGGTCGGGTTAGCGAGTTAGGTCAGTTTTTGACAGGTCTAATACTAAGTCATTTAGATTGATAAAAAAATCACTTCTTAGATGACTAATATTTTCAATATATTAGATTGATTCAAGTTCTTAATTATATATATCAAAAGTATTAATTTAAGTCGTTACAATAAAATGTATAACATTCTTTTACATGTGTAGTGATAACTACAAAGAGTGAAGGTGAAGAGGCTCATAAATATCACAAAAGATGAAGAGACTAATCTAATATAGGAAGCATGATTGTGACTAAATACTAAGTGGATCAGATCCCAACCTCTACCTGACCCCTAAAAGAATTGAGATGAAGATCAAATTTCATGCGAATACAAAAATATGTCTAAATTGAGCAGTTATCATCTTAGAAAATTTGCATTTGCATATGACTTCATTTTGCCACTGTTGAATTTTTGCACAAGTAAAAGAAATGTATGAAGAATATGTGAACAATAATGTAAAAACTCAAGGAAAAGTCATTACGGAATGCAATATTAGTATGTTAAAAATATTGTAGGATTTATATATACCTTCAACATTATTTAACATGAAGTATGTGCTCAAATATGTTCTATACGTATTGTACATTTCTCATTTTTGACACACCATAGCTTGGAATTCACAACTCCCACCTTCAATGAACTTGTGAATTAGTATGGTTTGGGTCGCCATTGCAACAATCTAGAGAGTTGCTTTCTCTTTTGATGTGAAAATGAGGGTTGATTTGTGGAAGGGTGGATGCTGATTTGCCTTTAATTTATAGGCAATTAACATATGGGTGATGTAAATTGAAAATTTAATTGATTTGGGTATTTATAATTTGCACGTTGTTAGAGGTTAAAAATTTGGGCAGTTGAAGGTATGTAATTTGGGTTTAACGGCCATTAATTATTGTTTTCTTTTCACTTTTTTGATGTACAATTCAAATACTCCATATGAGATCATTTGATTAATTAGGGTGTTTTATTTTTCTCATTGCAACAGGTTCACAATTTGAACAATGATATAAATGGGTTGTATAAATGTAGAGAGAATGAATAACCACTACTATATTTTGCTATTGGATGGGCAACTGAAATGTAGGGTTCAACCGATGGTCAATTGGATAAAATGAAAGGGCGTATGAAATGTTGACAATTCTTTTTACTTTATTATCACAAATATCAACTTAAAATCATTACTATAGAAAAAAAATGAAATAGAAATTGTAGAATTTTGTTTATTGTTTTTTTTTTCTTACTTTACCCATCTCCAAGAGTTTCTTGATTGATCTTTATTTTTCAACAATTTGAGAGTTGTCTTTAATTTTTTGCTTTGTAGTGAATGAAATTGTGATATGATCATGCAAAAGTGAAAAACTTATATAGTAACAGAGATTGGAATACGAAAAGTTATACTTTAAATTTGATCTTATCTTTTGTTTGGAATACCAAAGGTTGATCTTATCTTCTTTTATTTTTACTTTTATTTGTAATACCAATATTTATAATTTAATATTTTTAAATTCATATTGTAATACCAAAAGTGGTGTGTAATACCAAAGGTTACTACAAAAGTTGTTAAATAATTGATGTAATATCAAAGGTTATATTTTAAATTTGATCTTATCTTTTGTTTGGAATATCAAAGACTAATTTTATCGTCTTTTATTTTTACTTTATTTGTAATATAAATGGTTATAATTTAATGACTTTAAATTTATATTGTAATGTCAAAGGTTGCATACTTGTTTCGACCAAAAAAAAAAGGTTGTATACTTGTATGTAATACCAAAGGTTACTACAAAGCATGAAGGATATTTTATGAGGAACCAATGTTTAAAATTACAGTTAATCTACTATATATCGTCGATTTCATAAAGATTGTATTGAAATACTTTCATAGACAAATATATATTATCCATTTAATCTCACTTATTACAATTAAATTATATTGATATAATAATAGTATTTAATCGCATTAATTTCAATATTTAAGGTCAAGTATGGATACAATTTTTGAGTTTCTTCGTATTTATTTTGATAAAATTATGATCATTTATCGATCTCATTAATTGTCTAATGAAAGTTTCAACATTTCAACTTCTTGCTTATTTTGAAAAAATAATTGGTAGAATAGAATGCTGAATAATCTAATTTTTTTAATTTTTTATAAAAATGTTTCTTTTTTAATTTTTATTTCGATCTTATTTTGTCCACATTAATTTTATTTCGATCTCATTCAATGAATATAGGGTAATTTATTTTTTCAACAAGTAATCCTTTTATTAGCACTATGAATATTGCGAGTATATATGATTAAATATTTACATCTTTCTCAATTAATATTGTCAGTTTTTAAAAAACTTTTATGTTGTATTGATGATTTTAGCAATCTTTCATGGTATATTGAGATAAAAAGACAATAAATTCTCAAAGTAGTTTTAGAAACATCGACATAAAATGAAACATTGAAGAATGTTAATTACATGACCATTTAGTGCCACAAACTTTAAATATTTATATTATACAAATGTATTTTTGAAATGAAATTATTAAAAACCATAATAAGTACATGAACAATTATTTTCAATTTTTTTAAGTATATAGGTTTCTAGTTCTAGATATAGATGGATTATATTAAAATTAGAGATAATTACTTGTAATTTATTTCTAATTTGTTTTTAAGTTGAGGGATATGAAGGATGTGAACAACTCATTTGTTTGAAAGATTTTATAATAGAAATACAAACATCATAGTATAAAATTGGTTAAAGAAATCCTACCAAAATAAAATTTGGTTAGAGAAATAAAAAATTTAATGTAAATAAAATTCATTAGATTAAATTGATAGAAGAATTAGTTTGAATTATTATTATTATTTACTTTATTATTACAAATATAGACTTGAAATCACTACTATAAAAACAATAATGAAATAGAAGTTGTAGAAATAACCTGAACGAAATACTTTCATTTCGTGGATGCTATGTACCCTTCATTCATCTACCTTCTATTAATTTTTGTTTCACTTTACCCCTCCCTTTCCAAGAATTTCATTATTGATGCTTCTTTTTCTACAATTTGAGGGTTGTATTATAATTTTTGCTTAGTACTGAAAGAAAAAATTGTGATATGATAATGTAAAAATGAAAGACTTATATAGTGAGAAAGGAAGTGGAATAAGAAAGGTTAGATTTTTAATTTGATCTTATCTTTTTTTTTGGAATACCAAAGGTTGATCTTATCTTCTTTTATATTTATATTTATTTGTAATACTAATTATTATAATTGAATGACTTTAAATTCATATTGTAATACCAAAGGTTGTGTGTAATACCAAAAGTTGCTACACGAATGATGTAATATCAAATGTTAATGCTACTTTTGTTATTTTTGTGTGTAATATCAAATATTGTAAGAATTAGTATTTTAAGTTAAGATGATTTATTAGATTTATATTTGCGTTTCATTATTTCTTTAATAATTTTGAATAAAACAATATTTTAATATTAAAATGTAATTTATATAATATCATTTGATAAACAAAATTTTATTTGAGAAATGAAAAAATTCTTATCTGTTTATTTACATATGAAGATTATTAATTAAGTAATAAATAAACAGAATATAAATTCTTATTCATATTTTTTTCTTATAGTTGTACTATTTATTGCAAAATGTAACATTTCAAATAGAATGTAAAAAACTTATTTTTCTTGATAATGTAATTATTAAAATACCTAAACATAATAATAATTGTACATTGATTGAAAAAATAAAACTTTACATATATAGAGGAAAAGGGTTTAGATAATTATATGAAATTTAAGTAGAAGATATATGTACATTAGTTTATACATAATTATTATTAAATTAAAATTAAATATAGGTTATTAGGCCAATTAATGGGTTATTAATTACCCAAAAGTTTTGTATTTTATAGTATATATAGATATAGATGTGTGCATGTACATATATATTGTGTACGTAATTGCACTGTTGTCATCCCACACTAATTATCAAATTGAATAAAGAGACAACTCTTTCATTTTTATGTAACCCCACTAATTAACCTTTGAATTTAATATATATTCGGTCTAAATTGGCACAAGACTTATCGACATATAAACGTTATAATTTAAATTATGTGTCCAATTCATACCCATACTTAAATTATATTGTTTTAGTCAATCATGAAATTTTACCCCCAAACATACGTCTTGAGGACAAGTCGCTTGTCATCGGGGGATAATTGATACGCCACAGCAAGAGGTTCCGGCGTCGACAGGGCGTCCTACTCGGGAGCGCAGGGCTCGGCTCGGTTCGGGGATTATCATTATCATTAATATTTTTAATTAATGTAATTTTTTAAACTGAGTGAAATAAACTCCTTCTCGGGTTCTCTTTACGGTTCTTTCCCAGGACGCTTTTATTGAACCGTAGGGCTTAGTATAAATACCTCTATGTCATTAGATTAATTAATCAATCAGAAAAATCATATCTTTGCCCTAATTGTCTCTTATCTCGTCTCCTCTCCTCTTCTCTGGCTTCGGCCGTTCTTCTCACCTCCCCCTTCACTGTGTTAATTTGGTACAGCTTACTACGAGTTGTATCAAAAATATAGTTTAAAATTTAAAGTTAGATGGATTAAACGGGTTGACCCGTAATTCGACCAGTAAATACGGGTTACGGGTTAAGTTTATTTTATTTACGAGTCATTGGGTTGACTCGTTGAACAAATGAACTTAAGTTTCAACATCTTTTTATAACACTTGGAAAAAAAACCGACCCACCCGGAACAAAAACTAATCCGACCCGAAAACCGACGGGTTTCAGGTGGGTCAGTTTCGGGTGGAACCCGTCAGATAAAAATATCGAGTCAGGTGGGTGGTTTACAACCGCGGTTCAGGTGGTGGAAGTTATCCACCCGCACCCGAACCTATCCATTGCCATGCCTATAGGTAGAGGGTTGGGCATTTGTTCTAGAATTGGACTGCACTGAGGACTGGAAGACCGTATTAATATTTCTCGTTGTCTAATTTTGTCTAAGTTTGAGTCTGGCTCTAAACTGAAAACATTTTTTTTAAATATATTTGGCATTAAAAATATGATTATCAAACCTCAAAAAATATTTTCTTAGGCTTTAGGGTTAAATTTTATGATTTATCAAACATAACAAAATTCTAGGGTTAAGCTTTATGGTTTATCAAATGTAAAAAATTAGAAATTAGTTTGAACCACGAATGTTACGGTTTTGAAAACATCAAACTCAACTAGGTTCGATTTCGCTCAAAAAAATCGAGACTAATATTTGTCCAGTCCTAAATGGGTAAATATGTTGCTTCAGATTAGAAGAGGAAGAAAAAAAAACATCATCATCAATGGAAGAAATTGAAGGGATGAGTATGATTAAAGGGTGATATGTTTGGCTAATTTCAATCTATCATTTGCTTATAAAGGTTTCGTTCGGCAAATCAGTGTTGATGTTGATGCTAATGTTGATGCTGATTGTACCAGATGCTAATATTAGTTGTTTATTGTTGATGTTGAAAGTAAAAACTTATTTGTCAAATAAGGATGTGGGTGTTCGGTTTAGAGGTTTGCTTATTTTTTACAAGGTGATTTGGAGTTTACCAAAATACTTTGTAAATAACAACAACAATTCTAGCTCAGATTAAATAAAAAATAAATAAATTTAAAAACACCGTTCCTACTCTCCGACACCCTCACACCGCCTCAATCACTCGCCGTAAATCATACTCTTATCTATGTCTAGCAAAAATTCGAGCTCAAATTCTTCTCTCCTCCCGTCGGTGACGCCAACAAACTCTGCCTCGGGATTTGGTACTTCAATCTCCCTGTCAAGACATATGTTTGAGATGCCAATTGCGACTCTCCTGCCTGCAACTCCTCTGTTTCACTCAAGCTTGGATTCGGCGGCCAGATCATCATCTCGGAGCAAGGAAGCTTTGACGTCGTCAAGTAATTACCCCAATTTCTGAAATTTAACTCACATTATTTTCAAATTTCGATTCGAATTTAATCAATCATAAAATTATATTTAAAGAAAAAATTTATGGAAAGGGATAGAAGAGCATCCAAACTTTACAACTAGGGTTTGATATCTTCTAACACATGTGTCTAGTGTAACCAGAATGAAGAGACAAAAGAGCATTTACGATTCAGATGCCATTTTGTACAACTTGTAGCTAATAAAGTGTGGGGTTGTGTTAGTGTACATATGAGGTTTATCTCTCTTATGGATTGTTGCGATTGGTTTCTAAGATCTCCACAACTGAAATGCAATCTCTTTTAATCTAAACTTCTTGCTTTTATGGGAATCACCTATCATACTTGGAGAGCCGCAATGAAGAAATCTTCAGGAATGAAAATCCAAATGTTCAATCTTGTGCAAATTTGATCATTATGGAGTGCAAGATAAGGATCAATGTGAAATGAAACTTAATGGTAGAAGAGGGCATGCAATGAGATATAGACTTCGCCTTCGATGCTTCCTTACTGGTCACTTTGTCTTTGTTGGTTTGTGGGTTCTAATACTTTTGCTCTCTTTCTTTTTCCTTTGGGATAGACTTTTTGTTGCACAACCTCATTGTCTTGCTTGTTGAGGGTACCTAGTGCTACTAGGGAATTATGATGCAGCTTGAACTGAGTCCTTTGCTTTGGCATGTTTGCTTCCAAAAGTCATGTAGAGACTTTTCTTTAGGATCTATTCTCTTGGGATCCTTGTTGGGATTTGGAGGCACTAGCCAGTTTTGTTTTGTTTTTATCTTAGGCTTTATTGTTTATATCCCCCCATATACCTCTTGTTGAGTGTGTCCTAGCTATACTAGCACACTATGATGCAACTATGTGTGTGTCCCTTCTTTGTGGCATTTTGACCTTAAGAGTAGGGGAGTGGTTGGCATGTGGATCTACTTCTTAGAGTCTTTACTGGGGTCTGGAGGTGCTAGTGCTTGGTGATGCAGTGAAGCCAGCCATGTCTCCTACCGACATCGATGAGTTGATTTGAGTGCCTTCTGACAGACCAATCACAAGGAGTCGAACTAAAAAGATTGCTCAAGGCACAACAGTAATCTTAGTTCGATTGGCAGCTGTTCTTGAAGAGCCAAGCAAGACGAGATGGGTCACGTGCATTCGTCATCAACTAAGCCCGAATTCAATGGATTAATAATTTGGGGCGTGTTTCACATTATTTCTTTATTTAGAAACATGTATTAGCTTGTCTCACTTTAGGGCTGAATTTAGTAAGCGACCGGGTGAGATAAGTTGTTACATGGGTCAAATTCAACCCTTTGATTTGACCAATCTAAGTAGAGAAAATATCAGCTTTATTTTATTATTATAGGCGTGTTTTTACTTTTAATAATGTAGAGAATTCAATCAATAGGTTGATGTTAGTTGGTTGAATGTTCTCTCTCTTGTTTGTTATATCTTTTAGATATTTTAAGTTTGTGAGGATATTTTCTTAAATAAATAAATCAACCGTGATTTATTTTATTTAAGGGAATCTAGTTTGTTATAAGTCTAGATATTTTATTATATCTTTGGAAGCAAGATATGAGGCTATTTTCTCTTTCCTAGGGCCGACCTCCATATGCCTTGCTCTCCAAGAAAGACTCTTGTATTCTACTATTTATACTTTGCAATTTGCTTAATGAAAAATCAGCTTGAGAGAGATTAAACACAATTGGTTTAGTCTATCTCTTGGGCTCCAAAAAATACACACGTGTGCTTGCAATTTCACGAGATCATCATCATCATTCGAACACCATCTCAGCGACATTCATTCTCTCTCTCAACCGAATTCCTCTTGTGTTTATTTAAGTTGGATTGATTGATTTATTCAATAGAGATTGTTCTAGAATTGATTGTTAAAGATCGTTCTAGTTAATCAATCAGATTTAGCGTTAGAGCCAATCTGATTGAACTATCAAAATTGAGTCTTTCAATTTATCAAACTCTCGTCTTCCACCATTCATTCGTTTCAGTTTCGTCATTCCTTGCGCAACAAGTAAACTGAATTTGAAAGCTTTTGTAGGTTTGAATCAAGGTTACTAGGCAAGATCGGGATCGTGTGGGTCATATACGAGATTACTAAGGAGCATTCCGAGGCAGTGACGTATCAAGTGGTATCATATTCCAGCATCTCGCCAAGTAATATTTTTTTCCTTAATTTGCTTTCTAGTCAATTTAATTCAGTTTTTGATCCCAAAGTTCGCACCTTTACCATAATCTATTAACTTTGAGACCAAGGCTGAATTTTTACACCATCAAACCACCAAATTCAGCCACCTCCACCACGAACCACAATCGGACCACCATAATTGGTGTCGCACTTGTGCACCGCACCACCCCCAGCCTGGTCCGAACCCAACCCCATCAACTCCGCACCAAACGCACCACTCTCGAGCGGAATCGCCACCCCTTCTCCAAACACTAATAGGCGGCTGAACCCTCCAAACCCTAATCTCCTTGTTTCCTTTGCTTGCCCCCAAGTAATCTACCAACTAGGAGATATTTAAGGGATTTGTTGTATGTTTTTGGCCGAATTGGTTGAGTTTAGTTGCAAAATAGATTAGCAATTGTTTTCCTACAATTTTTATGAGTTTTTCATTCATATTGTATGATTAATAGAGACTCATATTGCTTGTTTAATATTTGCTAATTTTTTGTATTGCATCCTATCAAATTCGACCAGCCCTATTTCTTCTCTGTTAATTTGGCATCTAGTTGATGTCATTGGTAGTTTAAAGTCACTTAGTTAAAAAAATCAGTCTTGTTTGCCCTATTTATTTTCGTCCTTTGCATCAGTTATTGCTTTGCTTGTTTGTTCTTTCTAGTACAAGAGTAGGTTGTGCATAAAGTAAAAAAAAATCAGAAAAAGAAGTGATCTACCCCAACAAGTTTCAACCCACTTTCACCCCTAGTGATTGCTTGCTAGAAAAGTAGCTGAGAAAATCACTTTGAAGAAAAATTAGTGACGAAATAAAAGTCACTTTAGCCTACCATATTTCTGTCCTTGCATGCTTAATTTTGGCTTTATTAACTTGCATAGAGTCAATTGAGAGATTGCATGTGTTTAAAAGCTTATAAAGAGATAATTTGCATGGCTTGTCTTATTGCATACTTGCTATTTGCTTGAACTGCATATTTCCTTTAATTATCATTAGTATACTGTTGGATCGTAATCGGTTAGCAGTGAGCTTGGGAACTGGCAATTAAGCTGTTCCCAAGGCAGCGGAAGTAAATAATCGCAAGTAATAAAAACAGTGAAAGGCACAGTTCCTTTATAGAGGAACCCCACTACAACCAACTAGTTGTATGGGTAAACCTCTACCTCCGCTTGGAGGATTTTGAATGACTTACTTATATTAATTGCTTTGTTCCTTAGTTACACAGCCGGATTTACACTTCTCTGTTCCTACAAGTTCTTCCTAACTCTAGCAACACTAGTAAATCCTCTCAACTGAGTTCCTAAGCTCACAACAGCAAAACACAAGTAACTCAAACCTTACGCTGACTTCTCAGTTCCCTTGCTCCAGGGAACTTCAGCTTCACCGTCGTCGAGATCACACACTCGCCGGCGGGGACTTCTCTTCCTTTTCTTTCTTTTCTCTGATGTGGGTGTTTGTAAGTTCTGGGAGAAGTACTCAGACCGAGTACTATTCATTTGGCTTTATAGTCCATTTGTCTTGGGCAGTCGCATCTTTCGTTTGTGTCCAAAATGCCCTTTGCTTGATGCCTAAGTTGTACTTTCTTCACATGTGACTTTGGTTTGAACTAGGTCAACTTCTTGAATCAATCGGACCGTTGGATGAAGCGTGACAGTCTGATCCTCAGACTGTTCCCTCTGGCTGTCTGAGACAGAATCCCGCGATCTGCGCTGAACGGTCGTTGTCTTCACATGTGAGTTCCCATTTCATGGGAACTGACTTCTTCAGAGTTCCCTTGATGGAAACTCTTCATCGTTGTAAGCTTGTGTTTTCTTGTTTGTTTCTGGGAGTTCCCACTTCATGGGAACTTTCCTCTTCAAAGTTCCCTTGATGAAAACTCTTCATTGTGGCTAGCAGTGGCTTTGTCATTCATAGGAGTTCTTGGCTGTACTTGTGTTCCTTAGAAATACTTGAACAAACCACATTAGTTCCCTGTGGTATTGGTCATTATCAAAACTTAAAGAGAAGTGAATCGTTGATCCGTTGCTTAGAACCAGAGGTCCCAACAACGTCCCAACATATACCATATCTACACCATATCTACACCTTTACTCCCTCATTTCAACACAAAAACTAAATTAGTTGATTGGATTGCTTTGAGGCAAGTTTTGGCTTGATTAAGGTGTGATAGTGCTTTTTGTGATTTGCTTTAGAACACACTACTCTCTCTCGTTTCTTGCTTGTTTTAGGAACAATGGTGATCCCAACTTAGCCTAACCCGGCTGAATTGAATCTCACTAAGGAGGCAATCGACTTCATTAGGTTGTCCATTAGTGAGAGCATAAGGGAAGGGCAGCAATGAGCTGCAGAGGTTGCAACTGCGGCTATGAACCCGAGAATGCATCATATTGAGGAGCAACTTGCAACGTTAATTGAATCATCTCAAGCAAGTCAAAAAGTTGCCCCTGCAATTGAGCTTTCTAGTGACCCGAATAATGCCTTAGCTAGCAACAAAGGCAAACAACATGTAGTAGATGAAGAGCATGATGTGCTTGCTAGCTACAACAAAGAACAAGATCTACCTGACCAATATTCACCAACAGCCAGCCAAGGTAGAGGAAGAGGCAACGGGGCGAGGCAACCACTGATTACACGCCAATAATTCTATACTCAACATCGGCTCGGTTTCCTCAAGCCACTCATCATCAACAACAACAATACAACAATCCTTTTGATGATGTGACTTATGGCTATCCCAGGGAAGAAAGGCGCCCATGTCATCCTCATCTTGATGATTTTTACAACCAAGCTGAGGTTGTAGAAGATATTCCACCGACTTATGGAGTACAAAGGCCAACCAACAACAACAACCAGAACGTGAACCAAATTGGTAAGCGTGATATAAAGATCAAGATAGAGCCATTCATCAGAGAGCTCAATCCGGAGAAGTATCTAGAGTGGGAACAAGCTATAAACTTCATTCTAGATCACATGGGCTATGAAGAATGGGAGAAAGTTGTTGTTGTTGTTATTCACTTTGTTGGGACCGCTAGAAATTGGTGGTTTCGAATGAAGGAGGATAGAATTAGAAAGGCCTTACCACCTATTGAAACTTGGGGCCAACTGAAGTTTGTCATGAGAAAGAAGTATGTTCCAGAAGAACAAACCGAGCACATGAGGCTTAAAGTTGTCACATGCAAACAAGGTACCAAGTCTCCAACTGAGTACTTCAATGAGCTTAAAGATTTGAGCTTCAAGGCTAGAATTCATCATTCCCAAAGGTCTCTAAGGACCCAATTCATGGCTGGACTGAATCAATCCATTAAAGACACACTTGAGATTCAACAAATCAAGGATCTCAATGCATTAGTGCATTCAGCCCAACTACTCTATGAGCAACAACAAAGGAAGAAGAAGGAAGCTTGGAATACACCAAAGAGGTATAATTCTAATCCTAGTTCAAATTCCAATTCTTTTTCTTCTAACTCTTCATTGCAGCAAAAGGGAGCATTTATCTCACCTAAACCAGCAGGTTCTCAAGGCCAAAGACATCCCACCAATGCACCTCAAAATCAGCTAAGGTCACGTGACATTGTGTGTTACAAATGCCAAGGAAGAGGTCATTATGATAAGGATTGTCCAAATACCACTAATGGAGGATATGTGAGTGATGAAGAAATATCTCCAAATCAAGTGGAGGAGGAGAACAATGGACAAGAAGAAGAGGACGTAGAAGCCATCGAACCGGACTGCACCGAACAACCTTTAACCTTGGTAACCATGCATACTCTTACTTTACAAGAAACACCTAGGCTAGATCAAAGGGAAAATATTTTTCATACTAGGTGTACTGTGAATAATCAAGTGTTATGCATGATAATTGATAGTGGTAGCTGCTGTAACATTATAAATGCTAAAGTAGTTGATCACTTGCAATTAAAAACTCAACCTAGGGCTACTAGTTATGGTCTCAATGGTATTAACGGTACAGATGGTTCTAATCTAGTTACTCATCAGTGCTTAGTCGGAGTTTCCATTGGTAATTATGTTGTTGTTATCATGTGTGATGTGGTAAACATGGAATTCACTCATATCTTGTTAGGTAGACCATGGTTATTCGATAGAAGAGTTATTTATGATGGCATGCTTAATACCTATTCGTTTAACTATGACGGGAGGAGAGTGTCTCTTCTATCATTGTCTCCTCAACAAGTTTTACGGGACCAGGTACGACGGGACACAGCTAGGGCACTTAGGCGTGCCAAGGAAGAGAAGGAAGAGGCCGAAGTTGCGGCCAAGGCGGTGGCGCACCACTCGGCGCCCGGTGCATCTACAAGCAACATAGGCGTTTCCCAGTCTCCACCCGGGCGTTCTGGCTCAAATTTTAGGGCAACATCAAGTACGAGTGGAGCTACTGAATGGGACACAGAACGCCGAGAAAAAGTTCCTAATTCATCAAAAGTGTCGAGCCATACTTCCAGCAGTGCACCAGAGACGAAAAAGGGGCTATCGCCCAAACCACTCGAGCGTTTTGGCTCAAATTTTGGGAGCAATTCTGAGACTCAGAGAGATACAATACATTAAGAAAAACGCATGCAAAAGGAGCCAAAAATCGGCTTAAAAGGCAGTGTTGAAATACGCTCTCTAGTAGCACAGTCTAGTGTTTCTTTCCCTACTTCTTTTTGTTTACTTCTTATGAGGAAAGAGATACTAATTCTTAATCAAGACATCTCACATCTTCCAAAGTGTATTCAGGATCTATTACAGGAATTTGAAGATGTGATGCCTGAAGAGTTGCAACAAGGCCTTCCACCAATTAGAGGCATTGAGCATCAAATTGATTTGGTGCCCGACGCTTCTTTACCTAACTGTGCAGATTATAGAGCAAGTCCAAAGGAAACCAATGAGCTTCAAAGACAAGTACAAGACCTCATGGACAAAGGCTATGTTGGTGAATCCCCCAGCCCATGCGCGGTGCCGGTGATTTTTGTGCCAAAGAAGGATGGCACTTGGAGAATGTGTGTTGATTGCAGGGCGATCAACCAAATAATAGTTAAGTACCGTCATCCCATTCCTAGATTAGATGATATGCTTGATGAATTCATGGTGCTAATTTCTTTTCAAAAATTGATTTAAGTAGTGGGTACCATCAAATTAGAATGAGGGAAGGGGATGAATGGAAAACTGCTTTTAAGACTAAGTATGGATTATATGAATGGTTAGTAATGCCTTTTGGATTAACTAATGCACCTAGTACTTTCATGAGGCTTATGAACCATGTTTTAAGAAGATAGTTAGGAAAGTTTGTTGTAGTCTACTTTGATGATATCTTAGTCTATAGCAAAACTTTGCATGAACATGTTGATCATCTTAGGGCTGTTTTGGACACTTTAAGAATAGAGAAGCTTTATGTTAATTTTAAGAAGTGTTCTTTTTGATCGGAATCTACTGTTTTTCTTGGTTTTGTTGTGTCTAAAGGTGGATTGAAGGTAGATGAAGACAAAATCAAGGCAATCAAGGAGTGGCCACAACCGACTACCCCAACCATGGTGCGCTCATTTCTCGGCTTGGCTGGCTTCTATAGAAGATTTGTGCGTGATTTCAGCACAATTGTGGCCCCTCTCCATGAGATTACAAAGAAGGATTCATCATTTAAATGGAGAGAGCAACAAGAGAATGCCTTCAACACATTGAAGGACAGGTTGTGCAACGTCCTAGTGCTCCAACTCTCTGATTTCTCCAAAGCATTCGAGATTGAGGTGGATGCATCAGGACATGGCATAGGAGGCGTCCACTTACAAGACAAGAAACCCATAGCTTATTTCAGTGAAAAGCTTAGTGGGGCTGAGTTGAATTATCCTACATATGATAAAGAACTTTATGCTTTAATTAGGCTTTTGAAAACTTGGTCTCATTATTTGTGGCCTAAGGAGTTTGTAATTCATTCTGATCATGAGGCCTTGAAGTATTTGAAGGGACAATCCAGACGCAGTATGTGACATGCAAGATGGGCTGAATTTATGGAGACCTTTCCTTATGTTGTAAAGCATAAGAAAGGCAAAGAGAATGTGGTAGCTGACGCCCTTTCTCACAGGTACGTTCTCTTGAACCATTGTGATGTGAAAATCCTTGGATTTGCAATGATTAAAGAGTTGTATGCTAGTGATCCTCACTTTGCTGAAATTTATAAGAATTGCATGTCTAGAGGAGAGATACATTCCTACTTTATTGATGATGGGTATTTGTTTAAAGCTGGAAAATTATGCATACCTTCATCTAGTATACGTAGGCTTCTAACTAAAGAGGTTCATGAATCAAGAGGACATAGAGGGATAGAGAAGACTTTAGAAGGCTTAAAAAACACTACTATTGGCCAAAAATGAGTAATTATGTGCTTAGGTTTGTCAAAAGTTGTGTTATATGTGCTAAAGCTAAATCTAGATTACACCCTCATGGCTTGTACCAGCCCTTGCCTATTCCTAGTTCACCTTGAAAGGGCATTTCTATGGACTTCAATGTTGGATTGCCTCGAACTAGGAAAGTTAGATATTCTATTTTTGTGGTTGTAGACCGTTTTTCTAAAATGGCTCATTTTATTCCATGTCACATGACTGATGATGTTGTGCATATTGCATGGCATTCCTTGTTCTATTGTTTCATATCGTGATGCTCAGTTTTTGAGTTATTTTTGGAAAAGTTTATGGTCTAAGTTGGGAACTAAATTGTTGTCCTCATGTCACCCACAAACTGATGGGCAAACTGAAGTTACTAATAGAACGTTAGGGGTTTTACTTAGAACTACGCTTAAAGCTAACCTCAAACGTTGGTAAGATGTTTTGCCTTTTGTGGAGTTTGTTTATAACAGGTCAATCCATTCAGCTACAAAAATGACCCCTTTTGAGGTTGTTTATGGCCTGAATCCAAGGACGCCAAGGGATTTGACGCCTCAGCCATACAAAGGAAAAGAAAGCTTTGAAGCTGACAAGAGGGCTAGCAGTGGCTTTGTCATTCATAGGAGTTCTTGGCTGTACCTGTGTTCCTTAGAAATACTTGAACATACCACATTAGTTCCCTGTGGTATTTGTCATTATCAAAACTTAAAGAGAAGTGAATCGTTGATCCGTTGCTTAGAACCAGAGGTCCCAACAACGTCCCAACAATTTCCCCCTTTTTGATGATGACAAACCCATCACAAAAATGCAAGTATTTCAATGAATGATATGCTGATGAGTTCCTAAGTATGATTTTGGGAAGTCACTCTTAGTGAGACATTTAGATTTAGGGAGCCACTTCTGGTGAGACACATAGTTCCTATTAGGCTTTTTATGCAATTGTTCCCCCTTAGCTTATGCGTGGTCTGTGATAACTTAAACTTTTAACTCATCTCACATTTTTTATCTTTCCCCCTTTTGACATCATCGAAAATTAAGCAAAGCAATATTAGGAAAGAATGGAACACGCAATCAAAATAAAGACCATTTCATTACTTAAGAAAATATGTACAATGGGAACCCAAGTACAATTTGTGGTCATTTTTGGATTAAGGGAACAAGAAGGGAGAGATCATGGGCTCTGAGGGAACAAGGCGTCACAAAGGCGCGTAAGGACTTGTGTAAGCTTTTCTTGTCCTCTGGCCAACACTGCCTGGTCCCTAGCAATCTGATCGAGGGTGTTGGCGATGCGGAGCAACACTGAAGAGTTCCCCTCTTGTGTACCAGACTCTAGGGGAGCCGCCTCCTCTACAGGCTCCGAGTGCCTCATCTTCTGGGCAACTGTAATGTCCAGTTCCCTTCCAAGCTCGATTTCGTCTTTAGAGGCATCGTAGAGACCCTCTTTTTGTAGGAGCTTCTTGATCAGCCCGGAGTAGGGAAGGGAGTGGGACTTGGAGGCCATGTACTTTTCCATGTGCCCAAGGATAATTCGGGGAAGATTTATGGGCTTCTTGAGGAGGAAGTGGTAGAGGATGATGGCATCGGGGATGTTGACGACCAGGCGCTTTTCTTGGCGTGGGGTCACCACGTTGATGATGAATTGGTGAGCGAGCTTGGCGACCAAGGACAGATGATGCGTCGAGAAGGCCTTAGAGGGAACCCGACCCTCAAAAATTGTGTTGTACACCTCGGCGCTGTTGAAGTCGCCCCAGAGCTTGCTGGGCACCTCGCTAAGCCCTTGACCATGGACCTGGAGTTGAAGGCGGATCGTAGACGTTGTAAAAATAAACTCGTCGCCTTCGTGGGAGAGAGTTCCCTGAGTGCCGTCGTTGGTGACAGTGAAGTTGTTGTAGAATTGACGCACTTGTGAGGGATCTACTCTCACAGTTTCTTGGCAGAGTCTCTCCCAGCCCTGGGCCTTGATCAGTTCCCACAGTTCCTCCAGACCATTTTCAGTTAGCACCTCTTCGGAAACAATGAGGTGAGGGAGAAGCTTTCGGTGCTCATTGACATGATGCTTGGTGGTCCCCTTCCCCTTTCTTGACTTGCTTTTGGATTTGTTCCCCCTAGAGACCGTGCGAGGTCCTTTCTGCTGAGGGGGTGCAGCCGCTTCGATCATAAGCACGCGGTCCCTTGGTGGTGGGGAACTCGCGGACACCAACATTTGGTGTCCAGGTGTAGGGATACGTGCTGGCTCCTTAGTAGTTGGAGCTTCTTCTTCTTCGACCTCATCATGGGAGGTCCCTTCTTCCTCGGAGGAGCTCGAGCCGGAGCCCTCCGCGTCATCTCCAGGATGACTTGTTGTTGCCTCAGCACCTCCAGCTGGTGCGAGGTCCCTTGTCTCTGTGGGCTCTTGAGGAGCAACCTTTTCTGGGGACTTTGTCCCTTGGGAGACTGTGTGCTCAGAGGGACCCCTGTTGAGTTCTTCCTCGATGGCCTTGAGCTGGGCTTCCTCCTCCAAAGTTCCCATGATGATCGGAGGAGGATCCTTGGTCATTTTGCCGATGACCACAGAAAGAGGAAGATCGTCGTCGTCTGAGGAGAGGGCGACGGTACTTTTGGATGGTGAGGGAGAGGGGAGTTTGGTGGTGGTGGGAGACGTGATGGAAGAGGGGAGATAAGAAGAAGGAATAGGGGTTGTGAGTTGAGTGGAAGGAGGAGGAAGGGATCTGTGGTCCTGTGGAGGAGAGATCCCCGAAGCGGAGATGGGAGTGGTGGAAATGTGTTTTGGTGAGGAAGGAGAAGGCGTTTTGTGAGGTGAATGTGGAGTTGGAGATCCCGTAATGATGGGAACGAGAGGAAGTGAAGGAGGTTGGGATGTTGGAGTTCCCATCGTGGCGGGAACTGGAGGAAGTGGCGGAGGAGGTCCCTCGATTTGAAGAGGAGGGATGGAGGAGGAAGAGGGAAGTAGACTCTGGGGTTCGGAGTTCCCATCGTCGGAAGGAAAAGGGTAGGGAGGTTTGGGAGCACAAGAACTCTCCTTGGAGCAGTTCAGGTAGTCCTCAAACCGGAAGAAAGCCTTCTTTCTGGGCTCCGAGAATTCGGAGGCCTCAGAGTGTTTACGCTTTTTGGATTTGGAGGGATCGTGGGAGTGTTTGGATTTTTTGGATTTTGAGGGATCTTTTGATGAGTGGCGATGTTTGGATGAGTGGCGATGTTTGGATGAGTGGCGATGTTTGGATTTATGGGGTTTTTCATTGATGGAGGGGCGAGCATCTCCGAAGCTGTCAACGATGACAACTCCGGAGGAGGTGTTGGTGGTTGGAGGTGGAAGAGGAAGAGATTCGGAGGAGGAAGAGGTCCAGGAGACGGTTTCGTCGACCTGAGAAGGAGGGGGCAAGAAGGGGCTTACTTGATTGTATATCCCTTGAATGAGGACATCCTTCATGGTTGGGTCTTGTTCTTGCTCGATCTCGTTCAGTTGAGTGATGAAGAGAGTGCGAGGATTGGCAAGTACCCACTCTTTGATTTGTGCGAATGTGTGTTGAGGGGCCATTTTTGTAAGAATTTGGGAGGCTTTTGAGGTTTCTTGAAAAGAGAGTGA